>CM049859.1:15984316-16308656 GCA_027422415.1 Schizothorax lantsangensis
TTTTCCTAAAAACAGCTAAATAAGTGAAATTGTTACTTAAAATGTTCCTAGACTCTCAAGTTACAAATGCATCTCTCACTATCTCTTATTATACATCCAGTGCAGCTCTGAAGTTTTCATACTCTGTTCTCTTAACACCCAATGACAGCTGCAAAAGTGTGAAATGTCACACGGTCAGGTTTGTGTTGAGCCTAAGTGGCTGTTCATTTCACTTTCTGTTATCTCTCTCAAGGGAAAAAAGCTCAAAACACTGCTGTACTGCTTAAATCAGCAAAACATTTCCCACAGCTCCTCGTCACCATTTCTGCTGGTTTTTTTTTGGTTGCGTGGCGCTTGTAAACACAACAAAATAGAGGTGAGTTCAGAATGTGAAATTTGACAACAGACACAAAACCTGAATAGTAATTGCAAATTCTTCCAAAATGTTTCTCTCTACCTGCCTTGTCATAAAAGTTGTCAGATAATCTGAAGGGTGAGGAGCAACCGTTGAAGCTTTCAGAAGCCTCGTCTCTCCCGGTTTCCAGCAGGTTCTTCTTGTTCTGTCAGAAGAGAAACTGTAATGTTTCAGTGTTAAAATGACTGAGTTCCTCATAATTTGCAACCTTTACACATTTTTGTTGTGGTCTCAATATTCTATTTAGTCATGATCCATAATATATTGATTCGCTATTAAAGTTTATTGATTCTCATTCAGAAATTATCTCATATTTGATAAAAGATTGTGGAAAAGATGCTGGAGTTCAGCATTCAAAAGAGAAGCCTTGTGAAAATACCCAAAATTGTTTGGTGTATTTTGCACAGCATCTGGTTTTGCAGGCTTAGCATATAGGGCTTTTGTAAGTTTTTTTTTTTTTTAAATGTCAACTGACAATGTACATTAAGCACTCATATAACATGTATGACATGCTTTTGACATGTTTGACAAGTATGACAAAAATAACTTCTCAGCAGGGTATTTTTGTGGCTGCATTTCTGATATAACAGCATAATCTAATGTTTGTATCTAATGTTCTTTTTGATTCCTCCATTGTTCTAAGGTCACGTGTAGGGCATCAGCCCCTGTAGAGTAGAAATAATCCATGACGGCAAATGTCCTTGTGCTTCCTCTTCGTTCAGACACGCATGTCTTGCGTGTGCATTAACCGCACATCGTCTTCATGAAGACGGTTCAAGACCGAGAAATAGATCCCAGTGGGACTTTCTGATCATAAATGTGGGCTGTGGTCCCATCATGCCTGTCTGTTTTATGCTCTGTTATATGTGTATCAACTAGATATAATTTCTCCATGGTGTCATTGACTTTGTATTGCTTGGTTTTATTTCAGTGTGGGCTCAAGAGCTGGTGATGGTAGTAAAGATGATAAAGACGGGCAGTTATGGCTGTGTATTTCAGCAATGAGGGGTTGGTGTGTGTCTCTCTTTTTTCGTAATGTATTGATGCAGTGCACATGGTTTGTTGGAGTATAGACAGATCAATCATATTAATGTGTTTAATATTATATTTAATATATATAACATGTCAATTATTATGATTATATTTTAATATATTTAAAAAATATTTGATTTTAATTAAATTTAGTGAATATTAAAGTGAATATGGTTTGCTACAGTATGGATAGATAAATAATTAATATATATTTAAAATTGTATTTAATATTAATAATGTAACAATTACTTATATGATTATATATTTTAAAAGATTTCATTTTAATTTAAAAATGTGTATTTTTTATATATCATTAAAGTGAATATGTTTTTTGGAGTATGAATAGATCACACCATTAATATGCATTTAATATCAATGATGGAATAACAATTATTAATATGACAATACATGTTAATATATTTGTATTTTTTATTTGTATTTTTATTTTACATTATATTTTTGAAAGTTTTTAATATAAATAAATAAATGTTTTGGTCAATTTTGTTCTATAAAAATGGGGAAAGATCTTTGTCATCATCTGCTGGTGTAGGTATGGGTATTAATTAATAAAACTGCCAATTTATATTAATATTAATATATTAATTTGAATAACAGTTATATATATATATATATATATATATACATTTATGTTTTAATTATTTCATTTTTATTTTATTTATATTGTTAAAATATTAAAACATATGACTATATATGTTCTAATATTACATATATATTATGTTTTAAAACATATTTATAGAATATTTATATTTTTCATATTTTAAAATATAAAAAATAGCATTAAATATAACATGAAATTCTATTACAGTTAAATAAATTCTATTGCAGCAATTCTATTGCATGTATTGTGACCTATTTTTATGGAAAAAAAAAAGAGTTTTTTGAAAAATTAAAGAAAAATGGGGAAAGGGAAAATGTACTGGTAGATTAGAAATTCCTTCTTATTGGAACATTGTGCCCTATTTTTATGGATTTTCTTATTTTACAGTGTAGCTGAGTGAAGATTTAGCTCAGATGAACAGTGTCCACCTTTTAGTTGCCTTCAGATTCTCTTGTAATTATCATACATATCTATCCTCACTGAAGTGTGGGCTGAAACAAACCTAGAAGCCAAGATGATGACCTGGAAACGACTGTCTGTGATTTCATTTGGGACTGGAATATTTAGCTGCAGGTTTCACTGGAGCTATTTTTCCTTATGCACCCCAGAGAAGTGCTTTAAATGTTCTGACACACGAGTTCTCCAGCGCCGAAGCTGCTACAGATGTTGCAGGGCTCGGGTCCTCAGAGAAAGCAGCCTACTATCACATTCCAGGCAGGAGGCTGGTGAACAGAAGCTCTGTGAGGGCAGCGTGTGGCCCTGAGGTAGAGCAGAGGATCACAGAGCTACCGCTGTTCATACTGCTCAGTAAATAGAGCATGACTGGCTTTCTGGACAGAAGTCAACGTAGAAACACAATAAGTGGCTTATAAACATCAAAAATGTAAATGTCTGCAGCTGGGAAAGTCAGAGAGGGATGTCAAGAGATTAAGTGAGTCTTGTGTTTACTGCCTCGCTCTAAACAGCCCGTATCATCCTCATGACTGAGCAGAATGCGCTATTTGCTTTGTTGTGCTGATCAAAGAAGTGCCAACTTACCCATTCCATACATTGCTTCTGGTTTCCAGCGACTGTAATATCTCTGCGGAGCAGGACCTGGTGCAAATCGACACATTAGAATTGTAAATTCAACTCTTCCCTATGTATTAATGACTAGTGTGGATTAACTTCCATATTTCTCTTCTCCATGTGAAATGACAAGTGCTGCAAAATGCAGGGAAAGAGAGAAATAAACAGAGACAGGCCTGGCGCCGCTACTCCTGAAATATATATGTGAGTCACGTCCCTGTGCATAAATATTAAGCACTATGTATCATAACGTGTGTGCCACTTGCACACCACTGTTTTCCATGTGTCCTTGAGCAGAATTACACCTTTTATGTTACAGATTTTATGCTTAATATATTTAATACTTAATATACAGCGCCTTGCAAAAGTATTCATACCCCTTCATTTTTTTCACATTTTGTTATGTTGCAGCCTTATGTTAAACTGCTTTAAATTACTTTTCCCCACATCTATCTACACTCCATAATGACAAAACAAAAACAGAATTTTGTAAATTTATTAAAAATAAAAAACTGAAATAAGTACAATTGCATAAGTATTCAAACCCTTAACTCAGTACTTGGGTGAAGCACCTTTACTGCCTCAAGTCTTTTTGGGAATGATGCGACAAACTTTGAACATCAGTATTTGGCAATTATTTGCCTTTCTTCTCCTCACCTCTTCACCTCTCAAGCTCTGTCAGGGTTGATGGGGCAGACGCACATTTTCAGGTTTCTCCAGAAATATTTGATTGCGTTCAAGCCAAGGCTCTGGCTGGGCCACTCAAGGACATTCACAGAGTTGTCTATATGCCACTCTTGCTGTGTGCTTAGGGTCCTTGTCCTGTTGGAAGGTGAACCTTCTGCCCAGTCTGAGGTTCTGAATGCTCTGGACTAGGTTTTCATTAAGGCTATCTCAATATTTTGAGATACACAGCATGAGGCTGCTACCAGCACACTTTACTTTTGGGATGGTACTCTGCATGTGATCAGAGCTGGTTCCCTTCAAACATGATGCTTGGAATTGAGGTTCATCAGACCAGAGAATCTTGTTTCTCAGGTGCTTTTTTTGCAAATGCCAATTGTGTTTTCATGTGTCTTCACTGAGGAGAGGATTGAGTCTTGCCACACCGCCGTAAAGCCCAGATCGGTGGAGTGTTGCAGTGATGTTTGTCCTTCTGCATGTTTCTCCTATCTCCACGTATGATCATGGAGCTCAACTAGAGTGACCATCAGCTTCTTGGTCACCAGTATAACCAAAGCCCTTCTCCACCCATTGCTCAGTTTGGCCAGGAGGCTAGCTCTAGGAAGAGTCCTGGTTGTTTCAAACTTCTTCCATTAAGGGTAACAGAGACTACATGCTTCTGTGAACCTTTAATGCAGAATCATTTTTTCTGAACTCTTCCCCAGATGTGTAGCTTGATGCAAACCTGTTTCTGAGCTCTACAAACTGTTCTTTTGACCTCAGGGCTTGGTTTTGCTCTGATATGCATTTCCAGCTGTTAGACGTCTATTAAGATGTGTGTGCCTTTCCAAATCATAACCATTCAATTGAATTTGCCACAAGTTAACTTCACTCGAAGTTTAGTAATGTTTACAAGCAATATGAATGCTCCTGAGCTAAACTTCAACTGTCCCAGATAAGGGTATGAATACTTATGCAATGGAATAATTTAAGTTTTTTATTTTTAATACATTTTTAATAAACTTTTTTCTTTGCCATTATTGGTGTATGCAGTGTAGATTGATGTAGGGAAAATAAAAGTAATTTAAAGCAGTTTAACATAAGGCAGCAACATAACAAAATGTGAAAAAAATTAATGGGAGTGAATACTTTTGCAAGGCACTGTATATATAAGAATCAAATATCTGTTATATTTGGTCCACTCCACATTGTTGGCACCAGTAGAAGATTCTATGGAATTTGCAGTTGGGATATACTTTATTTCTGTAAAGGACTTTAATATTCTTGAGAAGTATCTCAACGACCAGTGCCTCTATTTGTATTCATAGTCTCACAGCTTGACAAAGATTTCATTTTTGGAAGGGAAATCAGCCATGTTCAAATCTGCAGGCCTCTGTTGTCTTTGATTGATCTTTGCAATCCCTGAATGAACCTGCTGTCTGTTTCCTCATTCCTTTTGTTCCTTCACAAACTATTTACTTAGCACCAGTTCTCAGACTCATCTGAAATCCCCCTCTGATAGCTTATTCCCGTCCTAATGGATTCTTCAATAGTAATGCAAATCACTCCAATCCCAGTATTGGGAGATGAGAATTATTCATTGGCTTTCAAAGACAGAGGAGATAAGTGCTTTTTTACTCACAATTCCTTTCTTTAGAACTACAGTGTGAGACTGTTTAATTTCTCACACTTTAGATTGCATTTCTGTTTGCTGCATTGATTTTAGTCAACCTGCCCTACCGGAACTCTGTAGTCTGATGATAATTGAAACATAAATTCAGGAGTTTACATTTAATGTAAATAAATGTTGTGTAAAAAGATAAGCAAATCTGGCTTGCTGACTGCAATGCAGCTACACACAAATTCCCCTCAGCTCTGGGTAAGTGTAAAAATGTTTTGTTTTAACTTTAAAAAGTAAGTGTTCAAGCTGCCTTAAAAATTCCAATGACACTTACTTTTTAAATTTAAAATGTAAATTTTTTTACATGTTTTTTTTAATATATATATATAATCCCCGTGTTTTAACTTAGATTTGTAATTCAAATTATTTTTTATTTTTTATTTAAGGGAATAATTCACCAAAAAAATTAACATTTTCTGAAAATGTATTATTCACCCTCAGGTCATACAAGATGTATATGAGTTATATATGACACACAATGTCATGAGACGTTGATATTTGGTTAAATTTTTGCAATGTCGGGTGACCAAAATTCAATGTCAATTCAAAGTCTAATGTCAATGTTCATTTGATGTTCAATACCGACATCAGCTAACGTTGATATTTGTTGTTTTTAAGTCGTGTAACCAAAATCCAACTTTAAATCAACGTCAAACTCTGACGCCAACACAATTTTCATTCTTAAACAAAATGCAACGTCTGTCTGATGTCATGTCCATCATCAAACTGACGCTATATTGACGTCCTGTGCCTGCTGGGATATTTCACCAAATCTGTTATGATGAAGAAACAAACTCATCCATATCTTAGATGGCGTGAGGGTGAGTACATTTTCAGAAAATTTCATTTTTTGGGTGAACTATTCCTTCAGGGAAACAAAATTAAAATGGCATGAAATTTAAGGATCTTCAAAATGCTGTAGATGTTTTTAATAATGCATTCATTTTTAAGCAAGAATTACCTACAAATTATATTTATGCAGACATTATTGAATATTAATAAATTATAATTACTTTTGTTTTTAATTATTAAAATATTAATTATATTTCATTTTAATTTAAAAATGTGTATTTTTTATATATCATTGAAGTGAATATGTTTTTTTTTTGAGTATGGATCAAACCATATATATTTAATGTTATAATTAATATCAATAATTAAATAGCAATTATTATTTTGATAATACATGTTAATATATTTTCAATGTTTACTTTTTCAATTTAAAAGTTTTTAATATTTTTTAGATATCATTAAAATAAATATAGAATTGCTTTGGTCTGATTTCTTTCTAGTAATGTTGCCTATGAAGACAGTGGTAATGATTTCAAGACCTTGGTCATTGTTTTCTGGAGTAAGTATGGGTATTAATGAATATAAAGTCAATTAATATTAATATTAATATATTACATTTGAATAATAATTATATGTATTATGTACATTTATATTTTAATTATTTTAAAATATTTTGGTATTTTATTTATATTGTAAAAATATTGAAACATGAGTATACATGTTTTAATATTATATATTACATTTTAAAAATATTTATTTATATATTTCTTCAAAATGCTGTCGAAGTTTTTAATAATGCATTCATTTTTAAGCAGGAATTACCTACAAAGGAAATTTATGGAGACATTATTGAATATTAATAAATTATAATTACTTTTGTTTTTAATGGTTAAAATATTAATTTATAGAGATATATTATTTATATTAAAATATAGAGATATATTATTTATAGCAAAAATAAAGTCTGTTTCATCAAAAAATGTCAGTGGCTGTTTTCATCAATTGAGAAAAAAAGTATTTTACATAAAGAGTAATTAGTCAAGTAAATATTTAATTATGTGCTTTAATGTTTTCATTTAGAATCAATTTGCACAACTTCCTATTGTGTGGAGTTTATTTTATTCTACTTTCTTTCATTCCAATTTAAGTTCCAATAATATCCTGTGGTGTGAGTCCAGTGCAATTCAAAGTCCAACACTTTCATTTAAAGGGTGCTGCTGCTTCTTAAAATGTGAATTTTGCTCAATCTGCTGCTAAAAATAAAGATGGAGAAGCTGGAAAAAATGTTAAAATGAGGTGATGCAAACAACTTTGATTTAGAGACAATCCTCCCAAACTTTCCAAACGAAAACTGTCACAAAAAACTGTATCAGCTTTCATCTCTGTGATATTATAATGGATAATATAAGAAAGAGAAAATACAGCACCAGGCTCTTTTAATGGAGTTCTTCTCATTGAAGGTCATGTTCTCTGAAGTAGGCGTGGAGAGCTGCACCAGTCACTGCACTTTCCATATAGAAATGAGTGACAGATCTCTACATCTGATTGCATGCTGCACCTGGGAAAGAGCGCTTCAAATTACCACCTGCACTTCTGTCACCCAGCGAAACAATTGAAAGCAAGAGCCCCGTCCACCCACTGTTTGGCTGTTTTAGCTGCATAACTAAAGCACAGACCATTGATCTGAGTTTTAATGCATGGTTTCATAGACAGCGAGTGAGTAAACTCAGCCACCGCTGCCCTGCCATGTCCCGAGACCACAGCTGGAATGCAATTTACATCTGTACTTACAGCCTGAATCCGAAACTCTACAAGTGTGCCCCCCAGTTAAACTCATGTTGACCATAATTAGCCCCTCTGTGTGTTGTCATGGTGATGGTCAGCTGTGATTAGCAGGGACAGATTTAATTACAGGAAGGCTTGAAACGACAACAGTGGAGTTTGGGCTTGTCTCATGTCATGTTTCTCTGAGCCAGAGGGCAGGGGTTTTACCTAATGAGCCAATGAGTTAAGGACACATGGAGCCTCTGGGCAGACAGCGCTCGGACCACTGTGACCTGTGACAAATGCCTCGGCTTGGAAATAGAGTTAAAAGTCACAGAAAAGATGAGAAGTGATAAAAAAAGGCCAGTTCATATGTATGTAAAGCCACTGTATATGCCAGGGGTGTAAACAGTGCAGCAGAATCAACCACTGATACATTTCTTCTGTTTCATGGCATTAAAAAGTCCCGGGGAAATTGTAGATTCATAAGCTACAAGCTATTCTTCATTTAAAGTAGTTAAACTGCTCTTTTAAGTAGTTAGCTACACTGCAGGCCACTGACAAAAGCAACTAAACACACTGAAGCTATTTCAGGGAGAAATGTCTTTTTACATGATATACTCTTTTGTACTATTATATTATTTATTCGTATTTTTAATTTGTTTTTATTTTTAGATTTTCAGTTTTCATTTTAATTTTGATTAATTTTTTTTTTATTTATTTTTTTATTAAAGTTTTAGTAAAACAAAGCATTTATTATTTTATATTTATATATTAATGTGTTTTTATTTTAGTTTAATTTAGTTTATAACATTTATAATTTTCATTTACTTTTTTAGGCGAAGTTTTTCATTTACTATCTACAGTATGTTCAAAAGTTCAGCTTTATTTCAATTATCAAAGATGATTTTTTTGATGGTTTTAGTTTTAGTTAACAATAAAACACACTGAAACTATTTCAGGGAGAAATATCTTTTTCGATGATATACTCTATTGTAATAAGAACTATGTTTAGTTTTATTGTTACACTATTATATTATTTATTAATGTTTTTAATGTTTTTATTTTTATATTTTTTATTTAAATTATAGTTTAATTGATTTAATTTAATTTATTTTTTAATTAGAGTTTTAGTAAAACTTAAAACTTAAAGCATTTATATTATGTTTTCATTTCTAAATTAATGTGATATTATTTTAGTTTTAGCAATTTAATATATAACATTTATAATTTTCATTTACCTTTTTTGGGACTAAGATCTTCATTTAGAATTCTATATTCAAAAGTTCAGCTTTATTTCAATTACCAAAGACAATTTTTGGTAGCTTCAGTTTTAGTTAACAATAAAAATTATAAACAATATTAAACTTGAACAAAAATATTTACACTAAATACAAAAGTACAGTTAATGCAGATAATACAGTTTTTCTCAGTTTCTTTGGTGCATTTCTCAGATCAGAAATGACATTTTCAAAACTACTTGTTCAACCTCCACATAGTCACTTGTGCACATCATAAAAGCAGTTTCTCATTCTTTTGAACAAGTGATTGCTTTGTTACATTCATGCAACTGATTATGTACATTTGTCTGTGGTTTCCTACATTTTCAGTTGCTAATCATGTTGCTCAAAATGTATTATATAGTTCTCTGTGATATAGTTTTCCCCTCAAAACATAGTCATTAGTTCATCGTATAAGTCAATAAAAGCAGAATGGTTGATCTAGTTGTCATAAACTGTCATGCATATTTTCTACACATTTCTGTTAGACTTTTTGTACATTTGCCATGAATTGTGCAAGTGAATCTTGACTTTCACTAATGAAGAGAATATAGATCAACCAATTATATACCAGTTCTCTGAAATAGCTCAAAGGTGCATCTCATGAATCTTCATTTGGAAAGCATAGAGACAGAGGACAACACAAGAGTTACAAATTCTGACGATGGATGAACATCCAGAAAACCATCAGGGTCAACAGACGAGAGGAAGAAGAGGAGTAAGGATGCATGGAAGTGCAAAGGCAAACCAGAGGAAGAGGAAGAAGAGGCCAAGGACAGAGGCACATATCAGATGAAATAATGTTGTCAATCATGGCCTTACAATGGCTGAAGGGTGCAGCTAAAAATTGGGAGATCGACCATATCCTCAATAATTCAAATATTTTGAAACAGTCTCTTTCAATCAATATCCCACATACAGTAATGTGTAAATTTGTACTTTTGAAAGGAAATATGGCATACATAAGAAGTGCAGCCTTATGCATTTCAGCACAGTAACTGTCATCCAAACTGTTGCCATAGTTTACATCAGGTAACACTAACAGAGTGCACTGTTACACTTCACACTACTTTACATGTAATACATTCGTACAAAAAGAAATGTACTGTATAAATACAAATGTTCATATACTTTTTTTTCTATGTACTATTGACTCTTCTCAACAAATATCAGATTTTTTTTTATAAAACCTTAATTTCCATGGTTGACTGTCATGGTGAAAAAACAACTAAACATTTTGACCAGTGTGGCTCAAAAATAACAAAAATACTTTATATTTTGGTGGCCTTGGCCAAATTACTGGCACGATAACTAGGTTTTGAAGCATGAATGAAATGTTTTGGGTGAGTAACTACATTTTGCAGACATGCAATAAAGTTCTGAAGTTCCAGCAAACAGTTTAGAGAATGTTAAGACTGTTTCGAAAAATGTGGCAAAGCAATTGAGAAAAACTGCAACATAAATACTTACTTGAGAGATGAACTAATGATTTTGAGTAAGTTACTGGCTTTTGCAGGTAATTCATTGTGTGGTGCAAGTTTGTACGAATTGTTTTGAGAAATGCACACACTTCTTTGCGAATATTAAGGACGATTCGAGAAACGCACCAAAGTGACTGAGAAAAACTGTAATGTATAACATTTATAATTTTCATTTACCTTTTTGTTTAGACTAAGTTTTTCATTTAATATCTATATTCAAAAGTTCAGCTTTATTTCAATTACCAAAGACGATTTTTGGTAGCTTTAGTTTTAGTTAACAATAAAAATTATAAACACAATATTAAACTTGAACAAAAAGTTTTACACTAAATACAACTGGTAAAACTATAGAAAAAATTCTCTATCTGACTCGAAACCATAAACAGCAGCTTTTATCTCCAAAGACAGGACTTCAAACAGATTTCAGTGTTGGGACATGCAATGAATGCCATAAATACAATTTTTGTTTATTTCATTAAAGTTGTTTTTTTAAAACCATCTGAGCAAATAAATTCACTAAAATTAGTAATGATAATAAAAATAATAAACAATAAATATATGTAAATAATAAATATATATATATTAACATTAATAATTAATCTAGCCAAAAGTATCCTGTTACTAAACTGTTTTTAAAGCAGCGGAGAGACTGACGCACTACTGAAAAATAAGTTAGTAGTGTTGCACTGCTTCAGATACAGCTTCTGTTTCAACCTTTGTAGTGTTCCATTTAGAGAAAACATGCTGTTTATAATTCTGTTACATTATGAGAAATGATTTGCAGTCCGAATGGAACCAATCCCAAGTTTGGATGTGGACAGGTGACCTCTGATATATGTATAGTTCAGGCCCACAGGAATCTACAGTACAGCAGACCATACTGTGCAGGTGGATTCCCAATGGCTCACAGCTGTCATTCTGTTTAAATTGCCCTCATAGATTCTGCATAGTTTGTATTAATAGTTAATGAATGTCACCTAACATATGAAGCTTTCACATTCCTCACCGTTCTAAGCACCATCTTTATAGCTTGACAGGCATGATTAATGGCTGCTACAGTCACACGACTGAAACGGCACAGATAAAACAGCCGTCAGTCTTCCTCCCCGCCTGAGCTTCGAAAAGCGTCTCTGAATTAGAAGCGCGCTTTGAATTTCAGCGAGGGGAGAGGAAATCGTTTGTGCCCTCAATTAAGTCCTAAATGAGTTCTTAAGGAGCCATTTGCAAAATCTCTATGAAGTTTTTAATAGGTGCTTTAAAGGAACGGATGTGCCTTTGCTGCCCTCAATTATGAATAGGTGACAAACATGAAGACTGAATGTGACTATGACTACATTAGCTTTGATGTCCTCTGTGAATGACCTATGATCTACTGTCACTGATCCTCACAAATGTCAGCTTACGTAAATGCCTGCCAGAGAGGGTTTATTTATATCCAGATCAATACTGTGTTATAGACGACCTCAAGTGGGAGTGGGACTTGTGAAGCATGTCTTTCAAATGTGACTTGTGTCTTGTTGACTGACCGGAGCCAGGACTGCAAACTGAAATCCCATTTAGACTTTGCCGACAAACTTACCTTTTTTAAATGGTATCATTAGAAAAAAATATTATTGTGCTGCTGTGGTGTCGTGGTCAGAAGTGGTGAATGGAAGGTTGCTGCTTTGATCCACATAAAAAGTGGTTACCCATGTGCCCTTGAGCAAGGTGGTTCCAGAGGGACTGTCCTGTCGTGGCGATATTATGTGGCGACATATTGTGAAATACACAGAGACTCTCTGGCCGGTCATGTGGTGTTAAATAAGGATTCTATTCTATTCTATTCTATTCTATTCTACAGGGATGTGTGTCATTAAGAACTGAATCGAGAATGCCTTATAAATTCCAGTTCATGAATTTGAATTGATGTAGCAAACAGGATGCAGAATTGCAATTCAAATTTGAATGTAAGAAAGTATAGAATTAAAATAAATGGAAATGCAAAGTCATTCATAATGCTTTCATTTTAACTTGACATTCTTGTTTGATAATTTTGAAAAAAAAATTAAGAAAAGTTTACAGGCATCACTAGCTGGATGGATGAACGGATGGACAGACAGATAGATAGATAGATAGATAGATAGATAGATAGATAGATAGATAGATAGATAGATAGATGGGTAGACAGACAGACAGACAGACAGACGGATGGATAGATAGATAGATAGATAGATAGATAGATAGATAGATAGATAGATATAGATAGATAGATAGATAGATAGATAGATAGATAGATAGATAGATAGATAGATAGATAGGTAGACGGACAGATAGATGGATGGACAGACGGATATATAGATAGATGGAAGGACAGACGTATAGGTAGATAGATATGTGATAGATAGATAGATAGATAGATAGATAGATAGATAGATAGATAGATAGATAGATAAATGGATAGACAGACAGATAGATGGATGAACAGACGGATAGATAGATAGATAGATAGACGGATGAACAGATAGATAGATAGATAGATAGATAGATAGATAGATAGATAGATAGATAGATAGATAGATAGATAGATTTGAATCACCATTTGTTTAAATATGTTTTTAGTTTCATTTCATCAGTTTTGATAAATTAAGATTTGTGGACCAGGGTGTACAATTCAGTAAATTTCTCTTCCTGTCATTCAAATTCAAATTCCATTTCAGCTTCCTGTGGGGTGTGAATAATTCAAATAAAATTCACTCTATATGAATTATAAAGGACCTGAATCTTTACTTCTCAATTCTATACAACCTTGCTATTCTCTGCCTTGTATCAACTCCAGCTCCCAGAAGAGCAGTGTGGTGGTATCAGAAGTGTGTTATCAGCTTCCTGACACAAAGAGCCTTTTTTATGTGGGGAATAACTGCAGCGTGCAGCTCCACTACTCATGTTATGGACTGCTAAATCTCCTTTGAACACACTATTACCACCTGCTGCCAAGTCTGTGTACTCAGCTCCACAGTTTGACTGCTGTAGGAGTGAGCTGCATCTGCGTCTATCCATTCAAACATCTTCAAACAGGCCTGAATGTGAACGTCTTCTCGACTCGGCTCAATTATTGGGTTGCAGCTGGTGCTGTTGGTGACGGCTGTTTAAATCAATGACCACTGAAGCGCTATCCACACTCTCCACTCAGACGCTTATTATTCACTCCTTTAGATGCAGCACTGTTTTTTTCTGTTGGCACAATCCTGCAAGATTTCTGAATATCTTCATTCCTATTTGTGTGACAGAACATCTTTGACAGTGATGTCTTATCTGGCTGAGGCAGAGCTGCTGCATTTCAAACCCTAAACGCTAACGTTTATTTCATCTCGGACTCGACTATGATGCTCTTTCCTTGCATTTTCCTGCTTTTCTTCTCTTCAGTATAGCAGCGTTCTGGATGGACACACTACAAAGGCTTATAGGAAGAGGCTAAAGGTAGCAAAAGACTAAAAAACATGATACAAGCAATAATAGAGAAAAGGAAAAGAGGGATTTTTGTATCAGCAGCACATTTCTGTGTGCGTGTGTGTTAATGGAGTGAGTGGGTGGACAAATGAGTTTTCAGTCACTCTTTAAGTGGCAAGTTTGAGAAGCATTATAACATTAGACAAAGGAAGGTGAAGGAAGGCATTATTAAAATTGGATTATTAATTTGTGATAATGATTGCCTGACTGTACATTAAGGTCATTCCAAACCTGTACGACTTTCTTCCTTCTTTGGAACATAAGAAACATTTGGACAATATATAATGTTTATAATGTTAATTTTCTTAAATTGTTTATGTGTTCTACAGAAGATAAAAAGTCATACAGGTTTGAAATGACAAGAGGTTGGGTAAATTATGAATTTACTTTTTTTTTGGAGAACTATCATTTTAAATATGCATACAAGCAAATAATCTCATAAAAATCAGATAAAAATTGTTATGTGTTGATGCTAGCAACTCTTCACCTGCAAAGTATTTTAGGCCTGGCAGTAGAAAAGATATTCAGTATATTTTAGGCTGACGGCCCATCATATTCTCAACAGCTGTGAACATTTGGTTATATGAAAGTTCACCATTTCAAGCTTTATGCTTTTTGGGTAAAACACATCATTCCTGTGCAATTTTAAAGAAAAACTTCTTCTACATCTACATGTAGCCAGTTAATTCCCAAGAGGCTTTTGTGATAAATCAATGAGGCCAAAGGATAAACTCTTTAAACAGACCTGTTCTGCAAGTCTGTGATTGATCTGTTTTTGTGTTGTTGTGGCCTTTGACCTTTTCTAATATGGAACACAAATAAGTGGGTTGTAATCAGTGTTGCCAAGTCTGTGGTTTTCCCGCAGAATTGGGCTACTTTAACACTGTTGCTGTGGGTTGTTTTTCATGTCCACCGGGTTGAAGTAACCCAAATAACGTGATATTTATCTTGGAATGCGAATTTTACCAGGGAAACCCCACCAAAAAACGTGTGTTTTACCCTTTGGAGCGCAATTTTGGAAATGTAATAGGTTACAGATTACAAGTTACCCTATTTAAAATGTAAAAAGTAGTCTAACTTTCAAATACTTTATTAAAGTAATGTAACTGATTACATTTGATTACTTTTTGATTACTTTTCAAAATTAAGATTATAAAAAATAAAATGTTAAACCACCACAACATCAGTCTTTAGCACCACTTTTTACTTTGAGATCATTCCGAGGTTAAATACAGATTTAAAAGCATAATAAGTATCATAGTTTATTAGCTATAATACTGTTTTTGAAATCAGATCTTTGCATAGCTATGACTGGAAACACTGGCATCTAACAATTCCTTGGGGGAAAAAATAGTTAATTTAAACAATAAAGCATATACACAAGCCCAAATAGGAAATAAAACAGTTATCAAATAAGCATGTGTCCTATTCAGTGTCCTAAACTCCTGAAACATTGCCTTCTCATATATTAGAGCAGTCAATTCAATTTATGAAAGAAATCAATCAAATCTGTATGTGTGTGAAAATATTCAGATGTAACCTCCTTTGTAATCGTTAACATTTTCATAATAACTGTAATTTAATTACACATTTTTTCTCAGTAACTGTAACAGATTACAGTTACATTTATTTTGTAATTAAATTATGTAATTCCATTACATGTAACTAGTTACTCCCCAACACTGGTTTTATAGCTCTAAGTAGCAATTGGGCAGGATTTGTTGTGAAAACCTGGCAACCCTGGTTGTAATAGTTTGCCACAGTGACAGTACTGACACATACGTTTTAAAATACAAAGAATATACTTTTGAATGTGTGGCGCTTTCATCTGCACATGCTTTATCAGCTCAATATCAAACCTGGATAAATTTGTGAGAATGAATAATTAACTTTTTTTCTGGGCTGTGAAACAATAAATGTAATTTTTTTTAAAGCGTTAATCAACCATTTAAAACACTGTACTGTTTATTTACGTCAGGCATGCTTGTGGTCAGTTTTCTGTGAGATCGAGTGCTATCCTCTGATGATATACATTAAGAGTACGTAGATTTTCAGCTCTGAGACTCATCTTTGGATGCTTGTTGCTATGGTTACCGTTTCTCCATGAGACATGTCTTTTTGCTTCTCCATTGACCCACCAAATTTCCTAATTTTGCCAAGAATCGCAGCTTAGCATTTTGTTGGCCCTTATGACCTATGACAAGTAATTTTAGCAAGTCAATAAATTGACTTTTAAACCCTGTTCCAAACACATAAGCATTTTCTCCCATAAATGCTAGCCTATAATGTTTTTGAGATGCACAGATAAAAATGTAATATTCCACTGGGAAAAGAGTGAATTAGCTGCAGTAAGTCAAATATTTATGCTGGTTTAACCTTATAGAGGAGTGGTTGTTTGCAAAAACGGTGCAAGCTTGTTATGGTTTAATTAAGGGTTTAAGGATTTGTTATATTTAATAAATCAGTGATGTTTGTCCTGATTACTTGTATTATGTAATCTCATAAATATGTATATGAATATGTGCATTTGTGTGACTCAGTCAAGAGGAGTTTTTGCTTAATATGTCCTACTGGTCTTCATATCCTGTCAGCTTACTGTCTGAACAGCCATGCCTGTCTTTGGAAAGTTATATCGAATTCAAAGCGACATCTCAACAGAAACCAGCCTTTCTCTTTCCAGCTTAGAGTTGGAGAGGAGTAATAAAAAGGTTGCGGTTGGAGCCATCCCAGCACTTCAAGAACACAGTGAGGTTTTGCAAAGCCAATCAAACCAATTAATTAAATGAAATCAGAGAAAACAACAATTTTAGCATGGGGGGAAAAGTCATCTAACTTTATGGGAGAGAAAATAACTTACCCGATTAAAAAAAAAACACAAATAAATAGAAATTATGCCTTCCTAGCCAAAAACAGGAGAAAATGAAGCTGCAAAAAAAATAAAAAAATTGCACCCAGCCTCCAACTTGCACTCCTACGGCTACCTTTCCCCTCTATTTACAACAATCTCAATAAAGGTTTTAGAGAAAAACAAATGAGAATTATTATGGAGTGTACCCAACTTATGGCACCATGCCATTACAAACAAAAGGGTAAACACTTACAACAATAACTATTACACCAGATTCAATCAGGAGGAGGTTTAGTTGCAATGCAGGTTTAGTGCATTCTCCCATTGAACAATCACACCAGGGGTGTCTTCACTGACGTTCAACGGTGTTATTTAACAGTAACCTGCCAGACGAACGTGGAATAAGAACCGGAAAAGAGAAACAAGTCGATGCCATAACAATTGCACAAATTAAAGATATATAAAGGTATTTGCACAATTTATTTGTGCAAACAAATAAATAAAAACACACACATTGCACACTACAACATTTTACTAACTGATATATGCACAACAGAGTTAAAGGAATAGTTCACCCAAAAATGAAAATTAGCTGAAAATTGACCCTTTCTCTGGCCAAGTAACACGTCACGTCCTTCCTTCCTTCCTTTAAATGAATGTCTTGTGAAGTGAAAACCTGCGTGTTTGTAAAAGCAAATCCATCAAGGCTTTTTAACTTTAAACCGTAGCCAGAATATGAGTCAATAATCCATATCAATGTGGTCCATCCCCTGTTGTTCTCTCAGATCTAAATCCACCAGCATATTTGTTTAGAACTGTTTTGGAAAGTTTTTTGCTTGTAAACAGTGCTTGATCTGTGCATATTTCTCTCCTGATTCAGATGAGACCATTTTCACTGGAGAAAGCAATAGTATGGAAAGAGGATTCATATTTTAGTCAGAAGCAATGGTTTGAAGTAAAGAAATGTCTTGATGATTTAAAAAAAAAAATACAAGCCCATACCTCTTTGCTTCACAAGACATTAAATGATGGACTGGATTACTTGTCGATTATTGTGATGTTTTTATCAGCTGTTTGAACTTTCATTCTGACGGCACCCATTCACTGCAGAGGATCCATTGGTAAGCAAATAATGTAATGATGTAAATTTCTCTAAATTTGTTCTGATGAAGAAACAAACTCATCTACATTTTGGATGGCATGAGGCTGAGTACATTTTCTGAACATTTAAATTTTTTATTCCTAACTATTGTCACATTTGGGACCTTTTTTGGAGTAAATATTAAAATTGAATTCATATGAGTAACATCTCTCATGTCAACATAACATGCATGTGTCGTGGTGCTCTCGTGGACCGGAGAAGAAGAAGAAGCTCTCGTGAACGCACGTTGGAGATTGAAGCGGAAGTGAAGATATTGTTGAATATAGTCATTATTTGTGTGTGTGTGTTTGGCACACAAAAAACATTCCCGTCGCTTCAGAAAATTACAGTTGAACCACTGGAGTAACTTTGGACCAACATGGACTACTTCCATGATGTTTTTACTATCTTTCTCAGTAGACCCTCACTGCAGGGGGCGGGGTTGGATCCACATCTAGGGGGTGGAGATTGGTAGGTTTAGGGGTGGAGATGGGTGGGTTTAAGGATCAGGGGGTGGAGACGGGTAGGTTTAGATATATGTAAGGTGGGAATCTTGTGTTCTGCAGTGAGGACCATCTCACTTTTCTGGGCCTTTGAAGATAAAAGTTGCTTAGGCTGTCAATGGAGGGACAGAAACTTCTCAGTTTTCATTAAAAATATTTTCAACTGTGTTCTGAGGATGGAACATCTTGAGGGTGAGTAATTAATGACAGAATTTTAATTTTTGAGTGAACTATCCCTTTACATTCCCAAAATGATATAAGTCTGAGCATAAATTGAAAACATTACACTGCTAAAACCTTTACTAAAATGCACTGCAGTGGTGCAGACAAAAATAAAGTGTTATATTTACAGGCGTATTATAAGATTTCAGAGGAGATTCAGAAATGAATTGCAGAGTCAGTGTCAAAAAGTGTGAGAGTGGTCAGAAAGTTTCCCCAACAACAACTGAACTATCAATATTTCTAAGAGAACAAAGACTCACAGTAGCATCCAGGAAGTCCCAAACAAACACAGGATAATGTGAGTGTGTCTGCAGACTCTCCTGCTGAGGCTGACAGAAGAAATGCCTGAGTCATCACGAAAGACTTCAGCAGAACTGATGTTCAAGGTAGGACGACTCGGAAGAACTCAGTGCTTCCAGAGAGAGGCAGTGTGAGCTTCTGTCAAAGACTGGTCAGAACGCACTGACAGAACTACTGCGTGTCTCCCTCCTGCTGGCTACAAAGGATGGGGAAAACCTAACGGTAAAGATAGCAGGCAACACTGCAAAGGTTTGCAGGTTCAGTTCAAAGTGGAGGTGATCTGAACGGCTCTATATAATGAACTCAATTTCTTCAGTTACTGTCATTGAAGTTAAATAGGTTAGTGTTTTCATAATTAAATTAACATTGTTTAAGGTCATAAAAGACCTAAGAGCCCATGCATTATTATTTTACACAATATAATATTCTAGTTTTGCATTTATTTCTTGTGTGAAAATGAAGTTAAATTAAAATTAAAGTTTTATTTGTAATATACTTTGGAATAATAAAGATTTTTTTAAAATGTTTTTGAAACAAGTCTCTTATCTCATCAAAGGCTGCATTTATTTAATAAAATAATACAGTAAAAACAGCAATATTGTGAAATATTATTACAATCTAAAATAATTGTTTTCTACTTGAATAAATTTTAAAATGTAATTTATTCCTTTGATGGCAGCTTAATTTTCAGCAGCCATTATTTTAGTGTCTTGATACTTCAGAAATCATTCTAATATGCTGATTTATTGCTCAACAAACATTTCTTATTATTTATTTATTTATTTCTATATTATTATTTATTTATTTTTACCTGCCTTCAGAGGAATAAATTATATTTTAAAATACATTCAAAAAGAAAACAGCTATTTTAAATTGTAATATTTTACAGTATTATACTGTTTTTACTGTATTTTTTTTTGTCAACTAAATGCAGTCTCGGTGATGTTTCTTTAAAAAACATTTTAAAAAATCTTAATTTTTCCAAACTTTTGATTGCCAATATACATATAAAAATATTTGTAATATATTTGGCTTGTTTGACTGCTGCTGATGTCATGTCTGTCCGTGACTTGTGTTTCACGTAATTCAACTTTTTTTTTTTTTTCATACAGGTGTAACTGCGTGAATTATTTATTATCTCCATTAATTATGAATTTTGGTTTCGCATTGTTGCTTTCGGGTTAACGTTCCTAATGCATATTAATAAGGTCAATAACGCTGATTAGAAAAAGACCATTCACGACGGGCACGTGAGTTGTTCTAATAACTTCTTGTCTGTTTGTGAAAATATTGCTATATAAATCCGCTCTAGATATTGGTCGGAAACATACTACAAAATAAAAGTCTTCATGGCTTCATCACGTTTACAGTCGTTGTTCAATCTCCTCAGACACTGGGTCTAATCCTGCGAGTTTCTGCTTCCCATACAAAGGTCCTGAATATTTAATGAGGTGAATACTGGGGCAGCTTATGATTGGTTGTCTGTCTTTCCCGAGTGGTAAATACAAGCCAGATAAACAATATTACCTTGGAGAAAAGAGGCGTCCTCTCCAATAACTACCACCGTTTATCAAATTCATCAATGCAATTTATCAATATAATAAATGCAAGCAATTAGGACAAACAGAATGATTTCTGATGAGTTGAAAACAAGCAATGCATCTCTTTGTTCCTACACACGTTATAATATTAGATTTAGAATCACTGCATATTACACCATCATTATATCCCAAACGTCCCATTAACTGGATAACTAACCTTGAGCAATAATTAAGCGTGTCTGAAATGGCCTGCTCTCCATATTTCTCAGTTCTTGATTACAGTCATTAGAGAACAGGGATAAAATTGCGCTCCCTCTGTCAATAGTGCATAAATTTGCCCTCCCTTACATCGTCCTCCCGCTCATGTGACTAAAGTTATTTAATGAGTGGGATCCAACAAGACCTGAGCATCAAATGAACCAAAGTAAAAAGGGGATTACATTTCAAAGTCAAACAATTTAACAAAAGTGTCCAATGTCAAGATAACTTCAGTTCCCTACCCCACATTTTTGATAATTAATGCCAAAAAAAACAAACTTTGCACACCTGTCACAATCCCTTGGCTTTCATCCATCATGGGGTCTGTTGCATTATCTTTCTTGTGAATTTAGAATTAAAACAACAAACAGAAACAAAAATAAAGTGTTCAGATTGAAAGGGTTTAATATAAGATTCAGATAGGATTGTTGGAAATCTGTTTCTTAAGTGTGTTTGTGACTGTTGACTGATGCAGAACTAAAAAGCTCAATTTTTTGACTCTTTTGAGCTGTTTTTCTGATTTTGGAGTACAGAAAGGACTTACTGCATCCTCTATTGTTGTTGTATGCCAGAATAATAAGTATAGAATAGAGATCAAGTTATGCAATCTTTCTGTGTCTGTGCATTTATCCTCTTTGTTTTTCTTGAAAAACAGTCAGAGCTTGACAAATTATTGTCAAGAAGGATATATTTATGATGAACATTCATAATGTCCATATGACACTACAGTGTTGTTTACCATTTGAACTGAACCTACAGTTTGTGACTTCACAGCATATGATAATTCAGTGTTCAAAGTGTGTTTTGCTTCAAGGCTTCAGGATGTTTGTTAATTGGGTTATTTGGTAACCAATTTGTGCTGCTAACTTCACCCACCTGTCTGTTTGACTCCTTGTGGCACATATGGTGTTGGCTAAAATGTCAAATAATTCAGATGTCAATTTGTCACACTCCCTCTTCAGCTCTCTTTTAAGGTTAGATATGATTTTTATAGATCATGCAAAATTATAGAGATGCACAATATGTTGGCACTATATAGGTTACTGGCCAATATTATATATTTTTATTGGATAATGAAGGAAAATTTGCTAAGAAATTGACTTACCTTCAGGTCATCCAAGATGTAGATGAGTTTGTTTCTTCATCGGCTAGAACATGCTGCTTTTCACTTCACAAGATGTTAATTGATGGACTGGAGTCATGTGGATTATTGTGATGTTTTATCAGCTGTTTGAACTCTCATTCTGACGGCACCCATTCACTGCAGAGGATGCACTGGTGCGAAAATGATGTAATGCTAAATTTCTGATGAAGAAACAAAATCATCTACAACTTGGATGGCCTGGGGGTGAATACATTTTCAGCAAATTTTCATTCTTTTAATTGTCTGCTCATTTCCACTATTTGTACATTTAGAATAAAAATTCCTCACTTAAGCTAAAGGTAATCTTTAGCAAACTAAATATATATTTACCATTTCATTTTGTACATTATGATTTTGTGATGCCTAAATTCACTTGTATCTTTCAAAATGATTTTTACTTTTTGTGTATTTTATTTTTAATTAATTTTTACAAAACAGTACAGCATTTTTATATCTGTCATTAGGGCTGTGTGATATGAACAGAAAAGTCTATTTTTTAATCAATATTACAGTTTCGATTTTAATCACAATTTTGACACAATATTTCCTTACACACACTTTACATTTATAAAGGCTACATTCATAAATGTGCTGTTATGCTAGACTTTATCTGAAAACTAGTAGTTGAATAGCATTTCACTTGTTTTGTGACACAAAACCTTTTAAATAATTAATTTATCAGTTTTCATCCAAAATGTGAAAATAAGTGTGGGCTTGTTGTAGCAATGCATAATGCTGTCTTTAGTGTTGTAAATTCGAATGAATATATTCATACTGAACATTATAATATTGTGATGCCTGAAGTCACAGTATATAAAAATTTTTGATTTGAGATTTTAGTCTTTTATTTTAAATTTTTTCATAATTCATTCTGAGAAAATACTATATAATTTTACTATTGACTATTTAACTGTTATCACCCATAACATGAAAATAATTATCAGCTTGAATTTTAACATCAGCGCCTCTCTAAACATACACTCTAAAAAATGCTGGGTTAAATACAACCCAGCGCTATATGGACAAACCCGGCGATTGGGTTGTTTTGACCCAACTGTTGGGTTAAATGTTTAGCCCAACCTTCTGGCCAGTAACCCAACCGCTGTGTCAAAACAACCCAATCGCTTTGTATTTAACCCAGCATTTTTGATTCTTCAGTCACATGTATTTAGCAGTCTGTTTGTAGGTGGCGAAGTCCCAGTGGGCTTAAATGAGCATTAACTGTGAAAGCGAACAGCACCGTGGCATATAGTCTGCAAATGTAAGGCTAAATATGGATTAAAGGAATGGGCAGCACAGGAACCTATTACTCATTCTGTCATGTCAGGAAATGTTGCTGAGCGACATCACGTCTCCTGACACAAAAAACACAGGGAGTCCCTCTCCATCTGTGAGCAGTGCTGTAACACTTCTAAAATAAAAT
Organism: Schizothorax lantsangensis; assembly: GCA_027422415.1. Taxonomy (NCBI): domain Eukaryota; kingdom Metazoa; phylum Chordata; class Actinopteri; order Cypriniformes; family Cyprinidae; genus Schizothorax; species Schizothorax lantsangensis. The sequence continues at coordinate 16,007,957 of CM049859.1, forward strand.
GTGGGAAAGCCATCAGAACACCATCTCGAGGGCTACTTGTCTTTTTTTCATCAAATATAGCGTTTGGATGGTTTTTGGCAGCCTTTGGACTTCATTTCCCATCTCTTTTCCATGATCTTTTTGGCTGTTGAGAGCATCGCTGTCCTCTTTTTAGTTCTCACTTCTCCATGGACAGATTTTCTGAGGGTTGGTGATGAAGATGTGTCATGCTGTCAGCAGATGTTCCATTTCCTGTTATGATTCCACTATTTCTGACTTTCTATCATTGGCTTGACGTGAGGGACAGAGAGCTGACTCGGCTCCAGGAACGTTCTGCCTGAGGACCTGCTGAACTTCTTAATCTGAAACTTCAGCCGGGTTTCAGGTGGCTTATGCTGCGAGAATGCTAATCGCATAAGATTAGCATGTGCCAGAAGCCCACACTGTGAAACCGTTTCATGTGTTTCTAATACTTAGCCCACTCCGGGAGCTAATGGACTTTTACTTTCTTATAGTTTTTACGTTTGTCAGATGGTTTTATCCAAAACAGCTTCCAGTGTATTTGACATGTGCTGAATTCAGAACCGTGTACTAGCATAATCTTGTCTACTTCTGCCTTAGAACGCTATGTTAAAAATAGTAAGAGTAAAGTATGCTATGGTTTCGAATTTAGTGATATACTGTATAACAGTTTGTGTGTTTTTTGGAACATGATACTATTTCATCTACAGGAATATATAGTAAAATACAGTGAAGACAGTCAGAGATCATCTCAGTCAGTTCTCTGTTTTTTTTGTTTTTTGTTTTTTACGAAATTAAATGTGTTATTATATTTTGTAGCTGATATTGTTTCCAAAACATGGTTATTATAGTTAACTAAAACTAAAATTAAAACCATAAGAAAACTTTTGTTAACTGAAAAAAAACTAGTTGCCCAAGGCAACATTTCTCATTTTCATTTAGTTTACATTAATGTACTAAAATAACTAAAACTGAAATAAAAATAAATACAAATTAACTAGACATTAAAAAAAAAACAAAAGCTAACAAAAATGACAAAAAAAACACAGAGAAATTAATAAACTTGAAAATATATATTAAAAATCATTAAAAATATTAATAAAACTATAATAGTATCTCAATTATACTAAAATAATATGGGCTCTGTACATAAAGACTCATGCATGTGAAATGAGATGCAAGAAAGAAAAAATTAAGATGAATATAAAATTCAAAACTAAGTTGAGAAGAGAATTGAATTGCCTGAGGAAAAGCTCTAGTAAACAATTATTTATTCATCGTCAGTTGCATTTTGAAAAAATCTCCATCTTATGTAAGTAAGAGAAGTCTCTATTTTCTCAGAGTTGTTGTGTGGCGTCTTGGATTGTACTGCTCTTACCTAAGGCTTTTTATTAACTAGTCGAGACTGGTTGAAACACAATGCAAGGCTAGCAGGACGACTCATAGATGTTTTTTTTTTCATGTTTGAGTGTTTAGAGCTCCACGGGGCTCCCGGTGGGTTTATGAGGTAGTGGTGTTCTGCATGTGCGGCATTTTCTTGCTGTGGAAATGCTTTCCCAGACAGTTTCTCGATTACGATTCCTTACATTTCACCTGAAGGAGAAATGCACACACATCAGCTTTGGACAGACTCTGAAATCCTGTTAGTCAACTGAGCATCGATGCTCTTTGGAGAATATAGAGCACATAGTAGAGGTACAAACAGAGAAAGTGGAGGGGCAATAGGTTAAAAACGTCTGGTGACTCAGATTAGGAAGCTCCGTCCTCCGTCTCTCTGTCATGTGAACCGCTTTAGTGTTGTCATCGTGTCATGTGGCATTAAAATGTTGTTTAGGAAACAACCATGAGTTGTTGGTAGTACTATGAATAAAACATATAAATAACGGTTCATAAGCATAAGTTATGTAAATACTAGGTATTATAGCGCAATATAGCACAATACAGTGCTACAATTGGTTCTAATATTAGATGTTAGATATTAGCTCGGTTAGATGTTTATTTGTATTCATTGCATTTCTCAGATTTTGGAAATTTTAATGTTGATAAACATTTTTCCTATTTCTATGTTTAGATTATATTTGCCATAATCTAATGCTCATTTAAAGTAAGTGTTATTTTAGTATTATTTATATACAATTATAGTATTTATTAATATAAATAAAAATATATTTTTTTACATAAATTAGCATAAATAAGCTTTTATTTTTACATTTTCAGTTTGGACTTGTATTTTAGTGTAAGTTTTTTTTGTAAGTTTTGTCATTTTATTTTATTTTGTTTTTTCAAATGATTATTATTTGATATATGTATTTCATTATACTTATTTTAGATTTAATATTTAACTTATTTAATTCAGTTATTTATTATTTCAGTATTAAATGAGACAACATTTTTCTCAGTGTAAGTTTTTCATCTAATGTTTTATTTTATTTTGTTTTATTTTATTTTCAAAACAGTTTTTAATAGTTTTAGTTAACAATAACAACACTGATTAAAATCCTTAAAAACTAATAATTTAATAACTTTTGAATGTAATCTTTTCAATTCAAATCAAATATTAAAATGAATATCAATTTTTCATACTGTATGTTATGTTGTGACACCTAAATTCAGTTGTAACATTTAACGATTGTTTTTATCTGTTAGTATTTTACTTTTATTTTATTTAGACAAACTAGTTAAGCATTTTTTATATATATATATCATCCATTAATCAGTTATTGGCCATAACCTGAAAATAATGATGGGTTTATCTGTATCAATTGTAATACCCATGTATCGTAAAGGCTAATTCCTTAGTAAAGGCTAACCATTGATCATTTGAGTAAGATGGCCTTTAACTCCTTAATGTTATTTCTAAATGTTTAAATAAACACATTAGCATTTAGTCTTCATGAACTGATGTGAATGGTTTATTGGATAAGGGTTTATACAGTTCAGATTCATTGTTGTTATATATTTGTATTTTCTAGATCTGGATGATGCCACAAGTTCTCATTTTAAAATATAATACTTGATGAGTTCTGATGAAAGTTTGTCTGCTGTTTGGCACTGCACTAGAGGGATATATTAGTTTCAATCAAGCAGAACATGATAATGACCTTCACACTATTCTTGCTTCGTTTTACCTTTGAATATTTTGTAATGGGAGCTTCCTTTGTAGTTGTACTTGCTGTTTAAACAAGACTCTGATGTTGGTCACACTAGGGAATGTAAATGGCAGCATTTGCAAGTCAGATCTGTACATTTGAATTTTGCATGTTAATGAAGAGACAAGGTGTTTGAAAGTCCTCAACGGTCATTTTGGAGGAGATTTTTGTGGACACACAGCCGTCATAAACAAAAAGACGATGACAGAAAATAAGTTGGCTGGAGAATTATGCTCCAAAAGTCCTTGACTGCGAATTGTTTTGCCAAAGAAGTGCATTAGAGTGCTTTAAGTGCTCCTTTGTTTGTTACCCTCAATGATTGTAAGTTTTATTTATCTTAAAAGCTGTGCTGAGTTTAAATGTCCCATACATCGTTCCACAGAGGTTATAATTTTACAAAAGAACAACTTGGGCTCAGCCAGGCTTTGAGGAATAAATACAGCATCAAGAGAGGACGGCAAGGCTCATTCCTTCTATCTGATATAGCATAAAGATCTATTTCTTATTGTTTGACTTTCTCAACACAGGTTTGATGCACTATATTCACATCAAAGGCAACTGCTTTGCCATTCTATATGCATGGCAATTAATAGTTTTTGTCAAATATAATTGTTTTGAGTCCAGAGCGGTCTGAATTCCTCAGTCTGGAAGAGTCCATCACTTCATAGGAAATGCATGCTGGGAATGGCTGAGCTTTGAAGTTGTGTACCTTTGTACTCTACTGAACATTTCTTCACTTAAAGTGAATAATACATTGGGTGAATAATGCATTTGCTAGTAATTGCACAAGTACACAGTGCCACAACAATTAAGGACACAACATTATATACTTACAACTCGAATTCCGGAAATGTTGGGACTTTTTTAAATTTGAATAAAATTGAAAACTAAAAGACTTTCAAATCACATGAGCCAATATTTTATTCACAATAGAACATAGATAACATAAATGTTTAAACTGAGAAACTTTAAAATTTTATGCACAAAATGAGCTCATTTCAAATTTGATGCCTGCTACACGTCTCAAAATAGTTGGGATGGGGGCATGGTTACCATGGTGTAGCATCTCCTCTTCTTTTCAAAACAGTTTGAAGACGTCTGGGCATCAAGGTTATGAGTTTCTGGAGTTTTGGTGTTGGAATTTGGTCCCATTCTTGCCTGATATAGGTTTCCAGCTGCTGAAGAGTTTGTGGTCATCTTTGACGTATTTTTCATTTAATGATGCGCCGAATGTTCTCTATAGGTGAAAGATCTGGACTGCAGGCAGGCCAATTCAGCACCCGGACTCTTCTACTACGAGGCCTTGCTGTTGTAATAGTTGCAGTATGTGGTTTTGCATTGTCCTGCTGAAATAGACGTCATCTGGAGGGGAGTATATGTTGCTCTAAAACCTTTATATACCTTTCAGCATTCATAGTGCCTTCCAAAACATGCAAGCTGCCCATACCTTATGCACCCCCATACCATCAGAGATGCTGGCTTTTGAACTGAACGCTGATGACACGCTGGAAGGTCTCCCTCCTCTTTAGCCCGGAGGACATGGCGTCCGTGATTTCCAACAAGAATGTCAAATTTGGACTCGTCTGACCATAGAATACTTTTCCACTTTGAAACAGTCCATTTTAAATGAGCCTTGGCCCACAGGACACGACGGCGCTTCTGGACCATGTTCACAATGGTGTCCTTTTTGCATGATAGAGCATTAGTTGGCATCTGCTGATGGCATGGCGGATTGTGTTTACCGACAGTGGTTTCTGGAAGTATTCCTGGGCCCATTTAGTAATGTCAATGACAGAATCATGCCGATGAGTGATGCAGTGTCGTCTGAGGGCCCGAAGACCACGGGCATCCAACAAAGGTCTTCGGCCTTGTCCCTTACGCACAGAGATTTTTCCAGTTTCTCTGAAACTTTTGATGATGTTATGCACTGTAGATAATGAGATTTGCAAAGCCTTTGCAATTTGACGTTGAGGAACGTTGTTGTTAAAGTATTCCACAATCTTTTTACGCACTCTTTCACAGATTGAATAGCCTCTGCCCATCTTTACTTCTGAGAGACTCTGCCTCTCTAAGACGACATCCCTTTTATAGCTAATCATGTTACAGACCTGATGTCAATTAACTTAATTAGTTGCTAGATGTTCTCCCAGCTGAATCTTTTCAAAATTTCTTGCTTTTTTAGCTCTTTATTGCCCCTGTGACAACTTTTTTTGAGACCAGTAGCAGGCATCAAATTTGAAATGAGCTCATTTAGTGGATAAAATTGTAAAATTTCTCTGTTTAAACATTTGTTATGGTCTATTGTGAATAAAATATTGGCTCATGTGATTTGAAAGTCTTTTAGTTTTCATTTTATTCAAATTTAAAAAATGTCCCAACATTTCCGGAATTCGGGTTGTATATCTGGAAAACATTTTATATAGGTCTGTCCATCATGATACATCAAAGAAACTGACCTATGCTTTAATATACAATGACCCATAAAATGAATCTAATCGTTATTAGATGTAAAAATGATCTGTTATTTTTCTGCTGCATGTTCTCAGTTATCATTTTTATTTTTCATAAAAATTCTGAACAATTATTTTTAATTATATGACTTGTTAAGATCAGAGATGCTCCTCGTCTCTTCATCCTGTTTCCCCAAAAAGGGACTCCTGGCTCTCTCATGGGTCAACATTGATGAAGATGAAAAGACTCATGGTGGGAAATTCATAATGAAGGATGGTAAACAGCTCAGCTGGGTGATTATTTTTATATAAACTCTCATTACATGTGGTCACAAGAAAACATTTGCACTATATTAGTGACTGGAGAGCTATATAAACATCTCATTAAGATTTACTGGACAAAAAGAGCTGATTCATCACTATGATGACTTTGTCCACCTCAAAGTGTCTAAAGCCTGAAGTCTGTCCAAACAACTTTGTGTTTGTGTGTGTGTATCCATGCATTCAAAGGTTTGGGGTCTGTAGGATTTTTAAATATATTTGATATGACATTTCTTGCTCACCAAGGCTACATTTGTTTAAAAAATACAGTAAAAACAGTAATAGTTTGAAATATAATTTCTATTTAAAATAGCTGTATTTTATTTTAATATATTTCATAATGTAATTTATTCCTGTGATGAAAAGCTGAATTTCCAGCAGGTCTTCAGTATCACATGATCCTTCAGAAATCATTGTAATATGCTGATTTGGTGCTAAAAAAACATACATTATTATCTTCTCAAAACAGTGCTGCTTTAATATTTTTGCATTTGTTTTAAATAGAAAATGTTAATGTAAAAGTCCTCACTTTTGATCAATATAATGCATGCTTTTTTAATATATATCTTACTGGCCCCATACCCGTATATCTAACTTTCAAACAGTAGTGTAGTATCTTTTTTATGTTTGCTATTAATATATCATTTGATGCTAATAGGGCATATATTTAAGTTTTTTTATATCTATATAAAATATTTATATACAGTGTGGGCTGAGACTCTTCCGGGAGTAATGTACAAACATGAAGGGTTTCCTATTTTGTGACAGAAACATGATCAGCTTTGAGCCAATAATCTGAACAAAAATGCTCTGAGCGTCAGAACATGGCACTTCCTTGTAGCTCTTTTATTTAGCCAACTTTAGAAATAGCTGTTTCATTGGCATGCTTCTACCTGCAGATGGGAAAAGACAGAAGCAGAAACGAAACATGTCTTTGCCCAAATTGAAACCGCTATCCAAGTTCTGAATGGTGCTATTAGCGATAATGACATAATTATTGGCTCTAGTTGGTAAAACAGATACCTTTGTGAACACACACTGCGAACAAATTATCACCCTTCCTACACATCTTTAAAAATGTATAAGAGTCTTAGGCTGCAGGGCCAACGACTTGATAAATTCAGCTTCTTTTTAGCACATCTTAGAGTATGTGTTGAAAGAACTGATGTTGAAAGAAAATACTTGCAATGTTTTTCCACGTTGGATGTCTTGAATGCTTTTCATACATATGTCTATAAGCATTAAACATATTTAATAAACTTAAATATTTAAGTGCAGCAAGTGTTTGTGGATCAAAACAAATAAGACGTCCTTTGATACACTGTAGTTGATTTACTGTCTGACTCCTAATTACACGTGTGATGAAGCAGAACTCATATGGCAATTAATCACACTGTTTAAAAAAATAGGCTGACTGGCATTTCTTGCATGCCAGAAGCTTTCTGTTTTTTTTAATCTGCTCGGTTATGTGTGTGCGTCGCTGCATATGGCCATCTGAGAGCATTTCTCAGCAGCCGTCTGTGTAGTTGGACAGCTAGTTCTGGGAAGGCCCCCATAAGGAACTGATGGACCATTACATCACAACAGCCTCTGACTGTCAGCACTCACAATAAAACATATTTCAGTCCAACCGAGTTTCTAGACGTGATATTAGTCCCCTGCTATGTTTGTATCGTGACTGATTGGTTTCCAAAATTCTTCAGTTTTCTTTACTATCTTGCTCGCTTTCCATTTTGTAATTTTGCCCACCTGCTTCTTTTTGGGTATATATATATATACACACACAAAAAAAAATCAAGGTTAATATCACACATATGCAGAATATTTTACAGTAAAGTTTTCAAATTTAAATTTTCAAAATGTGTGTAAATATTATTACTGAATTGTATGTTAAGATATATAAAATGAAATTAGCACTGAAATTAGTCCAAAACTGTAATTCCAATCACAGATTTTTGAGATGTGGTGGAAATGACAGTGGTGGAAATTCTCATTCATAATTCTTTTTCACCTTTCTCTAGTACAAAAAGTGGCAGGTGTGTGCAATTGTCACGGTGCTGTGTATAATGAACTCGCACAAAGATGAAAGTAAAAGTCTTTAATTAATCCACAACAGGAAGGCTGAATACACACTTACACGTTGACTAGACCGGACAAGGGAAGACAGAACAGATTACACTTTAAATACTGGAGTACAAGACACAGGTGAATGGACTAATGACTAGACGAGAACAGTATGGTCACATGACAGATGACAAGACTTCGCCCCACACTAAATACTCGGAATGTGGAAAGACCTTAACAGATGGTAATTTGGTAGACACAGGAGCAAATGGAGATGTTAAGCGATAATGATGACTAGTTACACGATGAACAGGAACGGGTACTCAAATCATGAGATCAGTCATGAGTGGAGAAAGACACAGACTCAAAACAGGCTCCATGAGGCGTAGCGTGAATCCCCGCTCTCCAGACACCAGATCGTCCGCTCAGAAACTGGGCGCGACTTCGCCCTAGCAGCGTGAGAGACAAACGGTGCTGGGAGAAGCGGTAGGCTTGATGAGACCTACGGAGGGACACAGGTGAATGGAGGCGATGACTAGTGGACGAGGGATCCATCAGCCTCGACAGCCCCTGCAGAGATTGGGCAGACCTCCAGAGGCGAGCTCTCACCACAGATGGTGGTCTGAGGGTGAGTGAAGGGGCTGACAGTGGACAGCGGAGGTGGTAGTGAAGACTGATGAAGAAGGGGTGGGAGAGGGAGGCTGGGTGGGAGTCTTGAGCAGTCCGGGGGTTCAGGGATGGTGTGCGCTGCCCACACACACCAGATGGCCACTCCCAGCACTGGGAGTGCCAGCGATAGGGTAACGACCTCCATGGTCGTTTCAGGACAGGCAGATAGTTCAGGGCAGGCAGACAGTTAATTCACGGCCTCCATGGCCGTATCTGGACAGGAAGATGATGGAAGACTGGGTACTCAAAAAAAAAAAAAAAGAAGAAAAGTCAAGAGAGATCTTGCCTCCGCTCACCCTCAGCGGTGGTACAGTGGGCGGGGTTTCTTTCTGCGCTCTTGTGCTCCACTATCTCATCCACCATCGCTTGTGCTATCGGCTCTTGTACCTGGTCAGACATTTCAGACTCAGGCTCCGGGGCGATCGTCCGCTCTGTCGCTCCTGATGGCGATGACCTCGGCAGGCTCTGGCTCTCCATCTGTGGTGGGCTCGGGCAGCTCTGCGTAGCGTGGTGATGCTTGGCTGAGCTCTGGGTCGGGCTTTGTTCTGGATCGGGGCCGGACGCTCTCCAGACACCAGATGATAGCGTCCCTCCAGCTCAGTCCTGTGGTGTCTGGGAGGTCAACTGGGCGATGGAAATTTGCCCCAAGACGACAAAACTCGAGGGTGAACGAAAACAAATCGTGAATCTAGCAGCGTCCTCACTTAAACAAAAAACTGAGAAAAAAAACGAAAAATAAATGGGTAGATCACAGCGCTTTACTTTCTTTTGGTCCGGTCTTCTTTCACGGTGCTGTATATAAGGAACTCACATGAAGATGAAGATGAAAGTAAAAGTCTTTAATATATCCACACATGGTAATCCACAACAGGAAGGTTGAATGTACATGTTGATGAGACCGGACAAGGGAAGACAGAACAGACTACACTTTAAATACTGGAGTAAATTAAGATAATTAACAAGACACAGGTGAATGGAGGTTAACTAATGATGACTAGACAAGAACAGGAACGACCAAAAATGGACACATGAGGGAGAAAACACAACAAAACAGGTCCATGAGGTGTGACAGCAATATTGTTAAATATATTTATTTACTCATTCATTTTTATTTATTTTATTTATTTATTTGTTCATTTATTTTAGTTATTTTGCAGTGATAAGAAACGTATTGTTCTATTATAAAATATGTATTATATGCTTATTTTTAAGTGAATATAATTTATAATAGAAGAGAAAGATCATGTAGAATTATGATTGAAAATAATATATATATATATATATATATATATATAAATATATATATATATATATAAAAAATAAAATATATATATATATAATAATATATATATATATATATATATATAAATATACATGCACACACATATATATATATATATATATATACTAATTACAAATTGTAATATGTAATTTTTATGTTTATTTAGCTGTTTTAAGAAACCCATTGTTCTTAATTATGTACTATTTTGATGTCTGTAGTCTATTTATAATAATATGTGTATAATATGCTTATTTTTAAGAGAAAAAAATTTGTATAAGCAAGATTGTGCAAGTGCCCATTTATCAGGCCTACATTACATCAGGACATAACCCAAAAGGGTTTATCCATCATAATAATACAAAATTATGACAAATCTGTTTCTAGCAGCATCTCATAATTTATCATTAGTTCCCAGCTTTTGCAAGCTTATGATCCAATATATGAGCACAAGTACTATGGTTTTGCATTTAAATCCTAGTTAACCAATTTAAACTTGTGAAACCGAGTATGACCCAATGCTATCAGAAGCATCAACATTTGTTCTTTTCATGCATAACGTATTTGCCAGTTTACTTGCGAACTCATGTGCAGTGGAAGTCGTTTGGAGAACATCCTCTTTGGAATTGTTTGGTCTGTAGACAATTTCACACAGGCTTGATTCTGCTCCAGCAAAGCTATAATCTTGTTGCGATCATGCTATGCTGTCTGTTTCTCTGTGTGACTTGGCTGAGAGAGAGAGACAGAGACGGGGAGAATCTGCTGACAGAAGGAAATGGGGGATCAAAGTAGGATTCCGTCCTAAAAAAATTCCAGCGGGAAATGCGCACACTTTTGATCTTAACAACAGACACGTAATGCTAACATGACTGAGTGTTTGAGTGTGGAATGAGAAATGTGTTCTAGTGAGAACAGAGTCGTGAGACAGTTGACTTGATGTGAACAGACACTTAAATGGGTCCATGAGGAGCATATGCTTAACTTTGGAGAGCTTTGTACTTACATATGCCAAGCCTTAATTCACAATGATATAATCATAACATTTTATTTATTTATTTATCTATTTTTTATGTTTTGACATCTATTATTAATATAAGTGGGTGTTTCTTCAAATAGGCAGTTTTGGCCCTGTGCACTTTTAGAAAATGAACTCTTAAAACAAAATTTTCACTCTTTAACTAGTTTAATTTGTCCACAAAAATGCAACAATGAATATGGGTCATTCCATGAAATCGGTGCCTTTTCCACTTGGAAAAATTGAAAAATAAAATAAGCTTAATCAATATATTTCTTTAAATATCCATGAAATGAAGACACCTTAAAATGACAAGAAATTGTATTGTGCCATTTCAGGCTATGTAATTTATTATTTTGTGACTATTTTTTTAACGTCATGTTTTGGTATTTTTGTCAACCCTGTTACAGACACAAGCGTCACTAGATACTATAGTTTAATTAGAACTCAAATGCCACTGAATGATATAGGTATTAGCTCAATAATATACTGAGGGTGACCTTTAAAATGTTTGAATTTTACACAGACAATTTTTAAAAACAGGGTCAAACCTAATTCAATGTCATCCGTTACCCACATGTCAAAACCTGTTACTCTAAAAAGTAACAGGTTGACAGTAACAGGACTGACGATTTCAAACAAATTTGTTATTGTTTAAATTTACATTTTAAAAATGGTAACAGGATTGACACTGCATGATGCAACCCCCCAAAGCCCCCCCCCCCCCCCCTCCGTCCGTCCGTCAAGCCTCATAAATCATCAAAAATAGAACATTATAGAGGAAATGTAGGATGTTATGTAAAATTTACCTTGCAAATTCGCAATGATATGACGCAGCGCCTGAAAGTAGTCCCCAGCTCAGTAGCCTATGATATAGTTGGGGACTACTTTCAGGCGCTGCGTCATATCATTGTGCCTGCTGCACCCATGGTACGGTCATTTTTGATGACCAAATGCTAATGGTCTAATCCGATTCAATGATCTATGCTAAGCTAAGCTAAAAGTGCTACCGCCAGACCCGGAGATCGGCTGAATGGATTCAAAAACGGTAAAACTCAACTGTTTAACTCTAGGGGAGTTGTAAAATTAGCCTATTTCCAAAAAAAGTGGAGTGTTCCTTTAAACAAAGACTTTATGAAAGTTTTTTCAGTCAAAATATTACCAAAGAGACATCTGTGCCCTTTAAAAACTATATAAGCCGATCTGCCACTGGAATATAAAAGCTCAAATTCTACATCTGTGTATCTGCCAGCCCACAGACAGGACCAGCTGTTGTCACAAAGCCTGTTTTTTATTTTTTATATTTTTTATTTTTGCCGTGTTCTGCAGCGGGTTGCTTGATGAGAATAGGACAACCATGGAAGATGCTCCGTTTTAGAGTTTCTTTCATAAGAATGTCACACTTGCTCCTGATATGGCAGCCCATTGTAACGTCTTACTGTCTTCTTGTGTTTTACTGTGACTGTCCCTGTCCGTGGTCCTGAATACAGCGCTGTGGAGAAGAGATAGCGCTGTGCTTGGCTGAGCTGCAAGGGTGAATCACTGTGACAATGCACCGTGACTGAAAGCCCACTCAGCTCCGTCCCACATGCCTGTGCAGACAAGACTGTCTCTCCCTGGGTCTCTGCCCAGAGAACTGACTCAAATCAGACACAATCCAGGAAAGCTTTTCACAAGGCGGACAGCTGCTTGTTGCTTTTGTGCTAGGCTCTCTGTTGTGGGATATAGGAAGAGTGAGTTGATAGATGAGGTATAAATAGAGTAAATCTCATAATAAAATGTGCATAGAGAGCCCTTTTAATGCACAAGCAATTGTTCTTGCATGTCCTTTTTAGCTCCCTTGAGGTTGACTTTAAACCTCTGTTTGATGTGCCGGTTATGAGAGACGAGTACTGTGAATACTAAATTCAGATTCATGCATTGTATGACAAGAAGCTCCTCTATTTAGCAAATCTGCGTTGTCAGAGGTAAAAATGATTAACTCACATGAATGCAGATGGTTCAAAAGAAAACGACGTCTGACAGAAGTTGATGAGCCAAATAAAGTGTGCAAAGGATGTGTTCTTTAATTGGTATCATCTTCATATGCGTCATGATTCATATGATTTTCCAGTCTTCGTCTCTTTTTTAAATGGGTCATGGCAGGCATTTTTGCATGGCCCTAAAAAATGGTCTGTTCAATTTTTTCAGTTTTCTGTATAAATAATACTTTAATTCAAAATTTAAAACACACACACACACACACACACACACACACACACACACTCACACATCAAAAGTGTCACATTCAGAAAATTATCAAAGAAAAAATGTATCACTGTTTTCACAAAAATATTAAGCAGCACAACTGTTGAATGTTGGTATCAATGTATCAACATTGGGAAAAAAAGGTTTCTTAAGCAGCATATTAGAATGATTTCTGAAGAATCACATTACACTGAAGACTGGAATAATGATGCTGAAAATTCAGCTTTGCAACCACAGGAATAAGTTACATTTGAAATATATAAAATTGGACTGGCCATCTGCAGACATGTGAATGATTATTTCCGCCACAGTGTTTGTACAATAATTCTCAAAAATCTTATATATTATAATATAATTTAAATGACACTGTTTTGTGAGCACTTCACAGCATTCACTTCAGTATTCTAACCTTTGACTAAATGGCAACCTGAAATAGCAGTTTTAGACTTTCAAGAGCAGACTTTGAGTGAAAATACACCCTTAACCCAATTAAACCAATCTGTTCCTGTACAGCTGGGTAGAGCAAATGCAAAAACAGCGGAAGGCATTTCTCTCCTTAAATTCATTTTCATCATTTGGTCTGACAGACTTTCTCTCAAATCATCCATCTGTTTTCTATGGAGCAAAAGATAACGAACAGCTCGGTACCTGTCTGGGATGTTCAGTTTGCTGCTTTCTACAAAATCCAACAACGCTTAATATATTCAAAGGGCGCAGGACAGATGAAGGTGAGCTTACAAATCAAACCAATCAAATTAAGCAAACCAAGACCTAGTTTGTAAAGAATTACCCTAGCAATGCATTAACAGGGAACATTTTCATAATATTACCAATATTATTGTATTAGCAAGTAACAGATATACAACGGGGTCCAAAAGTCTGAGATTGTATCGTATGAAGATATGAACACTTTCATACAGATGGTCAGATGTTCCTGCTTCAGTTAAAGAACAAGATGCTCTCTGAATCTCAAATCATGCTGGAGAACATGATCATTAGGTTTTAAACTTGTAGAGTTCATGTCAGATTGATTGCAGCTGTCATAAAACTAGACGTTTTTAAATTGATGTTTCATTTTTAATTCAACTTTCACTGAAGTTGTTATGCTGAGTTGTTATCTAGTGGTTTCAAACTTTTGCTACCCGCTGTACTATAGATAATAAAGACGTGAAAGCGAAGAAGAAGGAAGGCTAAGAGGAGCTCAATTCTGCTTCTGAAGCCCAGCCTACAGCCTCACAGCTGGGAGGCGCTTCTGCTCTGCCCTGGGCCCTTCTTGGAGGAGTCAGTGGTGCGTTCACATACACACACACACATTCACTGCTCTGAAAGTCAGGAATAGTTTAGCAGAAAAGCGGTTTGAGCTTTAATGCACAGTATGCTGATAGCACTATTCAGCAAGAGCTAATTAGGCCTCAAAGTTTGAAAAAAATCACAAAAGCCTCAAGTTCAAGTTACCCTGTGGTCACTTTTAAAATCTTAGTTTGTAGCTGACCATTCAAAAGGTTAATGAGTAGCTCTACTTTAAACTATGGGAAATAATATTCAGTTATATGGTACTCAAAATAGGGTGAAAGAAGTACAGGTGCATCTCAATAAATTAGAATGTCGTGAAAAAGTTCATTTTTTCTTGTAAGTTATTTAAAAAAGTGAAACTTTCATATATTTTAGATTCATTGCATGTAAAGTAAAACATTTCAAAAGTTTTTTTGTTTTAATTTTGATGATCAGAGCTTTCAGCTCATGAAAGTCAAAAATCAGTATCTCAAAATATTAGAATATTTACATTTGAGTTTAAATTAATGACCATCCATACAGTATAAATTCTGGGTATCTCTTGTTCTTTGAAACCACAATAATGGAGAAGACTGCTGACTTGGCAATGATCCAGAAGACAAACTTTGACGCCCTCCACAAAGAAGGTAAGTCACAGAGGGTAATTACTGAAAGGTGTGGCTGTTTACAGAGTGCTGTATCAAAGCATATTAAATGCAAAGTTGACTGGAAGGAAGAATTTGGGTAGGAAAAGGTGCACAAGCAACAGGGATGACCGCACGCTTGAGAATACTGTCAAGCAAAGCTGATTCAAACACTTGTGAGAGCTTCACAAGGAGTGGACTGAAGCTGGAGTCAGTGCATCAAGAGTCACCACGCTCAGACGTCTTCAGGAAAAGGGCTACCAAACCACTTCTAAACCAGAGACAACGTCAGAAGCGTCTTACCTGGACTGTGGAGAAAAAGAACTCAGTGGTCCAAAGTCCTCTTTTCAGATGAAAGTAAATTTTGCATTTCATTTGGAATCAAGGTCCCAGAGTCTGGAGGAAGAGTGAAGAGGCACAGAATCCATGTTGCTTGAAGTCCAGTGTGAAGTTTCCACAGTCAGTGATGATTTGGGCTGCCATGTCATCTGCTGGTGTTGGTCCACTGTGTTTTCTGAAGTCCACAGTCAACGCAGCCATCTACCAGGAAATTTTAGAGCACTTCATGCTTCCTTCTGCTGACAAGCTTTATGGAGATGCTGATTTCATTTTCCAGCAGGACTTGGCACCTGCCCACACTGCCAAAGGTACCAAAAGCTGGTTCAATGACCATGGTGTTACTGTGCTTGATTGGTCAGCAAACTCGCCTGACCTGAACCCCATAGAGAATCTATGGGGTATTGTCAAGAGGAAGATGAGAGACACCAGACCCAACAATGCAGATGACCTGAAGGCCACTGTCAAAGAAACCTGGGCTTCCATACCACCTCAGCAGTGCCACAAACTGATCATCTCCATGCCACGCCGAATTGAGGCAGTAATTAAAGCAAAAGGAGCCCCTACCAAGTATTGAGTACATATACAGTAAATTAACATACTTTCCAGAAGGCCAACAATTCACTAAAAATGTTTTTTTTATTGGTCTTATGAAGTATTCTAATTTGTTGAGATAGTGAATAGGAGGGTTTTTGTTAAATGTGAGCCTAAATCATCACAATTAAAAGAACCAAAGACTTAAACTACTTTAGTCTGTGTGCATTGAATTTATTTAATACACGAGTTTCACAATTTGAGTTGAATTACTGAAATAAATGAACTTTTCCACGACATTCTAATTTATTGAGATGCACCTGTAAGTGCTTTTGTCAGTTTTCACAATATTTCAAGCTACTATTGCTAAATTAATATTCCAGTTAAGTCAAGTCAAGTCTGCTTTATTGTCAATTCTTCCACATGTACAGTACATACATACAGAGAATTGAAATTGCGTTACTCTCAGACCCTTGGTGCATACAGTTAAGCTCTATTGACAGTGTTAGCATAATGTTGATTACCACAAAAATAATTTCACTTTGTCCTCCTATTATTTAAAAAAGGTTACAGTGGAACTCTTTCAATGGGAATGAATATGGCCAATAGTCAATAGTATAAATTGCTGCAGTGATGATGGTCACCCTGGTTTCTTTAACAAAACACAACAGGATTTTTCTTTAGGCTTTTTTAATTATTGCAAAAAATAAGCTCTGTGATCAACTAAAGTTTATGACTCTTACATGTTTTGCTTATAATGATAATGTTTACCAATGAACACAACTTTTATGAAGCCTAAATAAAGTGAACAGCTAAACATAGTCATTAAACAAACTACACCATGATCACATGACCTCAACGTCACCACTTCCGCCAACTTTTTATACTGTGAAAAATTAGTGTAATTTTAACTGTAAAAAAAAACTGTTAATAGGTTAACAATAATTTCCTGTACTATATACAAGGAAAAACTGTAAGAGATCAAACCAGACATCTCATGCAATTTTACAGTAAAATTCTGTTAATTGTACAGTTTTTAGAAGTAAAAAGGAACAAATCAATGTATAATTTACAGTCAAAAACAGTAAACTGATATTCCCAGTATTTTGTTACACAAGTATTTTGTTTAAAAAAAATCATGTTTCTTAATATTTTCTGTTATCAGTTATGTACATTAGGGTTTTATGTTACATCTTCTGATGTTTAATGAATGTTTAAGTGTCGTGTGTTACCATGATGATGTTTTGTGTTTGCATGAATGACTCTGTGCACCTTCTGTTTATTAATATATGCTTCAGCTTGTGGAAAAGCTCATTTGATTCTTCTCTTTTACCACCTGAATTATTATGGTGGTTGTCAGTATGTTAAAGGTACAAAACAGATTTAGTTCCTGTACATGGCCACATGCATGACACTGTATTGGAGCTTGCGTACAGTAATGGGTCTCTGGAAGTGTAATTAACTTCAAAGCATGCTTGCTAAAGCTGGTTAATTAGAAGCTCTCTGGAATGCAGAACTATCAGGAATAAAACTGCTGAGGATGAAGTGATTAGAAAGAAGATCACGATTGGAGAAGGAGAAGCACATGACAGATGATCTATAGATTTAATGACCTGATTATACAACACATGCTCCATTAAACTGATTAGGCCACAGAAGGCTTGTTTAATCACTTAATTTTTCTACAGTTTTTGAGGAATTTGCAAGATCAAAGTGTGTGGTCTTTCTCTATGTAACAGGAGGTTATGGGGTATAGATAACATAACCTGTGTGACTGTTATTTTAGATATCAACACTAAGCTATAATGTTGCATATGGCGCTACATTGTGCATCAGTGGCTGTTTTTGGTGACTGTCAACAATTATTTCCATCAGCTTTTAGAGCTAATTATAGGATTTTTTTGTACTGTGTGTATGTGTGTGTGTGTGCTCTGACAGTAACTTTATCGTTCTTTTAGAATAAAGATGGGAAAGCAAATGAACTGTCAAAATACAGAGCCCTCAACACAGCTTCTCTGTTTAAGACTGCAGAAGTGTCATGCCAACTCAAACATAGTCTCACATAGCCAGACCTTCAAACTAATGGCAGAGGATTTGGACTCCATAGAAGCTTTCATTGGCCAACAACTGCCCAAGAGGTCATCTGATCGACATGTAAAGCAACCAATCACAGTTCGTTTTGTTCTGCGTCAGAAAAGTGACACAGAAAGTATTTCTATTGTGTCTTATGCATCAGATTTTCAGCCAACAGTCTCTAACTGAAACATCACCCTTAGTTTCTATCTTTTACTTCTTCTTTTTTTGTTGTTGAGCCAAATGAATATCCTTTAGGCTGTATTGATTATTGAAGTTATAAAACAGTGTTTATTTAAAATGCTGTTGCAGAAATAAATTTTTCATAAATCTAGTCACACTTTCATTTGCTTTAAACTGAAAATTGTCATCATCTACAGTGCTCACCTAAATGTTGCTGCTAAGTCATATACCTTTTTCTTGAGAACATGTCACGCAATTTTTCTTACAATGAAAATGCATAAATATTTATTTATTTACGTGAGGGGAAATATTTTTTTTCCTTCAAACATAAATACATAAAATAAAGACAAAATAAAGAAATAAAGGTGCAAAGATACAGCAATGCTGTAATGCAAAATAAATAAATAAATAAATAAAAATTCCTGGCTGGAGTTGTGAGAGATGTCTGAACAGTGTTTCTGTCAATAGCCGAGACAACACATGGCCTAAATAAGTGAAGGAACCGAGCTTATGCTGTGTTGCTCTTGTTTCTACTCTGTTGAGCATGCACATTGAATTAGATTAAACACAAAGCATTAGGACACACGGATGCTCCTTGTTCTAAAAGTTCTAAAACAGCACTCAAACACATAATATTTTCACTTTTATGCTGTGTTTAATAGAATAAAGGCCTGTTTCTGCACAGTGTAGGCTTAGTTAAATGGTACAAATGTTGATACCAAAACCATATTTCTCTATTTTTTCTATTAATAACCTATATAAAGGATGTAATATGATGCAGCAGCTAAAATGCGGTCTGTATCTGAACCTGCTGTGCAGCTACTATTCATTGTATGTGAACTCTAATGCATAATGCATCCACACACTTGCATTATCTGTTTTGTAAGCACCACCACTGAAGTTTTTGTGGCACCGCCGATGCATGAAGAAAGCTCTTCAAGACACAGTTCACCCATAATGTGTACTACCTCCCCAACAGACTGGATGGCAATGTCGCTCTGCATTTTTTATTGTTATGGAAGTTTCTCGTTGGTCTCTCTCCTTTTTGGTTGCGCAACTCTTGTTGCTTCGTGAATAAAATAACATTAAAAAAACATCACCTCAACATGGCCTTCATCCTCTGGTTTCAGCTGAGAAACACATTACTAATTGTCAGATTACAAATTATTCATCACATTATTTGATGCATTATGCATTAGATATGTAAGCCTAGCAGAAGTTGCGGAGAGGAACCGAGGGGGGGATATGGAGCTTTGACTGTAGGTGTACCCGAGCCCATCTCTCGAGTGGACAGGGCTGACAGCTTCGCTGGAGGAGGCTGGAGAACTAAGCATAAAAACACTCTCAGTAGTGTCATTGCTGGCTTTCTAATTGGCCTTACTGACGGATCCTGAAAGTTGAAGCCGTCCCATGAGCAAAGCCGCATACTTGTCAATGGCCTCCAATCAACTAATAAAGCTAGAAATAACCAAGCCCTTTCACCTTTATAAATGTCCTTCCGTCTAAGCTGTAACACTTCTTTAATTGAATCTGAAATATACATGACTGTCTGCATAAAACTCTCCAATTACATGTCATAAAGGATGTGTTACAGAATGTCTTCAAAACTGGTTGTCATGTGAACTTTTGATCCCCTGATTGTTGAAGCTAGTAAAGCCTTTAACACTATACCTGTTTTGCAACGTCCTCTTAAAATGCCATGCTTTGTGCTAATGGTCAAGAAATTTAATTTTGACCTTTATAAAACCATACCACATATATGTGTAAGTACAAAGCCCATTTTTTCAGTGAGAGTTAATAGAGCTTAAGAACCATTTATGGGTAAGTCTCATAAAGCCTGTCAACATACCCTATTGAGTGAATATTTAATTTTAGTAAAAAAAAATTTTTTTTTTTTTTTTTTTTTGGTTGTATATATGCTTAATTGTCATGAAAATAAAACATTAATATGAAGAATCGTAATGGTCGTAAAAATAAGCATCCATCCATTATAGGGCATTCTTTATGCAATTAATAAATTAAATAAACAAAAAAAAAATAATAATAATAAATGATGATTAATTAAAAAAAATTATTTTATTTTATTAGGTGAAACACGTGCTTAATTGTCATGAAAATAATACATGAATTTAAAGAAGCTTAATGGTCCTAAAAATAAGCATAATTTTCTCCATTCATACATATTTACATCCATTTATCCATTCATCCATCTATCCATCGTATGGCTTTTTTAATGCATTAAATAAAAGAAGATCATTTGAAGAATGTTAATAACCAAACAGTCGATGGTAGCCATTGACTTCCATAGTATGAAAAAAACACTATAGAAGTCAATGGCTACCGTCAAATCTTTGGTTACCCACATTCTTCAAAACATTTTCTTTTGTGCTCAACAGAAGAAAGAAACTCATACAGGTTTGAAACAAGTGGAGGGTGTGTTAATGACAGAATTTTCATTTTTGAGTTAACTATCCCTTAAATGGTCTTAAAAATAAGCATCAATTTTCTCCATTCTACTTTCTTTATGTAATAAATAAACAAAAATATATACAACTATATAATAATATGATGATAAATAAAGCTTTTTCCCCTCTCTTTTCATTTCTTCTTTTATTGGGGGGGTGTTTTTTTGACAGGCGTTGTGATATTCACCCTAATGTTGTCAGCTCAGCTCTTGTTCCTGCCAGCAAACCGCACCTGGTCATGTCATGCCAATATGTTCTTCATTTAAACTTGCATTAATAAGCAGTGGGGGAGTTAGTAAGAACACATAGCAATTAGCGAAAGTCCAAAGCAGAAGCAGTTTTGGCTAATCATTTTTAATATGATCCATCATTCATTGAATTAACTGAGCTGCGATCTTAACGCTGAGAAAAACGCTGACTCTCCCAATGCAGTATTAATTGGGCTCCAGTGAAATGCGATGAGCATTTGGGCTTTTCAGCTCCAACCGGCAGTTTTGTAGCATTGCTTTGTATATTTGTTTCAGGCTGCCATGTTCTTCAGGGACACAGTGGGAGTGAAAGTCATCACAGCTTTGCTTTTTTCTTCTGTTGCTGATATGTTTCTATCCCTACCACGCTAACAAATGTTGATCCAACCTTCACATTAAACAAAATAACGCAGGTTCGCGGAGGGTGCCTCTCAAAACCAAGTCAAACTGCTTCTGTCCTCACATTCCTCCACATGCAGCACACGAGTCTCTCGGCCCCTGATGTGTTGTGCTTGTGTTCTTGCACTTCACAGTATGTTTGTGGACCCATAAAGCTGAGAGTCATTACAACCCCCCCCCCCCCAACAAACCCACAAAAGAGCTGCTCAGTTGCTATGACAACTGAAATAAAAGCAATTAAGGATGATTTAAGTAGGAAAGGCAGATCCAAGTTTGCACATAGCCCTCTCAGTTCTGCTATGTGATCCTTTATCCACGCTTATCTCTTTGTGTGTTATCCCGTTTAACAAGACTAAAGTGCTGACAAATGAACAAGCCTAGTGCTTTGGGGTGCCTTGAGCAATGATAAAAGCAGAGTGTAATGACTTAATGAAGAATTAAATGATTCATGTGAAAATAATGCTGACTGTCTGCTTTTTCTTTTTCTTAAAGCTCACGTGCTTTTGACCCTGAATTCAGCGTCTCTGTTGTTATTTTGCCAAAACATGAATAAATATCTGCTGAAATGTTCTCTTAATTTAATACATTAGCCAATCAGAAAACTTTCTGTACTTCTCTGCATTTTATGTATTCAGGTTTGCTGTTGTCGGATTGGTTGACATGTCTTTAGAGGGCGGGGCTTAGATGTCATATAATTGAAAGGATATAAAGTGGTCTAATATAGTTTTGAAAGTTAGCAAAATGACAGAAATGGCTTACGGCACCTTTAAACCTGTGCAGTCGGCCCAGATTCATTCCTCGTGTTACATAGAATGACACCTGCTACAATAATGCTGACAAAGCTGCATCCGTCTCATTTCATCAGCCACATAATTTGATGTTCTTACTCCCCTGTTAAGTACAATGTCATCTCTGCTCGCTTGTAAAGATTAACAAAATATTTCCAAGGATGTGCAGTATGCACAGGGAATTCCAATGGGAAACCATAGCATTTAACTCAGGAAGATGCTGAGTTTACTGACAAACATGACCTATTTTAGTTACTGCACTTAAGCACAAATGCTAACTTGGCCCATTATGATGTTCTACTTTCCTATAGTAAGCAAAAATGGTGTAGGATTTACTTTGAAACAATTTTAGCTCTGAAATTGCTATTAAATTTCACAAATAATTACAAAGAAATGCCAAGTACATGGAATTAAACCTGTGAATTTGAAGTAGACTGATTTTCTTGTAAAACATAGTCCAGTAATAAAAATGTAAAATAATTTTTACAGTGTACAATAAAAAGTTAAAAATGAATTCTAATTAACCCAGTTTTTTATTTCATTTTATGTTAATTCATTTTATTGTTTTATTTTATTTTATTATTTGCTAGTACACATGCTTAATTGTTGTGAAAATAATACATTAATACAAATAATCTTAATAAGCATTATTTTCATCCATCCATCCATTCATTATAAGGCTTTCTTTATGCAATAAATAAATTAAATAATTTAAGTAAATAAAACAAATAATAAATGAAAATTAAATGAAAACATTTTTATTTTATTTCATTTTTGTTATTCCATTGTATTAGGTGGAACACATGCTTAATTGTCATGAAAATAATACATCAATACAAAGCTTAATAGTCCTAAAAATAAGCATTATTTTCTCCATTCATCCATCGTATGAAAATGAATTCTAATTAACACAGTTTTCTTTGATAAGACTACTTAAAAGTGTTGTTATTAGTTTGATATACCAGTAACTTACCAGTTTAAGTCATGTTTTTGTATTACTAGGATCGGAATTTATCTATAATAATATGTTTAATAATACGTTTAAAAAACAGGAGCTATGGTTTTTAATGTTGTGTTTTTTTATGTTAATGGTTTTAATGTCTGCAATATTATGACAGTAATCGTTGTTGTCAATTATTGCTCTTGATATTGTAATAATGATTATTAATGTCAATTAATAGAATACATAAAACCTTTTTTGTGTGTTTTGTGTCTGTATTTTGTGAAATGGCTCATCATATATGTTTTTTTCCATTATTTTGGTGGCATTTTGTGCCACAAGACCCCTGTTCATTTCTGACCCTGCTACACGCTATAGTAAAATACTGCTTAGTTTATTACTTAAAGTGAGCTAATGCAGTCGTTATATTTGAAAAGAAAACAAAAACATAACATTGGGTTGGGAGGGAAAATGTTGACAAAGTCATCATGAAATCAAAATTGACAATACCTATTTTTTAACAAAATATTTCAGTGTTCATTATAAATAATTTGTCTGTGCACATGATCTCATAAAACCGTAACTATTTTACAAATGGACAATTTCTTTTTAATTCCTACAAACTGATTCATATGAAAAATGCAGGATTTTTAGAACAAAAGTAAGCATGAAAGTCCACCCCACCCTTAAACCTAACCCTCAGCAGGACGTAAGCAAATTGTACAAAAATGTACCAGTAAGATTGTACGAATTCATACGAATTTGCAAAAATGTAAAATAGTTGCAAATCGCAATGAGAGTGTATTGGGTTTAGAAGAGATTCTATTATGTTGCAACTATCTGTTAGGCTGATGAACTCAGAGACGACAAAGAGAGGATCCAAGTGCAGATGATATTAATAAATGATAATAATAACAAAGACAAACAAAACACAGGAAGCAAGAAACACAGGAAAATAACTAAGTAATCTCAGGGAAACAGCCATAGAAGAATAAGAGAATAAGCTATAGAAACACAGTAGACCAATCAGGGTAACAAGACACAGAATAATCAAGGAACTAATCAACAAAGAAACTACAATGGACTACATGACTAGAACAGGAAAAATGAAAATACCAGAGCTTCAACATAAAAGTCTAACACGAGACACAAAATGGGGAACATGTGACATTATCACTGTGGAGTGAAGCTTTAGCTAATCTTGAGAATGGGTACAAAAAGTTAGCTTGTTGCTGTTTTACTCGAACAACAGTCACTACAGGTATCTGAATGTGACCAGTCTTGCTTGTTCTTCTTTCCATTATCATGTATTTACTTATGTTAAATTAAAGTAACCTTCAGGGTGCACTAAAAGCTAACTGTAAGAAATTCAGTTGGGTTACTTTGCCTTTTAACTTTATTGTTTTAATTAATTTAGTTTCTGCTACACCAGGTATCTGAACAGAGTTCACAGTTTAATTTAATGTTAAGAAAACTCATTTCCAGTGCTCATCCAACTGAATTAACTTCAGCCAAAGAATTATTTTTGAGTGCAGCGAACAAAACACAAAATCAGAATCTGTTTCTCATAGTCCTAATTCAAAAAAGAACTCGCTCTGATCTTTTTGGGTCAAACACATGCCTCTTCCCTTGACTTTTATGAAAACAGGGCATGACAGTTAAGAAACTGGCCAAATTAATATGAAAGGAATGACGTCTTTTTCCCCGTCTATCCACAGAGCTTTGTTCTATAATGATGGTAATGGCTTCAGTGCTTCCTGTTGAAAGACCTCTAGCTTCTCTGTCTGACTTTCAAAGGTGAAAAGCTTTTAAGGTATAATGGAGACGCAAATGTAACTTCCAGTGCTGCTGAATTAGCTATGCCTCATCACCTTTAACAACTAATGGGGGAAACGGCCTGGACTGAGGGCTCTACCTGGGCTCAAATGGGTCTTTCTTTGAGAGCACTCCCCTTTAAAATCACAAGTGCACAATCAAGGATTCTATAACTGTCGACTAACCTGAGGTTGTGCTGCATTATTCACTCACTAAATATTTAATTCACTTGTACCTTTATGTCAAAGAATTGCTGTGAACTCTGGGACAAATTGCTATACATAGTGCTGTGAATGTGGGATACATCTGGCTGTTTATTCTCACGTATAATCCAATATGGCTCTGGCACTGTTTTATTCATTAGCATTGCATTCCTTGGAATCAATTGATTTGATTACTTTGTCAGGTCAATTTGATATGGATGCCTTTTAAGAAGACGTTTGACTGCCTAAAGATGGATAAACCAAATAAAGCTCTTTTCTAGACAGCCAGGAGATTGGGATGCTGTCAGGAAAAAGCTGATTGCGCATTTCTCTCTTCTAACTCTGGTTCACAGGTATTTGAATGAAGATTAGCAGAATCACAAAGCGTGGTGGATTTAAGCTCTCTGACTTTACATATTCTTAGCTGATTTTCTAAGATCTGAAGGATCCTCTTGTAACCAGGATGTATGTGAGCCGTTTTGATTCCATGGCGTGTAGATCCACCAGGGCCAGATTTATGTGCTCATGTAGTGTTGCCTGGTTCTGACTACTACATGTTGAAACAGACTTACAGCACCTGAGAAAAAAAAAAAAAAAAAAAAAATTAATGTTTACGCCAGCTCTCATATTCACAACCTCATAGATACATATAGCATCAGACCTATATTTCTGGGGCTGTATAACAGAAACATCTTAACTCAGAATCTTATCCTGTATGCTTAGGAAAAGAATTAAGAAAATGCAGCCCCTTCTGTAAAAATATCTACAGAAAAAAATAATAAAAATGCTACAGTAAAACCTGTTGATCGATAACGTTAGACAATATGTGTACTGTAAAATTTGAATGTAAATATGAAACATGTTTTTAAGTAAAAAGTTATGAATTGCTTCACATTTGTGACCCTGGACCACAGAACCAGTCATAAGGGTCAATTTTTTTGAAATTGAGATTTATACATTATCTGAAAGCTGAATAAATAATCTTTCCATTGATGTGATGCCAAATAGGACAATATTCAGCTGAGATACAACTATTTGAAAATCTGGAATCTGAGGGTGCAAAAAAAATCAAAATATTGAGAAAATCACATTTAAAGTCATCCAAATGAAGTTCTTAGCAATGCCTATTACTAATCAAAAATTAAGTTTTTATATATTTACGGTAGGAAATTTACAAAATATCTTAATGGAACATGATCTTTACTTAACATCCTAATGATTTTTTGCATAAAAGAAAAATCGATAATTTTGACCCATACAATGTATTGTTGGCTATTGCTACAAATATACTCGTGCGACTTATGACTGGTTTTGTGGTCCAGGGTCACATTTTATATTTAACAAATTAATACATATTTTTTTTACAGTAAAATATTGTAAAATATATATAATTGTATGGCTTTCCAACATATCACTTGTGCCATTATATTTTTACAGTTATATAAATATTTTAGGTTAAACATGTTGGAATATTTAATATTATATAATTGATCAAATATATAATATCATATGATTTAATATTAAATTAATGTTTCATAAATATTTTCATTATGTGTTTGATTATTTAATATACTGTAATATATTTGTATTATATATGTAATAAAATGAATATTATATTACATACGGTTACATACAGTCACCAAAAATTTTAATTGTTATTGTATTTTTTATGGTGAAGTTCTGACAACCACTGCAAGCCAGTATTTTATATTCTATAAATTTAACAAACAAACAAACAAACAATAAATAATGCAATGTTTGTGTATTAAAAGTGACACATACAATAAGATACACAATGGCTTCCAGTTTTCAATTTGTTTATAATTGAAGTGATTATCCCTTTTTTGTTGTAGTGGACACTTTCCTCAAACAAAGCTAATTCAATTCTGAAGCCACCCAGTTTAGAAACTGCATAACATGCACTCAAGCAAACCTCACTTATTTTATTTACAACATTAATGTTTTATTTATGGTTGTTCAATAATTCATTCTTTTTTTGTTTCAGCTAACTTGCAGCAACTCATGTTCCTGATTCCCATAAGGCATTTTCTTGGCACTTGCCAATGCAGCACAATAAACCATGGGAATAGTGGAGTTCCTCCTTCTGTTGGTACACCAAGGGGGACTGGAGCTCCACCACTCTGTAATTGGTCTGTGTCATGGATGTTAATGTCATTACATCCTGAAGTTGATGAAGCCATTTGTGCCGTCTTAATTATATAGGGCTATGTCACTGTTAATGTAATCTAATCTCAGTGGACAGCACTCATCTTCAGCCCAATGTTATGATTATATTAAACCACTGTAGTTTTAAGAGCATACACGGATAACTGAATAAGAGTAGAAAATATAGATTACTTAGAGGTGCACAATCATTGATCATCACAACCAAAATAAAATGTATTTAGCCTAGATAAAATCATGGAATGTATTGTATATGATAGTTTTTATTCGTGCATTTCACTATACAGCGTGAAAAGCCTTAATTCAGAAAGTGCTGACAGTTTCAGTTTGCAATACATTACAGTACATGTAATATAGATGTGAATACAATGTGCATTTATCATTTATTAATTCATAGAATAGTTTAGGTGCAATCTGTGCCATGCTCTGCTATATTGTGCGCAATGCAATTATTGATACAAACCTTAGATTTGTAGATCAAACCTTAGATCATCTTTTCATTTCATGAGTGTTTTATGGACTCCGCTATATGATTTCATTCTAAAAGAAGAATGTGTTTCGTGAAAAGAAATGTTGGGTCAGGGTTATTATTCAAAGCACTGTCTCAGAGTGAGTCTGAACCTTAAAACAATTGTCTTCTTGTTCATAGCTATACTGGGTAGAATTTGGGTATTTTACTTAAGTTTAAACAGGCATTGGGACTGTGTGACATCATTCTGTTAAACCGTGATGACCTAACTGATGATGTGTGTTTTAAATATCCACTAAACTCAGTTAAAAGAACAAATTGCATGTTTGTACACTCTAGAATGCACGTCAATTAGTTAAACTAGATTTAAAACAAATGTATCATTATTTGAGCATAAGATGCATAATATTAGGCCAAATCCATTTTAGTTTAATTAATTTCTGCAACAAAGAGTTACAGAAATATGTTGAAAAAATGATTTTGTTGTGTAAACTCATGTGTAATTAAAATATTGTAGTACTTTTAATTTTGATGGCTATAGGCTTACTTGACATTGACAGTCAAATCAACATTTTTTAAACGTATTTTAAAAATATATATTTCTAAGAACTTGTACATGTTTTTAAACATTTTGATATTTATATTTGTCATTGACCCATATACAGAAAAAGATGCGGTGTTTAAATCATGTGTTTGTTTTCTTGTTAGATAACATCGTTTGCACCAACCGTCCCACTTAATTTTCTGTTGTTCATAAGCTTTTAACTGTTTATCACCCTCAGGGCTCCCATTTAGTGCTCTTAATATAGATATTTTATGTTGGTTAGATTAGCCTATAATCATACATAGCTACATATAGCATAACAAATGGAGAAATCAAGCTGCTATAAAATGGTACAGTCTGCGCACGGCTTCAAGTTTAGCCAGTCATTTGCTCTTCTACTCTGAGTAGAGGAACGACCTACCGGGAGCGCGCGGTGATGGTGTTAAGAAAGCGATCAAGATCCGCGTTTTCTTTCTTCTGCTGACACGACAGAGAGTGTGTTCATTGTAAGCAGGGCTGTCAGAGACACGCTTATTCAGTCACCCACCGGTATTACCAACAGGACTGACTGGGATTCACTGCGCTCTGCTGGCTCTGTGTTACCGCTATGGGCTCAGTGTGAGTGAAGAGACAAAGACTTTGGGATATATATGTTTGGCATTTGGCTTTTTGTCAGTTTCTCAAATGCAAACGGAAATATGTGGCAAAGCTTCGTCTTACTCTTAACCGGTTTGCTTGGGTTGTGTTCATGTTCAAGTTTCCCAAGTAACATCAACATAGGTGAGTACTCCGCGGCTATTGTTCATAACCGTGTCCTGACAGTGATTTAAAGTTTCCGTCGAACAGGATGAGGTACAGTTAGCCATTTGGGTTTAAATATTCCATGTACGTGTTATTGTTCCTGAATGACTTTATTGTAATCTCGACAGGAGGTTTGTTTCCAACCGACTCCCATGAATACGACGTGTTCCGTTTCGCGCTCTCTCAACACAATGATGTTCCCAAACTGGTACCACAAGTGGACATGGTGGACACGGGGAGCAGCTTTGCCATGACATACGCCTGTAAGTTCTGTATATGTATCTCTCAGAGGTCTGTTACTATTCCCAAAACCAAACATCTGCAGTGCGCACGACCTGTTTCCATCACGCTTGTTGCTTTGCTGAATTTCTGTACGACTCTGCACATGATGAATTGATGATTTATGCCAGAGAAACAGTCTAGGCTTAGCGAAGTAGAAGAGCCTCAGACATTTTGTTGCTGTAAACGTGTCTTCACTTATACAGTCTAAACCCAGCTGGATTACTGTCAAGAATAACGTCAAGATGTCAGGTGGAACTGCAAAGCTGGCAAAATGTCCTAGAATACCTGAGGTTGAATTTGACACAAGCCAGTGGTGTGTTTTCACATTTACAAATGCTTATTTTGCCACAGTGGTTTGTTTAATTTCACTCCTTTCATGACCACGTGCCCTTTTACAAAATAGATTATGTTCCTTCATGAAACACACTTTAAATTATAATGAAAAAAAGAAAATTTGCAGTAAAAAAATAACTGGTTAACTGTAAGTTACCTTACCATATACAGTTAAAAATACATTAGGTTTAACAGGACAGTGCATGTAATTTTGCTGTAATTTTTTTTTGCATGAAGGATAATTATTTATTGTGCAAAACAATATTGTATTTTCCAAGTCAATACATTTACTGTTAAAATGAAATATATTAGTCTTTAGAAGCCACTAGAAGTCCCTGTGTGGTGCTTCTTCGCTATCAATTATGTAAGGATTTTATGTTGTTTATTGCCACCTTATTATTTTAGTCTGTTTAGTTTTTTTTCTGTTGAAACGTTGCCTGATGCACCGTCACAACCTTTTTCTGCAAATTTATGGCACCACAGTTGTTACATTTAACATGTTTTTTTTCACAGTGTATTTACAGATTTGACAGCATATTTTCTGTCATGAGATAGAATATGAAATACATCCTTTACATTGCTAATATGAACATTTTTAGATGAGCCGAACAGAGAAAACATCCTCATCCTTAGCTCAGCTGGCTGTCAGTCACAAATGTTGCCCTTTGATGTCTGAGATTGACACAGACAACCTTTCCATGTTTGTGTTCAACCCTGCCAGCGACGTACAACACTGTATAATGCTTAGTATGCAAACAGCTTTTGATGAAGAGAAGAGATTTCAGATGTTTGAGATATTTCGACACTAGCACAGTAGAATGATCATCATGAAAAGTTCATATGTGCTATAGTCTTTCCCAGATGAGTGCATGTGACAAACCTCTCTCATGTACACATCAGTGGTGCCCTTTTAAGTGAGTCTCAGTGCCTCAAAGCAGAGTATGCTGTTTACTGGAGGCTGAGCAGAGAAAATGGGACTGGAGCGATGTTTTCCATTTTAGGGGATTTCTTAGGGCATATTTATAGGGTGACACCGGAGAGGGTCTTATTAGAGGGAGGTTATCAAAGGAAAGTTTAACACACAAAGTAAGGGCTGAGTCTGTATGTTCTTGTCACAGGGAAGTGTGAAAGTAATTATATGGAGCTAATTACATCTGCAGAGAGTTCGCTCATCAGGGCGATTGTGCATGGCTGCTGTCTTATCCTCTAATCGCTACATACACCTTCCCAGAACAAAACCTGAGATCACTAGAGCAGTTTGTGTGCCAGGAGGTGTAACGAAATTCAGTTTGATTATAATTTGATCATTTTCCTCTTTTGCTGCAAGAACAAACCGGAACAAGAGAACAATGAATGGGGCTTTAAGAAACATAACAAAAGAAAATCAGTGTTTTTGTTTCTTGATTGATATGTTCAGGATAACTGTGTCTTCAGATGTGTTTTTGTTTGTTATGAGTTAAAATGACCAACCCGCTATAATAACAATACAGTAGTACAGAGTGAGTTTATAATTTCAAGCCCGTTTGAGCCTGGGTTTTTTTCACTGTCCATTAATTGGCAAATAATTGACTGATTAGTCAATGACGTTTAGGTTAAAGGAATAGTTCACCCAAAAATGAAAATTTGCTGAAAAATTACTCTCCCTCAAACCATCCAAAATGTAGTTGAGTTTGTATCTTCACTGGAACAGATTTGGAGCATTACATCACTTGCTCACCAATGGATCCTCTGCAGTGAATGGGTGCCGTCGGAATGAGAGTCCAAACAGCTGATACAAATATTAACAATAATCCACAAGTAATCCAGACGACTCCAGTCCATCATTTAATATCTTGTGAAGGAACAAGCTGTGTTTGTAATAAGCAAAATCATCATTAAGACTTTTGTAACTTAAAAACATTTGCTTCCAGTTAAAGTCTTCTATCCATAATACTGCTTTCTCCAGTGAAAAGGTCATCTCATCTGATTCAGGAGAGAAATATGCACAGATCAAGCACTGTTTACAAGCAAAAACATTCCAAAGCAGTTCTAAACAAATATGTCAGTGGATTTTGATGTGAGAAAACAACAGGGGATGGACCTTTTTTCGGTATATTGTCTTAATGATGGATTTGTTTCTGACACTTCACAAGATGATAATTGATGGACTGGAGTCATGTGGATAACTTGTGGATGTTTTTATCAGCTTTTTTATCAGCATTCTGACGGCACCCATTCACTGCAGATGATCCATTGGTGAGCAAGTGATGTAATGCAAAATTTATCCAAATCTTTTCCAATGAAGAAACAAACTCATCTACATCCTACATGGTGTGAGGGTGAGTACATTTTCTGCAAATTTTCTTTTTGTGTGTGTGAAATATTCCTTTAAAAAATGCCATTGATGATATATTAAACAGCAATAGAAGATATTAAAATACTTTAAAAAAAACAGCATGTTTATAGTGTGCTTGTTTCCACAATGATGCTGTTTTAAGCTTTCTTTACACCAAGTATTTCCATCTTGAGTGATCTGATCATAAGTGGTCAGCTGAGACTGAAAACTGTTTACACTTGGTATTAACATGCAACTCAGATGAGTCTCCTGTGAGTCATTTGTGATTGGTTTTCGAGTGGGTTCAGATGGTCGGTTTCCTTTAAAGAGCCTCTAACCAACTCTTGTTTTAATGCAGTGGATCTCAACCCTGTTCCTGTAGCCCCCTCCATTTTACACCCACAACCATTTCCAGGAACAGGGCTGAGAACCTCTGTTTTAGTCCAATTGATGATTGACAGAAATAGTTGGTCCTTGTTGTCTGGGATTACATCAGGACAGAGTAATGTGTATACTACAAATGCAATGTGGTCTCATGCATTTCTGAACATACAGTATGTTCCTGTATTTAATGCTGCAAACCAGATCAGATGTTTGGATGTTCACTTCATATGTTATAGCATT
Source organism: Schizothorax lantsangensis (assembly GCA_027422415.1). NCBI lineage: Eukaryota > Metazoa > Chordata > Actinopteri > Cypriniformes > Cyprinidae > Schizothorax > Schizothorax lantsangensis. The sequence continues at coordinate 16,040,602 of CM049859.1, forward strand.
TCTCACTTTTCAAAGCATCTGATACGAGCAAAGAAAAACAGCCTTTGTCATCTTTTACTCATGAAATATGTACTACTTTGTATAACACATGTAAAGGCTTTCTATTTTTCGAATAAGACATTTAGACATGTTCCCATTACTGCGAATCATTATCTGTTATCATATTTGTAATACTTTGTAAAATAGATGACATGTATGGCAGAAATGGCACACACAGCAGTACAGACTCTTATTTTCTTAGATATGTGCCTGAACTGGTTACAGAAGTTGCCTTGACTCTGAAGAGCTACAGTAACAGTTTAGCACGACTCAAATAGATTCATTTAATCTATTATTCATTGCATCGTAGCCAAAGTGATTATTTTCAGGGGTTTTGATGTATGCATGGGAGCAGAGCCACAAAGGGAGTTATAGTGAAAAATCCACTTATGTAGGAGGGAACTGACAATATTTAGTTGGAATAGGACAGGTGTTCTTCTGAGAAAGAAAATTGTTCCCCAAATTAGGGCTTTAATTGACATGGCAAGACACTGTACAGTGTTATATAGAAAGGAATGAAGTGTTAAGATTAGACCACAGTGGACATACACAGTGATAATTTCTTCAGGAACGGCAAGTTGAATAGTGGAAGTGTTTATGGGATTATACGCCTACAGAAATTAACGCTCACTTATAAGGGTCCCATGATGTAGAGTGTTTATGAAGGGGAATGTGAGCTCATCATTTACTCGCTCTCAAGTCATTTCTGTCAGGGTTTTGTCACAGCAGTACACTAGAAAGAGACCCAGATGCAGAATTAATCAAGGGAGTGACATTTATTGACAAGACTGGGATTAACAGGGCTGATGTGAGAGTCCAAACAGTAGGAAAGGGCAGTCTGCTGGAGAACAGGAGGATGGCCGAAGTCAGACCTGGACAACGTTTGGCTGGAGAACAAAGGAGATAGAGCAGCACCAGTCAATTAGATCACTGGAGATCAGGCAGCAGCTTGAGCAACCAGAGCTGGATACTTTGAGCTGTAGTGAACCCAGTCCAGTCAGATAGCCAGGTCTTGAGATCAGCAGCCAGGGGGAATCAGAACATAGAACAGGAACAAACACAAGACAAGACCACAAGAGAGAACAACCTGCAGCAAAATAAGACACTGACCAACTACACACTATAACTAGAAAGAAAATAACAAAGAAAACCTAATTCAAACTGCAGACAGCAAATAAAACAAAATAATGAACCAAAAGGCAAATTCTAGGAATCAATAACTGGAATAAAAACTGGCTAAGACCAAATCAAAATAAAGAAACCAAACTAAAGGCTTGAGAAAACTAGAGCAAAAATAAAGACAGGAACTAGACTAGAGCAAAATAACAAAAGTAAAGAAAACCTAATAAACGGCAAGAGAACTAAATACAAAACTAGACTGACAAGGAGAGTGAAATATAACACTACTAATCTGACTAGATGACTAACAATGAGTTCTCTTAACACTAGGAGCTTACGTAACGAACCAGCAGAGACATGAGGGAAAGGGGCACAATATAAAGGAGCAGAGCACATGAGGATCAGGTGGACACAATCAAGTAAACAAGGACTAGATTAGGACTAAACAAGGGGGTGGGGTAACTGGAAACAAGGAGGCAGGGCAAGAGGAGCACATGGCCAACAAAAACAAAGACAAAGCCATGTGCTCAGACACAAGACCAACAAAGAAACATTGAACAGGGACAAGACAGACAAGACTGTCAGGGCAGGATCCTGACAGTACCCTCCCCCCAACGGACGCCTCCAGGCGTCCACACTGGGCAAAGGGGGTACGAACTGGGAGGGTGGGCTGGGAAGAAAACTTTGAGTTCCAGGGCAGCCAGGAAACATAGGAGGTGGGACTGGGAGGGAGGAAAATACTCCAGGGAAATAATTAGTGGCTGACCAGGGAGGTGCCGGCTTGGCGAACTCATAAGGCCTTGATAACAGGGAGGGCGGGATGGGGACCTTGTTGGTGGTCCTTCTGGAGACATGGGCTTGTTTCACTGGTGGAGTCTTGAAAATTGCCTTCGTGGTCTCCGGGGCCAATTCTTGACTGGTGAAGGACCTTGGGACAAACTCAGGGGCCATGACTGCACTGGCAGGGAGGGTGAACCCTTGGGGAACAGGCTCAGGAGGCACAAGAACAGTCTTAGGTACTGACTTGGAAGCACTCTCCAGGACTTCAGGGACAGACATTGGACTTGACTCAGGTGTGCTTTCCTGGGCTGCACTGACAGGGTCAGGGGACTGACTGGGGAGCACCCTCCTGGGCTACACTGATGAACTCTGGATTCTCCTGGACAGGAGCTGTCGCTGAGAGAACTGGATGCTCAGAATTGGCCTGTGTGGTAAGAACAGCGGGCTGCTCAGGAATGGCCTCCATGGCCATTGCAGGAATAGTTTCTGAAAACATGACATGACAAACAGGATTGGTTTCTGTGGGCACAACAGGACTGGCTCGCTGTTCTGAGGTAGCCTCCATGGCCATAACAGGCAGGGTGAGATGCTCTGGAATGACCTCCATGGCCAGGTCAAGAACAGTTTCTGTTGAGGCAGCAGTGCTGATTAGAGTGCCCACCTTGGACAAAACAGGTCTCATAAATAATTCAGATGGTGCCGTCTCCGGTTCCTTCAACACAGGCTTAGGGGTTGGTTCCAGACTGTATACCTCTGGAACCACTGAATACAGGACTAACTGAGTCGGGTCCTCCTGGACCACAGGATTAGGGACCTCTTGACTCGGACTCTCCTGGACCTCTGGACTGGGGGCCTCTTGATACAGGCCCTCCTGGACCAATGGGTTTGAGCTCTCCTGGCTCTGGTCCTCCCGGACCACTGGATTAGGGACCATCAGAATCGGATCCTCTGGAATTACTGAACACGGGGGCACCTGACTCAGGCCCTTCTGGACCAATGGATCTGAGACCTCTGGACTCAGGCCCTCCTGGACCAGTGTGCTTGGGACCTCTGAAAGAACGTTTGGCTGCACAATGTGTGCCCTCCTCTTCTTAAATTCTTGAGGGCTCAAAGGTGCATGATTGGACGCTTCTGGGGTGACTGCAACCCTCTCAAACAACTCAGGAATGACGGAAGATACCTTGACTATCACTGGGAAGATTTGGGTGGACTCGACAGACTCTGGAATGACTGGAATAAACTCGACTGGCTCTGGACTGGCAGGAGCGGGCTTGACTGGCTCTGTATTGGCAGGGGTAGATTCAACTGGCTCTGCGACTGATGCAGTGTTCTGGGCTGCTCTCCTCCTTCTCGACTTACACTTCTTAGGAATCAGAAGATGATCTGGGACTTGACTCAGCGAAGGTAGAGGAACAGGTTGGTCGCTGCAGACTGACTCAGTGGCTGGAGCCGACACTGGAGCGGACTCACTAGCAGGTGTATCAACTCGAGCCGCCCTCTTTCTTCTGTTCCTTCGTTTCTCAGTGGGAGTCAGAAGATGATCATGGACTTGACTTGGAGGAGGAAGGAGGGCAGGGTGGTCGCTGCAGACATCCTCAGGAGGGTTAAGGATCTGCCAGTCCTTGCGGTGATGCACATATTGGGAGAAGTCCCAAAAATTCAAAACATGCAATTGCTCCATCTCCCATCGTGGCAGGGGGTCATCCAGAACAAGGTTGAAGACCTCCTTCAGGACTGCGTCATCATATTCTAGGCCCCTAGCCATGGTCCAAAAGAATTGAGCAAAGCTCCGTGGATCCTGGCCCTGCTGACGAAGCGATACCACTGCCCGTTGGAGCGCCAATCTCCCTTCTGCAGTGGCAGGTGGAACAATTTTTAGACTCATTCTGCTGGGTCTGGTGATGGCTGGTTCGTTCTGTCAGGGTTTTGTCACAGCAGTACACTAGAAAGAGACCCAGATGCAGAATTAATCAAGGGAGTGACATTTATTGACAAGACTGGGATTAACAGGGCTGATGTGAGAGTCCAAACAGTAGGAAAGGGCAGTCTGCTGGAGAACAGGAGGATGGCCGAAGTCAGACCTGGACAACGTTTGGCTGGAGAACAAAGGAGATAGAGCAGCACCAGTCAATTAGATCACTGGAGATCAGGCAGCAGCTTGAGCAACCAGAGCTGGATACTTTGAGCTGTAGTGAACCCAGTCCAGTCAGATAGCCAGGTCTTGAGATCAGCAGCCAGGGGGAATCAGAACATAGAACAGGAACAAACACAAGACAAAAACACAACACACAAGACAAGACCACAAGAGAGAACAACCTGCAGCAAAATAAGACACTGACCAACTACACACTATAACTAGAAAGAAAATAACAAAGAAAACCTAATTCAAACTGCAGACAGCAAATAAAACAAAATAATGAACCAAAAGGCAAATTCTAGGAATCAATAACTGGAATAATAACTGGCTAAGACCAAATCAAAATAAAGAAACCAAACTAAAGGCTTGAGAAAACTAGAGCAAAAATAAAGACAGGAACTAGACTAGAGCAAAATAACAAAAGTAAAGAAAACCTAATAAACGGCAAGAGAACTAAATACAAAACTAGACTGACAAGGAGAGTGAAATATAACACTACTAATCTGACTAGATGACTAACAATGAGTTCTCTTAACACTAGGAGCTTACGTAACGAACCAGCAGAGACATGAGGGAAAGGGGCACAATATAAAGGAGCAGAGCACATGAGGATCAGGTGGACACAATCAAGTAAACAAGGACTAGATTAGGACTAAACAAGGGGGTGGGGTAACTGGAAACAAGGAGGCAGGGCAAGAGGAGCACATGGCCAACAAAAACAAAGACAAAGCCATGTGCTCAGACACAAGACCAACAAAGAAACATTGAACAGGGACAAGACAGACAAGACTGTCAGGGCAGGATCCTGACATTTCAGATACATTTTTGAAAAATGTCATACAATGCAAGTCAATGGGTCCCAATGTAGATTAGATCCCACTGACTTTTACTGTAAGGATATAAACAATTGAAACATTCCCCAAAATATCTTGATTGTGTTCAGCACAAGAGAGTCACACGGGTTTGTGGATGAGGGTGAGTAAATTATGACAAAAATTTAATTTTCAAACTATCTCGCTTCAAGCAGTGCTACATTTCAGCCATCATTTGAAATGCATCACAGTATTTGACAGTAAACAGTTTATCAGAATTGGCCCTTAGATGTTTTCAAATGCAACATCAGCCCACATAAAAATGGCTATACAATATTAATGCTGAAGAATAGCATGCACCTTTGATGTAATGTCGAAATACATGCAGTACGTCGACATGCAGTACGTCGACCTCCCAGTGACAGTTGAAATAACCAGTCAGTGTCATGTCATGATGGCGATGAGTGTTTCTCCTCATGCCTTTCTAGTTGAACAAACCCCATCATCACATCATTTTAAACCTGGCAAACAGGCTTTTGTCTATTGTGAATAGGACAGATTAATTTTCTCCCATACATGAATTATTTTAAGAATCCGTTTCTGCTTTTGCCATATCACAAGCCTTTATGACAGTCTGTTCTTGGCATTAGTCCCGTGGTCCTCCTTTCAGCACGTATCAGTCCTTTCATCACGTTGACATGCAGTCGGGCCAAATGTCCACAGCATGTCAATCAGGCGGGCTCCAAAGAGACCCATTGAAGCTCTCGTCACAGGGAGTTCAGGAACAAACACTGTTTTGTGTGTCTTCCCTGTGGAACTCACATAGACCGCTGAAGAGCTTTTACCTGTGTGGTTGCCTTAATTCGAAGCTTTCTATACAAGTGATAGAAGACTTTAAAGACAGTGAGTGCCTTGATGTGATAGCTAGCCTGAATATCCAAAGAAGATTGCCAAGGATAGCTCACGCAGCCATGTTAGCTTCATCTGCAAAGCCGTCAGCAAGAACTTCCAGCAATTAGACGCAATTAAAATGAAGCATTGTGAAATATGGATGCTTTTTTGATACCAGTTGAAACTTCATCGTTGATTATAGATGACGGGTATGGCATTAGCATCATTAGCCGTTAGGAACTGGACGCAGTTCAGAGGGAATGGCACAGGCGGGCTGAGGTTAGCTGTGGTGATTTCAGGATATGTGCCTGTGGGGCTACATGCTCCCCGACCTTCACTGGGCTGGAATGATACAGTGATAAAAATGTACCTTATCAGATATATCATCTTGCAAAGACTGAGGCTACAAGCCACTTAGAGGACACCAGGGACAAAATCTGATTCTGTTAGGTGACAAAAAGAGCCCACTTGGCTGTAATCTCTGAAATGATCTAGGTATTTTCTCGCCGAGTAAAACGCTGGGCCCTAATGCTACAGGATTCAGCGATGAGCTGCCACCTTTTCATCATTTTGTAAGGAAAAGTTCACCCAAAAATGAAAATTTTGACATTAGCTCATTCCAATGTAATTTAAACCCTATTATAATATTATTTTCTTATGCAGAATGAACAAGCTTCTGTTTTCCATACAATAAAAGTGGGTTGTGAATATGATTTTTAGATTAATACTGAGCCCGGTCTCATGAAAATGCGTATAAATAGTACACCAAATAAAAACAGAAAATCGTGGTATTGATACGCAAAAATGGACTTTGGCATGCATATGATATGCACGTGTTTGGCATGCATATAATACACAGTTTTCACATGCATATGATACGAAATTTGTTGCCGTGCATATGAGATGCAGTTTTTGTGTACATATGTTACGTATCTACCCCACAACCCTAATCCTACCCATTGCGTATTATATGCACGCCAAAGTCAATTTCTGCGTATAAACACAGTACGCCAAATCGAACTTAAACTCGTGCTATTGATACGCACTTTCATGAGATCGGTTTGCAATATTAGGATTTTGCTGAATTTCGATTTTAAGACAGTATTTCAATACTAGGGATGTAACGATACACCTTGAGCTCATTGAAAATCAATAAAAATATGTGCCAATTTAAGTTGGTTGAGATGTTAAAGGAATCGTGATACAATTGGGAGTAGGGGTTTATATGAATGTATCGCTTCGTAAAATGTATCGCTTCATTAGTTGAGTGAATTGTTACATCCCTATTCCTTACACATTTTACATTCATGAATGCATTTCGGAAAAACAATTAGAAACCAATTTAAGCTTTATCAAAAAGCTGTAACAACATGTGTCTAGAACAGACCATACAATATGAATATGGGTAAATACAAGTACGTTTATGTGCTTTTTACAGCTCACGGGTAATATGATGACCATAGCAATTAAGTTGGAAAAATGCAAACTTTTTTTCCGAATGCCCAAAGTAAAGATAGTGTCATTTCATTTAACATTTAAACACTTAAAGGCCAGCCAATGAAATACATGTCCAAACACATCCAGCGTGTAAATCAGCAATCAGCATATTTCAAAAACTCGTGACAGATGTCATATCTGCTTCTCACAGGGACTGGCTGCCACCTGGCATTTTTCACTTGCTATTTGCATAAAGTTGAACATCTCTGAACTTTTGGCCGTTATCAAAGTTTTTTCCGCACAAGTGTGAAGCTCAACTCCCATAGGAATGAAATGCAAATGCTCGCTTGCTCTGCGTCAGTCGACACGCACCGTGAGGGGGGTGGTGGAGAAATCGTGCTTTCTGTGGTTTAGAAATTGCTCACATCGTGATTTTGTTACATTCATTTATTTTCTGTGAAGCTGCTTGGCAATGATGTGTATCGTGAAATGTGCTATACTGTACAAATAAACATGAATTAAACTGATTTAAGATTTTGATCAATCTCACAGCCCTAGTTAGTGATTTGTATTTCCAAGAGCAAAAACAGCATCGTAAAAGTAATCCACTACTTTCCAAAGGAAATTTATACTCTTATTCAGCAAAGATGCATTAAATTGATCAAAAGTGACAGTAAAGACATTTATAATTTTACAAGAAGATTTCTATTTTACAAGCATTTTTTTTCAACATTCTATTTATTAAAAGGATTCTGAAAAAAAGATAAAATATTAGTTACCACAAAAACATTAGCAGCACAGTACTGTTTTCAGCACTGATAATAAATATTTCTTGAGCATCAAATCAGCATATTAGAATGGTTTGTGAAGGATCATGTGACACTGAAGACTTGAGTAATGGCTGCTGAAAATTCAGCTTTGCCATCACAGGAACAAATAGCATTTTAACATATATTCAAATAAAACAGTTGTTTTAAATTGTAATAATATTTTACAGTATTACTAGAACTATTTTACTTACAATTTTGCATTAGATACATTTTTCAAAACCGTTAAAAAAAAATCTTACCGTCCCAAGACTTTTAATTTAGTTTTAATATTCTTCAGAAGACACACAATAGATTTGTGTAAGAAACCGACCGAAGTTGTTGTGTTGCTGGCTGCAGATAATCGTCTCTGTAACTCTCAAATTTGACACGTGTGCCAATATTTGGTGTTATTTGATGTTAAACCTGACACATCACATCCAAAGATGGCATTTTTATAAATCAAATTAAACCTATTACATTTTTATATATAACAGGTTAAATTCTGGTGTTGCTCATGCAAACTTACTGTAAATACTGTAAAAAATGCTTTGTCTGGTAAATAAATGTGGAAGCGTCTAAATTATATTATCACTGAATCAAATTGACTACAACAACAAAGTATTTTTTAAGAATCGGATCAGGTAGAAATAAGGTAACAATTGCCAGTTACACTTTTTAGAGTGTATAGTATGCCTTTAGCAGACTTGGAATATAGTGCATGAGTCATATGGACCACTTATATGGTGCTTTATTTTTGTCCTTTTGGGAGCTTGTCAGTAAAAATAACCATCCACTTGTTTTCCAAGGAAAACACAAGGTGAAGGTTGTGCGTTCTGCCTAAAAGGTCACTTTTGGGTTTCATACAAGATACAAAGGGTCAGAATGACACGAGGGTGAGTAACTGATGACAAAATGTAAATTTTTGGGTAAACAATCCTTTCATACAGCTACAGTATAACACATCGCAGTCAAAACATCACCAGTACAAATCCGCATCTCTTCTTGACCATGGCTGGCTCCTATCACCATTTTAGTTTCTCAGCCATGTCACAGGACTGCACATCAGTTCAAACACGCTTTTTACCTCAGCTGCTCAATAACCAAAGGCAAGGAGAACAGAGGCTGCTGGAACAGATTGATGCAGTGGAGCTCCTCTCATCTTCACTGCAGTGACTGAAGATCAGACGAGATCACTCACACTGGACCCACCTGTCACAAACATCTTTCAGCATCGTGGAGATCACCGCAGGCAGGAAACTTGTTTTCTCCTCCCCCTCCCCAACTATACATTCATACACATGCTCTCTATACCCCAACACAGAGATTCAAACCCTGATACTCCTTCCAGCCAGCACCGCATAAAAAATTATTTGCCGTTTCCCTCCTCCTTTTATCTGCGGTAGGCATGAAGAACGCTGATAAAGAAGATGTGCATGCAGAAATCTTGCGTTATCTTTCCAAACGATTGAGATAAATGCATTGTGTAGCCTTGCATCGACTCTTTATCGCCTGTTTTAAAAGATAAACATCTACGAGCGACAGTACATTTGTCAATCCTCACTATCAGTGCTGTGGAGGGGACAATGAGGGTGATTATTAAGACTTAAATAGTGCCGACTGTAGTAGATGAGAAGCAGAGAAAGCTATCTGCTATCTGAGTTGTTTTCTGAGGCTGGTTTGAAAGTTTGCTCGCTTGAAGGGAAGATTTGGAGCTGAAGTATGTCACAACTGTGGCACATCCCTCATTCACATGCTCAAAGCCCCAGGGAACCAACATGTCTGAATGCAAATGGTACGAATCTCCCCTGGAATTATACATTAGATGGAACGAATGGAAGGTCTTAGCTTGAAAACACTTTTAGCCGCTGAGATTGAAATTTATGGTAAATGAAGCTCTTATGTGTTTTTTATTACAAATGCACTATAATTATATATAAAAACGCCTGCATTATTATTAATGTATGCAATGTGGAAGGGTTTAAAAAAGACAGTGGAGCAGTGAAGGGAAAGTAAAGGGAATGAGGTAGGATACAGTTTGGAGTTCAGGTGGAAATGTAGAAAACTCATTACCTCAGTGTTTCCAGTGTTTTGGAGCTTCTCTGCTTGAGGAGACCCAGATTTGACACTGTCTGCAACAAAGGACTCGCAAATACATGAAACAGGCCCCCTTCTGGAGTACTGCAATAAAAATCAATTGCAGCACATGGGGTTTAGCCGGCTGTGAGGGGGCTGGAGCAGAGATGATTGATGGGTGGAGGTTTCACTGTCACTGTAATTACAAAGAAGAATGCAGGGCAAGACGTATTGAGGTCTTGTTTTTCAGGAGGAAGTGCTTTGGGGTGATCATTTTAGCTAAAATTCACAGAATTTTAGATAACGTATTGACTACCCAGCACTTGCTTTCTTCTGTCATCCCTGGGTATTGATTGAAAATTTGTGCTAATGAGTGTTTCACAAGTTTTATATTGTTAATGAGCTGATGTTTTATTCCGGATATTGTAGTTGCATCAGCGCTTAAAAAAAAAACAAAAAAAACAATATTCATTATTTTTGTGTTTGTCAGTATTTTTTGTTTTGTTTCCAGTAAAAATACTTAACCATCCTTAAAAAAAAAAGAGCCATTTACTTTTTTCCAGGGGTTTTCAGAAGTTTTGATGCAATATGACCATCCTTTTTGTGAAGGACCTTCCTAAACATCTAAATCTTTTTTTTTTTTAAGTATTTATTATTTTTAAGACTTACTATCAAGATAAAAGTATAACTATTTATAAATGTGTAAGAAAAATATTATGCATTTTTTAAAGTAAAAAAAACAAACATTTATGTTGTCACTTTAAAGCCAGAGCTAGTTTTTAGAACATGATCTGGAAAATATTTACATTTGTGTTGTGTTTTTTTCTTTGTATTTTATTTACCCAGTAGATATAAACCTAAATTTGCATATCACAACAAATACTGTTCCAAATTAATATTAAATATCTTAAATGACCACATTAACTTTGACAAGCCTAAATATGCCTACTGTTTAGAAAAAACTTTATTTTAAGGACCAGTTCTCACTATTAACTAGTAGCTTATTAGCATATTGGCTGTTTATTAGTACATTTTAGGGCCATATTAATGTCTTATTCTCCATGAGCATATTCTATATCCCTTAACCCTGCTCAATACCTAAACTTAACAGCTACCTTACTAACTATATTAATAGCAAACAGCAAATGAATAGTTAGTGGTGATTATGTGTTCCCTTCTCTAAAGTGTTACCCCTTTTATTGTCTTTTTAAAATCAAATTTTCCATGAACCCTAGTTTGAAACACCCTGCCATTAAGATATAAGAAAAATATATATTTATGTGTTTATTTATTACCTACTTTATTGGCAAATTGTATTTTACAATGCAAATCTAATGTCCATTACATTAATCTTACATTTCTTCTCCTGTACTCTTCTCAGTTTGTTCCCAGTTCTCCAAAGGAGTGTACGCCATCATCGGCCTGTATGACAGGAAGACCATGAACATGCTGATGTCGTTCTGTGGCGCTCTACACGTGTGCTTCGTCACGCCCAGCTTCCCCATCGATACCAACAACCAGTTTGTGATCCAGCTGAGACCTGAGCTCCAGGACGCTCTGATCGGCCTTGTCGAGCACTACAAGTGGACCAAGTTCGTCTACATGTACAGCTCGGACTCAGGTTGGCTTTTTATCCTGCTAACGTGCCGTTTCAAAAGCACAATAATGGAAACTAAATTTATGAGTAGTGCTACCACAGCCTTTTCAGGGTGATGTAAATATTTCATTATTTGTTTTTTCCTGTATCTGCATTGCCACTGCAGTTGCAGTTGTGATAAAATGTTGTAATACTCTGTAAGGTTGCTCAGGATGTCATGAAGATGAACTGTAGATAATTTAGTGATTTGTGATTTAGGAGCTTTGGAAGATATTGCTGGGAAAGTTTGAAAAACGTGATGATTTGGTGTAATCCTGTTGAGGTGCTCTGCTTGGCTTGTAATAGGGTTATACTTTGACATTTCCAGTGCCTCGGGTGTAGTAATTTTACTTATGGCTCCCTGATTCCCGCAGGATTGTTCTGATAATCTGTTTGAAGTTCACTGAAAGATCTTCATTTGTGATTTGAGTGTGGACGCGCACTGGCTGCACCATATTTCTCCTGTGAGGGGAGACACGTGTGTGGCGCTCCATCATATTTGCCATATCCAATCATTATCAGACTGTCATTAGAGAATAACTCCAAATCATTCCTGCTGGAGTCATTTACGGATGTCCAGCTAGTGAATTCATTTAACATTTGTGCCAATGTTGTGCACGGTATTTTCTGCACAAAAACTAGTCTTGTTTTTTAATCACCCACAATCCAGTTTAACCAGGTGCTAAATGCATTAGAGTTGCAACATATTTAAATAAAGTCATTGTCATTATTTTAAGCACAAACATGCCTCATTTCTATGTAAATTAGGCTCATTATTGATTGCACCCTATTCACAAAACTCAGTGCAATAGAACTGTTCAGTCATGAAATCAATTTGTAGACCAACCCGGAAGACTAATTCACCATGGCTTCCCTCGGGAATTTCCTAAAGGGGTTTTAGAATAGCAGTCTTCGATTTGTGAGTAAAATAAGGTCTGTGGTTCAGGTTACTTGAAGAGACTTTAATGTTTTGTTCTACCACATAAATTATACATGGTCGGACAGCAATTCTGAATACAGAAGCCTCTGTATTAGGACTACAACGTTATCAATTCGTCAAGCATGTAAACTCGCATCTTTTTGGTAGTTGTAGTGGTTTGTGACAGTTTTTTTGTTTTTGGTAAAAGTTTTTTGTCTTTTGATGAAAATATCCAGTGAATTTAGTCAGTATTTATCAATTATAGTCAGTTTTACTCATAACACAATAGCATCTAATTTTAGTTAACGACACAAAAAAGCCAACGAGAATGTAGAAATCAAAACCAAACATTCCAAGTAGGGCTGTAATGCCATCATATCTTTACTGCAAGATTTTCCTGGCCAGGATAATTCATGATAACAATATTATCATGATATCTATAGAAATTTTGAAAGAGTCTTGCCATAAAGTCTTGAGACATGTTTTTTAAAAGTTGAACTTGCATTCATTTTACATGGCTTTCTAAACATGCGGCTCTCTTGTACAAGACTCGAGTGCAGAGGTGATAGAAGTCCCTCTAAAAAATGTGCAAAATATATATTCTGTTCAAATGGCTTGGTTTTAGTTTTGATGTAAACAAGATCTGATTGATTGATGTTCTCTTTTTCCACTATATTTTGAATGAACAATGCAGCAGCGCCACATCTAGTGGTTTCAACTGGATAGGGTAACAAAAACATTAGGTGCGGCCCAAATTGCATACTTATGCACTATTCTATGACGTTTTGCTGTATAAATAGTGCAAGTAGTGTATTCACACTGAAAATTCCAAAAAGAAAAAGTGCACTTCAAATATCCGGATGATGCACTTAAATAACCGAAAAAACGAAGTGTGGAATGTTGGACACTTCATGCACTCAACTGTCACAGCATTAATTACGTCGCAAAGGGGGAGGGGCCATCAGACTCCGATTATAAATGGCAAAATAACCTTAAATAATTCATACACTACACGGTTGAGTACATAATGCATAAGTACATAGTGTATAGTGGGTCATTTGGGATGCAGCTATTAAAATGTAATGATACACTGTCATCGCATCTTGTGTGCCACTGATAAGGCTGCCTTAACGTACACCTATTTGAATGCAACGTTTTTGCATTTGAATGTGGATTTTTATTTTAAATTCGATGAATATTTTAAAATCAATTTTTTTTGACAGCCCCACTATAAGACCAAAAAGACAAAAATACTTTTTGTACAAAAAGTACAAAAAGACCATGCTGTTGATGGGCACATCCTGCAGACGAAATCCAAAAAAACTTCCACTTCCGCGGGCAAACTTTTTTCGGATACAGATAGAGTGTCCCGTTTCATCTGTCATCTCCGACGACAAGATTTTTTGTGTGGCAGCATTAGCTACACATCTCTCTGCATTGTTGCAGTCTTTCTTATTTTATGACAGATGGTAACCAGCATTACGTTAACGCCACCTACTGTGCTGGAGTATAATAGGTGTAGTATTAACATGATATCAATATTTTTTTAAGTATTTAATTTTTTAAATAATGACATGGTTATTATTTTGTGACAACTAGTGCTGTCAAACGATTAATCGTGATTAATCGCATCCAAAATAAAAGTTATTGTTTGCATAATATATGTGTGTGTTCTGTGTATATTTATTATGTATATATAAAATACACACACATACAGTATATATTTTGAAAATATTTTGATGTATTTACATGTCTATATTTATATTGATATAATTTATATTATAAATAAATAAATATATTTAATATATAAACATAACCTATTTTTCTGAAATATATACAAGCATGTGTGTGTATTTATATATACATAATAAATATACACAGCACACATACATATATTATGTAAACAAAAACTTTTATTTTGGATGCGATTAATCGTTTGACAGCTTTAGTGACAACCCTAATGCCAGCATCCTATAGATCCATTTAAACATATTAAAATATAACAAAACATGTGAAAGCCCAACCTACTGAAGCGGTCTTATCAAATAATGTCAAGCACAGACTTTGCTTTACTCTTAATGTAAAACTACTAATATGAAGTTCCCAAGGTAACCCATGGCAGGAAAATGCAAATTCTCATCCTGGTTTTATGACTACAAAATGAAAAGCTCTGTTTGTCTGGTGAAATGAACTTCACATCATTACCGCTCGCAGAAAGCAGTTGGTAAACAGAACTTGATTTAAAAGAGGTACAGTGTTTGTGTACATTGTCTATTGATTATAGCAGGATTTACTCATTACATACTGTAATGGAGAAGATCATCATATAAGTAGCCATATATCCTGATGTGTGATGTTGTCGAGCATTTTAAAGAGCTGATTCAGGCGTCTGGATTGCAGTGGTGGAGAGATGCTGCACAGTGATGTACAGATTTTGTGGCAGCATTTGTGCTGTTACCTGATTTGCATAATTCCTTTAGTGAATCGGTGCTAAAACAACACAGAGAGCATGTGCAAATAACAAATAACAGCACTGTCAACAGGCGCAGTTCATTCTTTGTGAACCCCCCACCATGTTACACAATATTACATTTGTCAACACCCCTCCCCCCACTCTTGATTATACAAAGTTAAGGGAAATTAAAACCTCAATCAAGAAACACACATTATTGATTCACATATCATGCAGATGTGAGCCAGTGCTGAACTAGGAACACAAGGTCACTGAGAATTTTATCCACACACAAATACAACAACTACCTCTAGAAGCCCCCACCGCTCTCCTGTTGCCTGGATACAAGAGTACTCCGTCTCTAGGTTATTTTAAACCTTTTAAGTAACTTGTGTGTGTGTGTGTGAGTGATATGTTTATGTCATGTCATGTAGCACAATAAACCCAGAGCTCACAGGTAAAGCAAAAACATGGCAGATGTAATAATAACTATGTTTATACAGTATGCTGATTAATTATATGCACAGTATATTGGTAACATATCAGTTAGTAGCTGATATTAGACATTTTACATTTTTATTATTTACATTTTTCAGTATTTAATTGTGCTTGATCATTTCCCTATTTTCACATTTAGGTTATGTTTTGCCATCATCTAACGCTCACTGAAAGTTAATTTATTATCACTGTTAAATATAATCTCAAAATGAATATCCATTTTTCATACTGTATATGATATTGTTGTGATGCCTAAATTTACTTAGACTGATTTTAGTTTTTAGTGATTTATTTCTAATTTATTTAGATGAAATTGTATAGAATTTTAATATCATCCATTTATTGGTTATTCGCCATAACATAAATAACTATGTGCTTATCGTTATTGACTGAATTTTTTTTATCGGGCATTCCTATTTCTGTCATATTTTTAATATCCATATCCATCAGTCTTTGTCTAATGCTCGTACATCACTGTTTTACATCATCTTACACCATGAGTGATTTTTTTTGATTGATTAGGTTGACGTTTGTCTAGATTTTTATTTATTATTATTATTATTATTATTTTTACTGCAGTGCTGCAATTTATGTGCTGCATATTTATATTACCTTTAGAAATGCTTCAAATCCTGTTGCAGATGGGACAAGCATAATCTGTAAATATGCAATTTTCATACTGTACATTATGTTGTGATGCCTATAGACTTTTTAGTGATTTATTTCTAATTTATTTAGACAAAATATTGTAAAATTTTAATACCGGCCATTTATTGTTTATTTGCCTTAAAGGGATAGTTCACCCAAAAATTCATTAATTAAATGTCATTAATTACTCACCATCATGTCGTTCCAAACACAAATTAAGATGTTTTTGATGAAATTCGAGAGCTTTCTAACCCTGTATAGACTATTCTCGCGTAGCCAGACCTTCAGACTGACGGCTGAAGGTCTGGAATAGATGGCACCTTTCATTGGCCAAGGCCCGCCCATGAGGCTGTTTGACCGACATGTCAAACAACCAATCACAGTTTGTTTCGTTCAGCGTCACGTTTCGGGCGTGGAAATGTCGCCACAATACCAGACCGGTGTGTGAAACTCTCGGACGTATTTTAAAGATTCTATGCCGCGAACTTTAAATATTTCACATACTTTTGAAAATCCAGCGTGTAGTTGACCCTGATAAGCGTTCGTCGTCACATTTGTAAACACGACGGCTTTCTTCTTTCGTGAGAGGGTTTGGCATCACAGCATCTTTGTTTCCATGCGGAACGTTAAAGAATGCGACACACACGTCTCCCAGAAATCCTGTATAATCTAACGACGACGACTTTGACACTGCTGAAGTGTTTCCAGATAAGTGTGCCATATGCATCAGACATTTAGCCAATGGTCCGTGGGCGTGACGTCTGAGGCTGAGACTATGTATAGACAGCCACGCAACTGACATGTTCAAGGCCAAGAAAGGTAGTAAGGACATCGAATAGTTTTTGTGCACAAAGAAAACTAAAATAACAGCTTCATGACATTACGGTTGAACCACTGATGTCGCATGGACTATTTTAACGATGTCCTTGCCATCTTGAATGTGAACGTGTCAGTTCCATTGCTGTCTATGCAGGGCCAGAAAGCTCTCGGATTTCATAAAAAATATCTTAATTTGTGATCTGAAGATAAACAAAGGTCTTACGTGTTTGGAATGACATGAGGGTGAGTAATTAATGAGAGAATTTTCATTTTTGGATGAACTATTCTTTAACATAAATAATTATTGGTTTATTGTTATTGTCAAGAATTTGAATATCATGCATCCCCAGTTCTGTCATATTGTGAAATGTCCATATCCATCTGGACGTCTTAGTCTACTGCATGTGCATCAATGTTTTTCAGCTAGATTTTATTATTGTATATGTATTTTTTTTTTACAGCGGTGTTGTAACTACCATGCAGCATTTTTATATTAAGGCAACGTGTCATGTTAAAAATTGTCCAACATTTAGAACGCTTCAAATCCCTAATGGATATTTTCATTTCGCAAAAAGGTGTTTCAGGCAAGGTGTTGTGGTTTTCTCTACTACCATGCAAAACCACTGCCACAATAACCTGGTCTCACTCTAAAATGTTTACTGCGTCATTTGTCAGGTGTTCAGAGATGACATCTCAAAGCCATTGCAGATGGGACGAGCATCATCTGTGGAGCTTGCAGCAGTTTAGTGATCACAGCCCCCCAAATCTGTCCTTGCCAACTCACACAGATGTTTACCGAGCTGAAGCATGATGAGCCGGGCGCATGTGCGCTATCTCCTCAAAGACCCAGATAATAGAGTTAGGGCCTGTAAACACACAGCCGGGCTTTGTTGAAGAAGGCGAGGAAAACACACTGCGTTGGACTCTAAAGGAGACGGACGGAAATTCAATTTGTTCCTGTGCGTGAGATATTTGAAGAAGCACAGCAAGAGCAGGTGATAGCAAGCCAATTCTGCTCTTCCAAGACAATCCCTACACTCATCTGCTTTCCTTTTCCTGCCTTATCACCAACGGCGCAGTCGCGCAAGGCAACACTAACGGGAGACGGACAGAACACACCGTCCGTCTCTCACTCCGTCTTATCTGCGGGTTAGTGCTGCTCGGTGGGAGATAAAGCTGGTTTGCTCTGTGGCACAAGACCATTTCACAGCTGCTGAGATGCAGGCATCAGGAGAGGGTAGAGCGTTGGTGTGGCCAAGGCTGTAGAGGCATTTCGAAAGGCAATCTGACACAGTCTTTTAATGAATGCCAGTGAATGCACTGGCTGCCTCACCGTTCTTTCAATGACAAACCTAATTCTGTCTTCTGTTGCATAATAATCCAAGTACTCATTCTATAATTAGCAAATCTCCTTTTAATCTGTTATTTTACAGAGAGATGTGAAATGAAAGCCTTTCAAACGACGTGCAGGTAGTATGTAAATTATGCAGAATAGTGACAAAAGTTTCAATGAATATCCCGCAGAAAGCAGTATTTATGTGGACAACCGAACCCAAGAGTCTCTTTGTACACTACAGTCCAGATTGTAGTCTTGTTTTTAGTTAATGATATGCATTGTTAACGTATTATGCTAATAGTATGCAGTGGGCCAAGATCAGTGTCTATATTTATAATGTTTCTATCTCTATCTCTAGATATAGTTGAATCTCTGCCGAAAGCAAAGGCATTTTTTGCCTCATTTGGAAAAATCATGCAAGAGCTTCTCAAAAGACATGGTGTTAACAAAAATGGACAAATTTTGATACATATTTTGACAGTGAAGCAAAACGAATCATGTTGTTTTTTTTTAACACCAAACATGCTTCTAGGGGACTGGGTCGTAATGTACGAGCAACTGTGATGACAGCACCAATTATGAGCCAAATCCATGACTGAAAGTGCAACCGAGCATTCACAACAAATGCAAATTCATTTAAATACATAAATTGGCTTATTAATGTTGTCTCGGATTAATTTCTTTGAGTTTGTTGCTTTCCTGACCCATTTAAAAGAGTCAGCTAGTTTGCGCTGAAACATCTCACTTGCTGAACTTTGCATGGCCTAGTTTTCCAGCAAATCCATAGTCAGGCTTTATTAGGAGGTTGGTGGTTTGTGTTTTTGTGCATTTGTGCTGCTCGCAAACATTGATGTGTGTGATTTATAGGTGTCGGTATTGATCTAGCTTTTGCTTTGAAGGCACTTGCCTCTGGTTGAATTGGAGATTTGATGTCTTTGAAGTAAAAATTCTGCTGCCTGCAGAATCTGTCCTTCATATTGACCAGTAAGCTTATCGTAACCGAGCACAAGCCAATGCTGATCGCTGTATTAAGGTGTCATAATTTGGTTTTTAAAATTGCACAGGCTTTGATCCTGTTCCTCTAGGTAAAGGCTGATAGGGAACTTTCCTAATTCAGTCAGCATGACTGAATGAGATTGTCTTTTGAAGTTGGTAAGTGCTGCATGACCACCCAGATCTCTTTTTAAACACAGCATAGCACTTTTGATCAGAATTTGTATAACTGATGACTCTTTTAAATGCTGTAATATTTTGATTTAACACTGCCGTGGCATGTAGTGACATTTTGTTTTCTACTTGTTGTTATTGGTAAGGGTACATTTAAAGACACTGGACAATAAAATGTCTAAAAATATTCTTTCTGAAGGAGCATTTTTGATGCATTTTAATATAGCCATTAGCCATTTAAAAACATTTTAAAAAAGCTTTTTATGTTCTAGTTATTTATTTATTTATTTTTGACTAATCAAGGATTTCACAGTTTTTAATTTCTGAATGAATGTACTTTTGATATTTTTAGTATCTGTTTATAAGTGAAAAAAAATTCTCATTAAATGGATGACATTCTTTAAAACACTGTTTCTTAAGAAAAAGAAAAGCATTTGGAGCAATTTTTAAATATTGTAAATATTTGAAAAACTCATGTCTGCCAAAACAAGCCATGAAGTGATATTTCTCTTGAAAATATGTATTAAACTTTTATTTAAACTATTTTTTATTATAATATTTTTTATCATTTAATCAAGTATTATTTACTTTTTACTTGATGCTTTTGCTACAAATTTTCACAAAAATTTCAACTTTGTTAAAATTAAAAAATGGTATAAATGTTTAACAAAACCATATAAAACCGACATGAATGCAAAAACTTGTCTGAAAGCTTGACACGTGCAATGATTTTTTCCTTTTCTCTATTTGAAAGACTTTTATTTGTCATTGACCAAGGTAACGGTCTAATAAATGGAGGAATTTGCTTAATTCAATTCATAGTCAATAAATCTTGGGAGGCTAAGAAAACACTCACCTTAAAATACAGATGCTACTGAGGAGCGAATCATCTTTCATTAAACTAATTATATCAGTGCATCTGCTACACAGGAAACAAGCTGTCAGTGTCAGCAGATAGTTCCTGTTTGAAGAACAATCAGCCGTTCTTTCTTTTAATAGTTCCTCTCCATATGCAAAAAGCCATCACATGATCAAACCACACGCAGGTAACCAGAAAAAGTCAAATGATCTGAAACGAAGCATGCTTAGTCATACATCACGTCTCTGCATGGCGAGAGGCGTCCAATAAAATATGTTGTTCAGTTCTAATGAAATTCACAGCAAGCCATCCAAATGCTGGCTCTCAGCAGAGCAATGTCCATTAATATCAGATAATTTAATTTCCTCTTAGAAAAGCATAGCTATACAGTTCATACAATTGCTGGTAGTTGCTTTTGATCTACCGGATTACAAAAGGCAGTTCCTCAACATGAAGTTCTGTTTTCTTTGAAATGATAATAAGCACCGGAGGACCAAAAAAAGAGAATGTATAAGAGGACGTGATGCTGAGAATCACACGTAAGCAAGCTAGAAGTAATGAAAGAGCACTGTTTAGTGAAGAAATAAATGTTGCATATCCAAATATTCAATTTAACCATGATTGCTCAAGGTTTTTCTAAAATGTGTCCAGACTAAACAACTTCAAACACATCTCAACTCGTCCTCCTTACAAAAACACCCAGAATTTTCCCTAAGCTGAAGAAAAGAGGAACATTTGAAGTTCAGTGTTTAGCGGTCCATAATTCTAAGCAGGAGATTCTAAGTGATTTGAAAGCAGATGTTGATCAGAGCTGGAGCAGAACAGCGGAGACCCCCTGCTGAATGTGGAGACAGAGCTTCTCCTCAGGAGTACGTGACTCAACAAAGCATGTGGGTTTTTTCCAAATCAAGACTTTACTTCCCAGAATGTTACAGTACATCACTATAGTGAGCTGCATCACGGTCTTAAAATACTGATGTTTTTTAGGAGGTACAGATGCTTCAACATATTGTGCTGAAACAAATGTGTATCCATGCAAGCAGCTGCCTATTATGAAAATTCAATTATAGCCATATGAGGTTTCTTACTGGGACTTTTTTTTTTTTTTTGGAAGGTCTGACGGTGCTGCAAAAGATCTTGGACACTGCTGCTGAGAAGACCTGGCAGGTGACATCCATAAACTTTGACACCCTGACAGAAGCGGCGTTCTTGAAAACCATCCAAGATCTGGATAATAAGAAGGAGTACAAGATCATTCTGGACTGTGAGCTAGAGAGACTCATCTCCATCTTAAACTTGGTAAATGCTTCATAAGTTACTATGATTAAGAACACGCTTAATTTTTATATTGTGTGTATATAGTGCATGTATTTTACTGTGTGAACCCATAACCAGGTGGTTGGCCCAGACAAAATGTTCACATTTTCTGCATGGATTTTGAGGGAAAATATGTGGAATTAAGTGGAATGGATTGGAAAATGTGTTATACAGAGCTGAAAGTATTAAGCTAAGCATTCCAGTAGTCATACATTGTGATTTCCAGGCCTATATTTACACATTATAATTTAAAATTATATAACAAATAATCTGAAAAAAATAGTTTTGCTAGATACTGGCAAGTTATCTTTCTTTGTGAGGGCTTTTGTAAAGTAAAGTCCTCCCTCGAGCAAGCATGACCATCAATCTCTCCATTTGTATGCTCATTTACATTTACATTCAAGTCTATAAATTCATTACCAACATACAAATTGAAATCCTTCCCACTAAACTAACCTTCACTAAAATAATATTCATTATTTAGTTAGTAATCATAAGCAACTGGCAAATGTGATGGAAATTCATCGATGAAAAGTGTGGAAACTGGAGTTAGGTCTTAACAATTAGTACTGTAGCAAAACACTTAATTATTTTTAACATTTAAAAAAACTAGTCTTAACACACACATAAAAAGTCTTGGTAACACTTAACTTAAAGCCTTTATATATAATGCATTATAAAAGTTAAAGCCTTGCATAATGGCTTAGGCATTGTGCTCTCCTGAATAATTGTAACCACCTCTGTAATACATTACAATTCTTATCTATACATTGTTACACCTTTAGAAAGTAAAATGCAATAAAACACATAACAAACAAACCTTCAAATATTATAATGCATTTTAACATTGATTACAGTTATTTATTAAATGATATAATGCATAACAATGTACATTATCGGTATCTTTATAATAAATTATACATAAAGGCTTTGTTAACCTTTGTTAAACATTTATTGCATCTACAGTTTTCCCAATTCATTTCTTAGTTTATAAAGGGATTCCAAGTATTGTCAAAAAAGCCCTGTATTTATGTTTCATAATTCACAGTGTATTCTTTTAACTTAATAGCCTATAAACAAGTTGCTCTGGGACATCTGCCTTCATTTTTATAAATTTTATGTTGACTTCATTATGGAACATTACATGTCTTCTTGGATAGCAGATCATTTTTCAGTACACTTTAAAGTTATGTCATGTCTTTCGCGGAATGATTTGAGAAACAATGAATTCCTCCTTTAGGCACACCAAGGCAATTACTTTTCTCACCATTCACCATCCAGACAAGATCTCAAAGAAACCACCGCCAAACCCAATAATCAGAAATCAGCATCCGATACAATTAACCCTGACGGTGTGCTTCCAGAGACTTGCTGCTGTTCTTCAGGTGTTCCTGCGGTCTTCATGCACATGTAGTCATTAAGTCCTATAATTGGACTTCCTATGGTGACAGATGCCAAATCCTTCTTTCCTTCCTTCCATCTCATGTAGTTCCGACTGCCCCTTCTGATCACAGATATTCCACACTCAGTGAGCTTGGGAGGGTGTGCAATTAAGTCCTGAATGATGGAACCTATTCATCGCTATTTAGAGAGCCAGGCTAAAAATTATTCTTTAATTGGTGTCGAATGAAAGAGGCCTGCCATTAGCTGCGGCTAAAGAGAGAGGGTTGTGCTTTTATGCTCTCATGTGTGTTGCATTTGTCTTTCAGATTGCGGCACAAAAAAAGAACTTGAAGAACTACCATTACATACTAGCAAACCTGGTAAGTGAAGCACCCTGTATCCTTCAGCCCTCTTTGGTCTGCATGAATGAACTATGAGCCTTGAGGCTACTTAAGAGGTATTGTCGGTTAACCTCTTGAACATTGACTGGAATCGCAAGGGAACGCTCAGAAAAATTGATGGTGGTGTTTTACATTGCATTACTTTCCCCCTTTTTTCTGTGTGTCTGGGGAATGTGCATGCTTTTAAATGTGACACACAATGCAGACAGATTGCAGATTACCATCTGAGCTGACAGAATTAGCATTTGTACCCTTTCTGGAAGGCATTAGATGGCCTTTTTTGCATCCTTGTGAGTGGGAGTGTATGGAAGGGATGTAGCAACCATTATAACATGTCCACCCTTCAGCAAATTATTTAGGACTACTGGGTGAATGATATGTCACTTTTCATTTTTTATTTTATTTTATATTTTATTTTATTTATTTTATTTTATTTTCATTGGCTTCCTATGCTCAGAAAACATACTAATAATATAACACTTATAGACTGTGACACAAGAAGCATTGCAAATTTAACTTTAGATATGATTTTGAATCAAAACATTTTTTTCCATTTTATATTAGAATTTATTTATTATTATTTAATTTTCACTTTATGGCCATACTTTTCAGATCTTCCCTATGGCACTTGTGTCAGGACTGTGGTACATTAGAATGTTTTATTAAAATTAAATTTTTTAGTTTCTAATTTTCAGTTTTCTAGTTTCTATTTTTTCAGGATGGTTTTAATAACTTGTACATAACGTTACAAAATAATAGATATAATTGGCCGACTAAATAAACTGGAATACAGCACTGAACTGTGACTTCACAGGAAGCATTGTAAATGTATAATTGGGTTCTGTGATGGGTAGAAAAGAAAATCCTCCAAAAAAGACTCCCAAGTACATAATCCAATTCAGCGATGATGAAAAAAGATGTCATCCCATAACCAATCATGATGAAAGCAGCAAGGATGCAACACTTTGCATTATAGAGTCCCCTGGGGTTCATCGCCACATGGGTCTATCACCGAGATAAGCAAACGTACACATAAACACGGATACAATTAGCTGTTATCACACAGATCCTGTGATATTTACCCAGCATGCATGTCTGTGTATGTCTATGCATATCACTGTATCATTAGCTCTAACACTGACTCTCATGTAACCACATTATATTGACAGCTCTAACCAGGGGCGTCATGCACTCATTATTTTTGAGGGGGCACGAGTGGTGGGGGGGGGTCGTCATGTGACACACAGCAGCCACAACAGCACTTATATTTTTCTTTTTTTCCTTTTTATTCGAAACATTCCCAAATGCATTAACTATATATCATGAAATATCTCGATTCTCGCCTTTTATAGATTATGATGGTCAAAGTAGCCTAATAATGTAGTCAATTAACTACGCATAAAAACCTGTCTGTTTACTTAAGTAACATATATGGGTGTCATGCCACATTTTCAATACGACTGACTTTATATTTAAATGTGAATATTAAAAACATTGTAAGTTAGGCTACTAATCATAACACTTTCATTGTACAGAAAGAGAGCAAAGAACATTTACATTATCAAAGAACATTTTCACTGACAGTCAAGAGTTCAAGCGCTCTCAAAAACTCCCATTAAAATCACTGAAGCTGTTTACACTGTGAAATGAACATCTTACTTACAGATTAATACACACATCTGCACTGTTGTTTCTAATGAGAATTCGCCAGAAAGAGGTATTCAGTCTGCGAGCGAAGAAAACATCTGCATTTTAGCGATGACTCATCTGAACGCCTCTGATTGGCTATCGCATTCATAAGCTCAACAGCATAGTGTGTGATTGGTTATAATGCGCAGTGCTGTAAAAACGCGTCTGTCTCTGGCTCAGCACCAGCCAGCGAACACAGATTTGAATTTAGCAGCTGATGATATGACGCGCTGAACGATTTAATCACGCTTGTGTGATTGTATCAAATCTAGAAAATATTATTCGGCTATTTTTTGTCTTTTGGAAGCTGCATTCAAAATCCACTTGGCTCAAAAATCTTTGAATGGGCATGACGCCTCTGGCTCTAACCATAACTGTGCCATAAAGCCTTGGTTTCTTATGGGTATTTTTCTAAGATCTAGATCAAGTGTTCTGACTTTGACTATGGGTTTATATTGTGTTCTATTTGACTGAATACTATTTTCTTTTAAATTTAACTTATTGCTGCAATAGAAACGGTAATAGATTTTTAACTCATTGTTTTACCCTGAAAGCATTTCCTAACATAATTGTGATATTAAAAATGATTGCAATTGCTTTTTCCTTTTTGCATTAGAGTACACAAAGTCCTGAAACTTGTTAGGTTAAACATTGGTCTGTGTATCGATGCAGGATTGAAAGATGTATGAATAAATGGAGATTTTGATGTGTTTGCCTTCAGGGATTTCTGGATCTTAATCTCACAGATTTCAGGAAGGGAGGTGCCAATGTGACAGGCTTCCAGCTCATGAACTACACAAACCCTACTGTCAGCAGGACAATACAAGACTGGCTGGAGTTTGACAGTAAAGACTTGAAAAGTCCCAAAAGGAGGCTCAAGGTAAAGCAAGGTCTTAGTCATAAAAATATGATTTTAAATGCTCTCATGATGGACTTAAAAAGGTGTGTGCCCTGCTGAAAAGACCTTGAATTTTCATTTTGATCCTGCCTGGTTAATGCATTTAAGAGGTGAATTAAATCTTACTTAAACTAGCTACGAAACACATCAATGTATGCTGGTGACCCTCTATGCTGGTCTTTTCAGCAGGGCAAGTGAAAGCCAAAGGTTGTGAATAAATTATTTTGTCCTTTTCCCCTTTTCATTTGGGACGTGTCTGTGGAACATCTCAGTACACTGGAGCGCTCACATATGACGGGGTGACTGTCATGGCCACTGCTTTCCAGAACCTGAGGCAGCAGCGCATTGATATCTCTCGCAGGGGGAATGCAGGAGAGTGTCTGGCTAACCCTCCAGCACCCTGGGGCCAGGGCATCGACATTCAGAGAGCCCTACAGCAGGTAACCAGACACTTTTTTACACCAAAAGAGTGCTGGTTCTCACGGCAGAGATGTTACTTTGTCAGAAGAACTGCAGACCTCAGAACTGGCTTGTATTTTTTTTACTGACTTGGAAGTCAAACGATGTTTGACTATAGTTACGATATAAACGATATAGTTATATAACCTGCCCACAAACAAACATAGCGCATCAGGGTCATCTTAACATCCAAAGTAATTTGATTCAGCCTCTTTATGCAATCACAAACTGCTTTTGTTTCATCCATTATCTGATGAAATTCTTAGCAATCATATAGATGTTGATTGTAAATACATTCAGACAAACTGAAAACAGCTTCTCTGCAGCACTGCATACATATTAAGAGGATGCTGATCAGTTGATTGGGCTTCGTAACTTCCTATTGGGCATTTCTTTTTTTATATTAAGTTTCTGTTTAAGACAAAAAGGTTTTAGGGGCTGGTGCATAGACAATTTTACCACCCAGAACTGGCTTTTCAGCTTTTTAAAAAAATTCTATTTTTCTACATGCAAAGTTAGGGCTGCACAATTTAGGGAAAAAGCTAAGTGCAGTTTATTTTTTAAAGCTCCAGGTTTGCTGTGCCCTTTAAACTTCTCGAGTTGACAACAGCCAGTTTATAAGTGCTTTTTATTACAAGTTTGGGAACAAAATTCCCTAATTCATGTTATGAGTGTCCCAAATGCAACAATGAATTGATGTGGAGCAGCATTTACTGCCCCTTTGAGACACTGAAACGCAGGATCATGAGCTGCTTGCGTTTAAAGGAACACAGTGCTGCACTTAAGATGCTGTACATATATTTATTTAAATAAATAGCAGCCATTGTGATAATCACACTAAGCCATAATGATTTCAGTTTTATTTCAATTAATCATGTAGCCCCAGCATAAGTATCATTTGGCTTCCTGTGCAAAAATGTAAATCAGGTTTCACACCTGGTGACGTTCTGCGTGAATGATGAAGATGAAATGATGAATGATCTGATTATGTGTGATTCTCTCTGTAGGTGCAGTTTGAAGGGCTTACAGGACATGTTCAGTTTAATGAAAAAGGACATCGGACCAACTTCACCATCAGCGTGATGGAATTTGGCCCAAACGGACCCAAGAAAGTAAATCGAATCGTTTTTTTTTTCCCTGCTTGCACACATATGGTGTCCACGCTTACCAGCGCATCCCAATAATCGTACATTCTGACTTCTCACTTGAAATTTTAGAAAACAGATCATGCTCGACATTTTCCTGACTTAAATTTGATTCGGAATGATTAACCTGAGGTTGTACCTGAAACTTCAGCACTGGCTGTGATGAAAGCGAATGAAGTGTTAGTCACAGGCGGGCTTAAAGAGCCGCGTATGCATTTCAAGTGATTACAGCTCCTCTTAAGCCGTCAATATGAATATTTAACATTCTAAAAATAGTGGCTCTGAAATTCCTGTGCACTGCTGTGATATTCCTCTCTTCTGCCTGCAGGTGGGCTACTGGAACCAACATAAGAAATACGTGAGCACAGCTACTTACAGCAACATGCTCAATGAGACGTTTGGACTGCAAAACAGGACCTATGTAGTCACCACCATCTTGGTGAGTTTTTCAATACAACTCGAGTTGTAATAGAAAGATAGTAGAGTAATAGTTAATTGTGCTTCTTTTATTGGTGTTTTATAATGCTATTTCTGTTCATCTGTTCTGGAAATGTGTCACATACAGTGTGAATTACAAATCATCAGTGTCATCAAGATGAAATGGCGTGCATGTTTTCTATGCGTGTGTGTATGCAGATAATGATCCTGAGGTGTGTGTCATTAAGCTGAAGTGTGCTTTTCTCACTAAACAGAATTTAAAAAGTATGGTTCAGGGCTGCGTTTCCCAAAAGCATCGTAAGCCTAAGAAGTTCGTAAAAATGATCGTACGACTGATCATAATATTACGGTCTGTTTCCCAAAAGCATCGTAACTTAAGTAGCACTTGAAAATCATCGTAGATCTACGAGTGTTCTGGAGTAATCGTAAAGTCCTACGTGCATCGTAAGAAGACAGAATTATGAGGTCGCCTGCAGGACAATCGGCAGATTACACCTTTAACTTTATTCAAGTGCAATGTGATTATAATTAATCACTTAATTAATTAAAATTAAAAGCTTTTGATTGTACTTTATTGTACACTTTAGTACTCTTTTTTATATTAAATTAAATAATTACAAAGGGCAGAAAAAAAAAATACACCTAAATTATATGACTGAACAAAAGAAACCTGGCCCTGGTCAACCAAACGGATAGTCCCACCATAAGTTCATGCCATTGTTTGAGCCTATATTACTGTGTCAGGCTATGAATGGTTACCAATTAATTCAAACTACAAATTTTAAATGTAAAATTTTCCATTTTAATTGGCATTATATTTTTAAAATAAAAAATAAATCACATTGTAGGATATATAGTCAAAGATGTGAAATATAAAGTCTTATTACAGGATCTCAATTACCTTTAAGTATGAAACGGGCTTCAATAATATAGAGAACGGAGAGTTGAAAGTTGTTGTTTTTTTTACATGAAAAATGACAAGCTTTACATACAGTAGGTTTATCTACTAAACACTTAAAGCTGACAGATGGTCGTCAGCCAGTGTTGGGCTATAGTTGAACGTCTCTCAGCTCACTTCACTCTGATTGGCTGTTCAGCTTAGTCAACCAGTACATGAAAAGAATAGCAAAAGTAATGAAAGTGTGCAAACCACAAACCCAAGAATGAACACAGAGGCTGTTCTCATTTTACATCTGAGCATTCCAACACGCAAATATTTGTATAATGACATGGCTGACTGGAATGTATAAAGTTAAGACCAACTGATAAGCATGATTCATATTAAAAATAGTAAGCAAGCCTGCTTTGTTTACAGTTTGTATATCCGCAGTACTAGTTTTAGCTTCCCTTTTTGAATGACAAATGTGACCCTGGACCACAAAACCAGTCTTAAGTAGCACGGGTATATTTGTAGCAATAGCCAAAAATATATTGTATGGGTCAAAATTATCGATTTTTCTTTTATGCCAAAAATCATTAGGATATTAAGTAAAGATCATGTCCCATGAAGATATTTTGTAAATTTCCTACCGTAAATATATCAAAACTTAATTTCTGATTAGTAACATGCATTGCTAAGGACTTCATTTGGACAACTTTAAAGGCGATTTTCTCAATATATAGATTTTTTTGCACCCTCAGATTCCAGATTTTCAAATAGTTGTATCTCGACCACATATTGTCCTATCCTAACAAACCATACATCAATGGAAACTTATTTATTCACCTTTCAGATGATGTAAAATCTCAATTTCACAAAATTGACCCTTATGACTGGTTTTGTGGTCCAGGGTCACAAATATAGACTACTGCCACTTGCTGGTATAGACGGTTATTTCCTCTCTCTTGCAAATGCAGAACATACGTGCTAGTTGGTCATTGCCTGCAGACTATGTGGTGTGTTCAAGCACATTTTTTTGGCCTAGACGCAGGTGACACAAGGCGACAACACAGTGTGCTTGTTTCACAATTTGGTTCTTTAATGTTGGTTTGGTGTATCATGGCCTGTACTTTGGTGCGCCTTCAGTCACTCCCATTTTACTTAGCAGCCACAAACTTGCTAGAGCATACAACAAAGACATGAAAAAAATATTAGCAATATTACTGTCACCATGTACATAATGATATTTTGGTGCTCCTGGTAGGTTATATCACTTGTTTCATGGTAAAAAAAATATGCAAATTCTAAAAAAAATTCACCACATGATCCCTCACTAAGAAGAGTTTGTTCTCTGCCTCTGGGGTGAATCACCATCCTCTCAGGAAGGTAAGCGGTAGTGTGAATCTTTTGAACCATGCTGGGTTTACTGTTCTGCTCATTACGGGCACAGTTTGTGGGCTGACTCAGATTTGAGTGTCTATTAATCTTATTTCAGTGGAACTCCAAAATGAAATACCCTCATTCCCTTAAGGATTCTTCTTTGACTGTCGTTAGACAGCTGTACTATTGATTTGTCTTTTATAATAGACTACAGGACTGTAATATTATACCCATGTATGAGGAAGCACAGGTGTGTTTCCTCATACACACGTTTCAATGTACTTCTCTTGTTTTTTGTTGAGTATTTTTTTCTCTTGATGTTGTTCTGTGTAGATGCACAGAACTGAGCTGAAATGCAACTCTTCAATAATATATAAACTGAGAAATATGCTGGAAATGCAGAAAACATTTGATGTAGCTGATGCAAGATTTTCTTTCAAGCCACTTCAGCTACTCCGAATCATGTAGTAACCAAACAACTAGACTGATCTGGCCCTTGCTACCACATGAAATAAGAAATGCAAAATTAATATGTTCTTTATCCTTAGGAGTCTCCATATGTGATGCTGAAGAAAAACCATGAGCAGCTCGTGGGTAATGACAAATATGAAGGCTATTGTGTGGAGCTGGCTGCAGAGATCGCCAAGCACGTGGGCTATTCCTACAGAATAGATATAGTGGGGGACAGAAAGTATGGAGCCAGAGACGCAGAGACAATGATGTGGAATGGGATGGTTGGCGAACTAGTGTATGGCGTAAGTAGCTTTTATCTGTGAATGTTATCAAGATTTGTGTGGTAAGGATTGATTGATTGATTGATTCATTTATTGTAGTCTTTCCACTATTCCCTTTTATTTTATTTTATTATATTTTATTTTATTTAACGGGCATATTAACTTCTTGTATCTAGTGTACATTAACAGTCACTTTAGCTTCAAACTGCATTTCCTCCATTCCTTGGAGGTCCGGTCTGTATTTTCTGAAATAAGTAGCAAAGGGCTGGCAAAGTTTACCGCAGAACAGAGAACAGGACACAGTGTGTCCAAACCTCAACGCCTCAGGTTGAAACAAACGTTTTTTTTGTCTCTTATCACTTACGAAGTAGATTTCCCCTACTGTCAGAGCATGTTAGTTCAAAGCCTGACTTTCTGGCAATTTTGCAACATAACAAATAGTCCTAACGAAGGCCAATTAGCGAGATATAATTCATAATAGCAAAACTGAGGTGCATGTGAGGTTGGCACACTCGGTTTCTTATTCTGAGCATTTTTATCCTGAGGCTGCAGCATTAGTGGCTTTGGAATGCTAAGCAGTGTCAGATGTAGTCTGTCTTCATTGAGATAAACGCGAACACCACAGCTCAGTGTTGTCAAGCGGCGTTCGTTAGATTTCTCTTCTGCTTGAAAAAAATGAGGCATTATTATGATGCATAGAGAGGAATAGTGTATGAGGGATTCTCTTGAGGATGCAGCATTGAGTAGAACTGACTCTGTAGTGATTCATAATACTTGAAGTTATTTATATGTTCAGCTGCTTCTAAAATGGCGGATAAAGCTTTTTGTTGGTTTGCGCTTGATTTGTAATTCCAGTGTGTTCTGAAAACCTACAGAGGATCCGCCTTGTTGTATGCAAACTGGATCTCAAAGCTTTGTAAAACATATTCTGAATGTTTGATTGCGTCACTTTCTGAGAAGCTGTTGGAAACATGATTGTCACTCTGCCTCTGCTTAATGATGTAATCATATTGTCTTGTAGAAAGCAGACGTAGCTGTCGCCCCCCTCACCATCACTTTGGTCAGAGAGGAGGTCATCGATTTCTCCAAGCCCTTCATGAGCTTAGGTATATCCATCATGATCAAGAAGCCCACCAAGTCCAAACCAGGTGTCTTCTCCTTCTTGGACCCGCTGGCGTACGAGATCTGGATGTGCATTGTGTTTGCCTACATTGGCGTGAGTGTGGTGCTGTTCCTGGTGAGTCGCTTCAGTCCGTACGAGTGGCACGCAGATGACGAAGAGGATGGAATGGAGCAGGAAAACCAGAACCAACCACCGTCACCAGAATCCAACCAGTCACCAAACCAGCACGGTCAGAATCAGCGAGAGGAGAAGCCGGATAAGCAACCTGAACACACCAATGAGTTTGGGATCTTCAATAGCCTGTGGTTTTCCCTGGGAGCCTTTATGCAGCAAGGATGTGATATCTCACCAAGGTAGGTAGAAATGAAAAAAAGCCATTTTCATCATCATTATCATATTTTTTCATCTTCCACTGCTGCTTTTTTCGTTTGGCTGACTCATATTCCACAAACAACATCTGTGATGGAGAAAATGGGTTGTAAAATAAAGATGATCTTCTTAATCGTCTGCTCCATTACACCATCCCTGAACTACATCTGAAATGCAGATCATGTTGAAATAAGATGCCTCAGAATATATTAAGAAAGGAACAGGGAGATTTAATTTGAAGTGAAGGTAAAGATTAGATTGACGGCTGATTTTTATGACCAAAACAGATACGGTTTGATGCAGAATATTTTGTATATAATCTATAATATAATATAATATATATATATATATATATATATATATATATATATATATATATATATATATATATATATATATTAGGGCTGTCAGTCAATTAATTTTTTTATCTAATTAAATTACATGATGTTTCGATTAATTAATCTAATTAATCGCTAAATAAATTTGACTGTGAAGATAACCCACAAAAGTTTATTTAAAGCTAGTTTTGTGTTAAATGAGAAAGTATCAAGTAGACATCACATTGTAGCTTTAGAAAGAAAGATTTTATTTGATTCAACATAAAATTGATTACACAAACATATATTAGGCTACAACAGCCTAATGTAAACTATGGAACTTAAAAACAATAAAAGTCATTGGTAACCTAATACAGCTTTTACCAACAGTCTTTTATGTTCCACAAAAGAAAGGTTTGAAACGACATGAGGGTGAGTAAATGTTGACAGAATTTACATTTTTTGGGTGAACTATCCCTTTAATGTTTTTTTATTTTATTTATTTTTTATGAAATGATACTCTAAATAAGAAACTAAATCTGCCAGCAGGTGGCAGTAAATGTCTTTGTGAGTCATTTATTCATTCGATTCATTCAAACAGCTTATTCATTCAGAAACTAAACACCGCTGTGTTGCTCAAAAACACACAACAGTTCTGCTGTGGCTTTAAAGGTAATATGTTTTCTTACATTTCTCAAAAACACATAATATTGTGTTTAAAATATAACATGATATCAACTTCTTATTTACTGAACTTTTGTATGAAATCACATTTTAACTTGTGATATTCGGGACAAAATCAACACTCGTCTAATATTGCTCTCGCTGCTGGTGTGATAAGAGACAAAAACACATACAGGGGCATTTTTTTTGCACCAATATCTTGAATTTTAGGACATAACTGCATTTATGGATCATATTTGTTAACAGTCAACTATATAAAATGTAAGATGATGTACAGGTCTGGGGGTGGGGCCAGTGCGTTAACGGCGTTAAAATATTTTAATCACGTTATTTTTTCATAATTAATTAATTAAGTTAACACGTTAAACTGATAGCCCTAAATATAATATAATATAATATAATATAGCTAAAACTTTAGTATAGAGACCAATTCTCGCTATTAACTAGTTGCTTATTAGCATGCCTATTATTAACATATTGGCTGTTTATTAGTACTTATAAAGCACATATTCTGCATGACCATATTCTACATGCCTAATCCTACCCAATACCTGAACTTAACAACTACCTTACTAACTATTAATAAGCAGCAAAGTAGGAGTTTGAGGCAAAACCGAGAACTGGACCTTAAAATAAAATGTGAATAATAATATAATATAATAATCATTTATAACTTTATTGTTTATAACTTTATCTTTACCATTATATTTATACAAAATTGTTTTGTGATTTAAATGGTTGCAAACACATATTTATATTTGTTTTAGACTGTATAATTCTTAAGCTACACATTTAAAACCTTATTTGATTCCATCCTATCTCTTTGACTGCACTGACTGACGCTTGTTCACACAATTTTTTGTCGCTAGCATTAGTCATGAGGAAAGTGTAACTATAGGCTAGGCTGGTGCTGACACCCCTGATAGGGTCCTCTAGCCTCATTATGTGTAGATTGGCCTTGAGCCTCTGGGTGTGCTGGCTCCTCAGCTAGTGTTTGACATTTTGGTTGGACATGTATATCCTTGGCTTGAGGGAAGCAAGCAACACACTCAAATTAGATTACACTGCCAGAGAGCGTTCCATGACAGATGTGATTGTCTGCGCCAGAGCACTCAGCCTGACAGTGTTTCTCCATGCTAGCTGAGGACTTCCGTGGAAAACTCCATCACCTCTCCCCTTTGAGCTAAAGGAGGAATGCTGAAGTTCTGGGCAGACATGAGGCTGTTACGAAATCATTAGAAAGTCCTTGATAGCGCTCAGTGTGTGAGGGAGGTCAGTTGGTTTTCAGGGTTGTGAAGTCCTAGATTGAACTGACATGGTGCTGAATCATCATGTTCTTTTTACCTAAGGCCTTCAGACAGTGATAAGGAAACACGTCTGGTCTTTCGTGGCCTTCAAGAGTGTATTTTATAGAGTTCTTCCATTATTTATTTTTTTGATAACAGTTTTGTTAAATGATAAGGATTAAAGATTTTTAATCCGTAAAAAGAATTATAAAACATAATAATAGTAGCTAAATCATTAGGCTACAATAAAACTGATTAATATACAATAATAATAATATAAAACTTCTTATTTATTAAGCAGTTGTTTCTTAATCTAAATGGCTAATATAATAATAATTATATATATATATATATATATATATATATATATATATATATATATATATACAACTATTTAATAAGAAATATAAATAATATAATAATTTATAAT
Source organism: Schizothorax lantsangensis (assembly GCA_027422415.1). Taxonomy (NCBI): domain Eukaryota; kingdom Metazoa; phylum Chordata; class Actinopteri; order Cypriniformes; family Cyprinidae; genus Schizothorax; species Schizothorax lantsangensis. Next base: position 16,075,966 of record CM049859.1, read on the forward strand.
TAAATAATACATTAATTTTTCTTATTATTTAATATATTTTTTCTTGTTTTTGTTATCATTATTATTATTAATGCCATTATATTTATTAAACAATTGTCTCTTTATCTAAATTGTTGATCTATTATATAATATAATATTTTTTATTATATTATATTATATGATATTATATTATATTAATTATATTGCCTATCTCTTAAGTTTCAAATTCTGGCCCATTGCTTATCTGAGAACAAATTGCTGTAAAAAAGTAGATATGCTAATGATGCATTAAATTACTAATAAAGTTACTTTAATTGTGAACAGGCGGTCATATTAGAAGGTGCACAGGCAGATAAGGATGCTTTTTTCTGTAAAACAAGGCAAAAATAGTGATTAAGAAAATGAATTTACACAGCTTTGAGCATGAGTTCTTGTGTTGGTGGGCAGTTATATCTTTAATACTTTGAACTTCTTCATATTCCCTCGAGATGTTACATAAAGGTACTTTTTGGATTGTGAGGCTATTTGTCAGCCATTTCAGAAACCACTCAAAAAAATGTTTTGGTAATGAGGATTGTGTGGGCCAGACAGAAGACACCAGGCTGCTTACAGTATTTATCTCTGACAGGAAACTTGTTTGTCCTCAACAAATGTCAGAGCTGCCACTCAGAGCGCTGACTGTTCACATTGTTATTCACTCCAGCTCATCTGTGCCATTGCTTCATAAAACTCTGTTACCTCATTTAGCCTCTCTGATTCTCTGATTAGTTTCTGATGAGGTGCTTATGAAGGGATTTCATTAATTCATTATTTCTTACAAAGGTGCCAAAAACAAAGTCTCTTTGACGTCTCTCGAGACAGATAGCAAATAGAGAAGCTACTGTAAGCATGCGGGCAATCAAAGCAATTAACTCTGTTCGAGCTATGCCGTAATCTGAAGTCAGGAGGAGATGGCACAGATGATTAGCAAGCCGCAAAATGTGAGCAGAGAATTACTGAAGCACAGCAGCCTGACATGACTCTGATGCTATATAAATTAATAACTCCACGATTGCTGCTCTTCTTTTAGTGGTTCACCCAGAAGTGGGAATTGCAGACTGTTTACTATGCATGTAATTCACTATCACTGTCATGTCCACTAGCATCAACACTGTAGCATTTCATAGCACATTTGAGTGTTGCAGCAGCTAGGCTACGTAAACAGTGGGCTTATGTGACCTGTCTTTTTAGATTGTGACTGCTAAAAGCCACCTGTTAGCAGAAACCGTCCGTGTTCATCTGCATAAATTCTTTATTTGAGACACACATCTTGATCGCTGTAGCGTTAATTGGGTTATTCATTCATTAATGTGATTTATTTCTCTGCTCTGCATCATTGAATCTTACATTATTTTAATTAAAGATAAAGTAACACACCTGTTGAAATACAAACAGGAAGTACTAGTTCTATCTATGCACCGCAGACGTAGTGTATATTGGAGGTTATCCAAGCATTAATGGCAAGGAAAGCCCCTTATATTTTTGAACGACCACGTCTGAGGGTATTGTACATTAAACAATGATCATGTGACGTTTCCGTATGCCAGGTGACCTGTAAAAGAGTAAAAAGCTGGATGCATTTTAGTCTAAATGTAGTTACAACATCTACCAGCAGGAGCTAACTTTGCTACGCTAACCAGCCAAATCTCGACACCTTAGAACTTAGAAAGTGATAATGTAAATTATTTTTAGCCATAGGTGTTTTCAGCAGTAAAACCCAATTACGGTAGACAGAATGACCTCCACTGAACTATTGAAGAGTGCTCACATGAGGAACGGTGTAGATGTGATTCCTAGGAAAGCTGTCGCATAAAGGCCAGATGAATTTTCCAATGATTTAAATTGGCCTGGAGGCCAATGATCTGTCTGTTCACACCTGCTGACGAATAATCCAAGTGCGCTCCAGGATATGAGCATGTAGAAATGAGTGTGTGACTGAGAAACAGAGCGAGTAGTAACCCTGGGGAAGAGATACATGTTGTGTGCCTTAGGAGCATTATTTGAGATGTGTAGTGTGTTTTTTGTGTCTCTGTGTGTGTTTGTGCGGGGTCAGACCATCAGGCTCTGCAGCGAGCATGACAGTTCAACCCAGGCACCGTGGTGCCCTCTTCCTCCCGCGGGCCTCCGACTGTCACTTCAACTTTGTCCAGTTTCCCTTTCCTCCGTACAAAAATACTTTCCCGTTTACAAACACTTCCATACGCAATGACACCAGCAGGTCACGTACACATTACGTTTAGGTCACACATTTAGGTCACAAGCACATTAGTGTAATTTCACAATACAAACACACATACATAGAAGCCTGGAGGGAAGTCTCGCTCGGGCCTTTCCCGCTGTCGAGGTGACCTTGCCATCCCGAGTGTTTGGAAATGTTCTGCAGTGTTTAACAGAACTGTGACACCAGAGACGATCAGCATGTCACAACGTTCCCAACAGCCGCCGTCCGAGTTTCTGTAATGGAACAGACATTTTGCAGCATTACAATGTGGAACGACAAGGAGGCTTTTATTTTTAGTTTGTTACAGCTCTGTTGTGAGTCGTCGTGTCTCCATGGAGACGTTATTGAGGGTGTTTGAAAGAATGTTTGTCCATGAGAACCTTTTGCTTTGCTTAGGAGTGACCCATATTCTACGGATTAGTTTGATAATTCATTTGGAGTGTTCATTAGGGGATTTGACTGCCGGTATTCCTCTAATGTGCAAGTTGTGTGTGTTCAAATACTTGTGAACCTGTAATAGTGTGTGGTGGTCTCAAATGAGGAGGCAAAGTCCTCAAAGTTTTTTATCAAATGTAAATTCATTAAAATAAACATTACTTACACTATCAGAAAACGAAAAAAAATCTATTTTATATTTTTACATTAACAATGTAATCAATATTCTGTTTATTAAAGCCAAGTATGATTTTCATGAAGTGCTTTTAAGCATTCTACATTTATTCCAAAATAATAACTTAAAGAAGTAACGATTTAAACAATATATTTTATTTGTGAACTTTGTTTAGCTATTATTTTTAATAGTTAACTTTTAACTATTTTTGAATTTTTCGAAAAATCAGTCATCAAATCTCGTTAAATATTGGTCACAGACAAGGATATTTACTTTAAATTTCACCAAACTGATTACTCACTAAAAACTCCCACAGATCATGTTTTCAAGTCTTATTTTGATGTAACAAAGTGGTTATTTCTAAGTTTGTGAGTTGTTTACTTTTTAAAATTAGTCTTCACATTAACACCATTATATTGTTCATTCAGACTGTCAGATTCACAAATGCGGAACGCGTGGGAACACAAAAAAAGTTGGATTTATAGCATGAACCAATCACAGCCGAACATAACCTGTCATATCCAATCATATCGCAAATGTAGGCATTGCCTCCTCTCACATGACTCACTCTTTAATGGGGTCTGTTAAAACTCAATGGGCTCAGGGGAGGTGAGAGAGACTCCCGCTGTAACTTTACCTCTTTACCTGCTGGTATCGATGTTGGACAGCGTTGTTTAGAAAAACAAGCAATTTATACACTTTTTAATGTTATATTTTGTAATATTGGCATTGTTTATATACAGTATATATATATATATACGTGTGTGTGTGTGTGTGTAAATTCATTTTACCTAAATCCACAAAGAACACAAAGACAAGAATTTATTGTGGTGATAATTTTTTGTTTGCAAACACACTACTGACTTTGATGGTTATAAAGGTAGATGTACCTCACAAAACATCTGCGTTCGTCTGTTTGACAGAGTGAATGGAAGTCAACTTCGTATCACACTTCTTACAGCTGAGCGGACATGTGAAAATAGGGAGACGGGGCAGGTGAGAGAGACAAGGAAGATAAGCAGTGTACAACAGAATGAGAGAGAGACAGTTTGATGTGAGGTAGGCGGTGAGTTGAGGAAGGTTTGGACTTTACTGTCGTTTTCCTCTTTTTCATTTATTTGCGTTATTTCTCTTGAGCTACTGTAAGAGATGTAAGACACTTCACATTTTTTTCCTAAATTCAGAACACTACAGGTCATGATTGAAACAGAATGCAATTCTCACTAAAAAATAAAATAATATACACTACCATTTTTTTAAATAAATTAATTCTTTGATTCAGCAAAGATGCAATAAATTGATCAAAAGTGACAGTAAAGGGATTTATACAAAATATAAATATATACAAATAAAGATAAATACTATTTTTATTCATCAAAGGATCCATAAAAGTATCATGGTTCCTACAAAAATATTAAGCAGTTGTTTTAAACATTAATAATAATAATAATGTTTCTTGAGCACCAAATCAGCATATTAGAATGATTTCTGAAACATCATGTGACACTGAAGACTGGAGTAATGATGCTGAAAATTCAGCTTTGCAATTACAGGAATACATTACATTTTAAAATGTATTAAAATAAAAAGTTATCTTAAATGGTAATACTATTTTACAGTATTAAAGTTTAATACTGAACTTTTGATAAAATAAATTAGTGAGCATACCAGACTTCAAACTCTTAAACGGTAGTGTATATATTTATGTTTTCCCCAAGTAATTTTTTTTTTTATGTGCTCTTGACATGATAAAGTGTGTGTGTGAAATAATTGAAGTAGATTGTAGTTCTGTTAATGCCGTTTAAGTTGACAATACTAAATAATGTAGCATGAACTCTAATTTCTGTTCTGGATCTATATCTAACATTCAATATCTAACATGTATTGGCATTCCAACAATGTTCCAACAACTTCCCCTTTATAATGCAGGACATTTTGCTTGCCTATAAAATTCAAAGTGGTTTATTGGCCCCTTTAATATAACTGATAATATCATTGGAAGCTGTGAAGAGAATATATTTCCCTTGAAAGTGAAAAAGGGTGGAATTGTGCGCAGCATGTATTGGAAAGTAGAACTTTAGTGCAAGCTCGGCAGAACAGGATCTTTGATTAAATTTAAGACTTTCATTCAAAGGGAACAGTGAAGAAGGTTTTCAATGTTTGAGGCACTGAGATCAATAGACATGTATTGAGAAGTCACAGATCAAACGAGGCCATGTCTTCTGGACAAAAACATGCAGGGTTATGCCTTCATTTTATTATTATTATTTACAAAAGCAAGTTAATTTTGCCTTACAGCTTCAGGGAGGCATTTTCTTTCCATACGTTTCATTTACTCCGTTTAAAAATGCTGACTTGTGCATTACTTGAATCCATGAGAACAAGCTGTTTTCTCAATTTAAATCACGTTTGATGTTGATGTTATTGCACCATTGAATATATCCAAAAAGAAAAATAACAATCTGAATTTCTTTTGCGTGTTTTTAAAATACTTTGAATCATTCTTGCAGCTCTCATAACCTGCTTGTAATTTCTGAAATGTGGCTTTAAAAAAATTATGGATATGTTCTCAGTATGTGTGTGCATAACTGTAGTGTATTCCATTTTAATGCATCCAGCAGCTCTTCTAAGGAAAGCAACACAATTTTATAGTATATTTCAAAGATGTTTATTATAACCGCAGCAGTCCTCCAGTCTTTCATTAAGCTCATATAAGTGATGTTTCAGACATTTTGATGATACAGTTCTGATGATAATTAAATTCTGCCATACAGAGGCTGAAAATGACTTTGCTTTTGTTTAAATCCTGATCAGGATCTGATTTATAACTAGATCAGCCGTTAAGAAGCCCTTTCTTCATCATATATGCCTGCTGATAAAGTAATTCATTTATTAATTAATCGTTATCTTTCCACTTTGTGCACAGCTAGAAATGAAAACCATATTAAAAATGGGACTCTTCATTATGAGTGTAATTTGATAGAGATCACTGTAATATGTCAGGCTGTTAACCACCTGTGTGTACTTTTTTCCACAGATCTCTCTCTGGTCGTATAGTTGGAGGTGTGTGGTGGTTCTTCACTCTGATTATCATCTCCTCCTACACAGCCAACCTGGCTGCCTTCCTCACTGTGGAAAGGATGGTGTCACCCATCGAGAGTGCCGAGGATCTGGCTAAGCAAACAGACATTGCCTATGGGACACTTGATGGAGGATCCACCAAAGAGTTCTTCAGGGTAAGAGGGAAGTACTTTACTGTAATCACAATCTGTGCAAAAATTTTACTTTTATAGATTGTGCCTTAGCTTTGCATATTAGTACTTTAAGATACCAATATTCAGCCTCAAGGTATTAATATGCACCTTTTATGAGTAGATAAGGAACAAAGATAAGGGTATTACCCTGGAGAGAAGCTGTTGTAGCTCTGAAGCTACAATTGTTGCACTTTTTTTTTTTTACCATTCAGTATTCCAAGACCGAACTGACCAACATTTTTTCTGAACTTCCCGAAATGACACTCTGAAGACCATGATTTCAGTTGACTGTTATAAATTCAAGTTTAAAAATGTAAAAACGGAAAAATAATTTCATTATATTGTAAGGAAAAGGCAGAAATTGAAGTTGTTATTCAATGATAATTGTCAGTGCTATAGATCAAAAATTTGAAAATGTAATAAATACAGTAAAAACAGTAATATTGTGAAACATTATTACAATTTGCAGCCATTACTCAAGTCTTCAGTGTCACATGATCCTTCACATATCATTCTAATATGCTCAATTTGGTGCTCAAGAAACATTTCTTATTATTATCAATGTTGAAAACAGTTGTGCTGCTTAATATTTTTGTGAAAGCAGTTATACTTTTATTTCAGTATTCTTTTATTTAAATAGTAATCTTTTGTAACATTATAAATGTCTTCACTGTCACTTTTGATCAATCTGACTTCATTATATCCATCCTCAGAGATCGAAGATCGCAGTGTTTGAGAAGATGTGGTCCTACATGAAGTCTGCAGAGCCTTCTGTATTTGTGAAGACGACAGACGAAGGTGTCGTGCGGGTGAGGAAGTCCAAAGGGAAGTATGCTTATCTGCTGGAGTCCACAATGAACGAGTACATTGAGCAGCGCAAACCATGTGACACCATGAAGGTGGGAGGAAACCTGGACTCAAAGGGCTATGGGGTAGCCACACCCAAAGGATCTGCCCTGAGGTACACCTAAGCCTCCTAATAGTTCAGAAATGTTTTCTTTTTTGACAACGATTATGATTCATGAAAAGTCTGAGAGTTTACACTGGAGAGATGAGAGCATTAGACATACATGCAGCTGAAGTTTGTAGGGTTTCTCCTGCATGTTAAACTGGGTCAGGAGATTTTAAGTATCCAAAAAAGTATCGATTTAATGTCAAAAAAATGCACACTTCCGCTTTAAAAGTAATATATATATATATATATATAACTTTTATGTTATTTATTATTAAACGATTTTTTTAATTAAATTGATGCATTATTATTAATGCATTGTAATTAAATTAACTGAAGTTACAATTATACTTTGTCTTTGCTAGAAAGTTCGAGCTTATCATTTTTCAAAGAAGCCTCTCCTCTGTAACCTCTCATTTTGTGTTGACTGGAATTAGTTATGATTGTCTGTGTTTGTGTTCTGTACCATCAACTCTCATCAGCAAAATTTGTACTTCCGTGTCTTATAATTCCATCATCAAGTCAAACATTTTTAATGTTTATGTGTAAATACCATGTCTCATTGTACTTTTGCATCTCACTACATTGACTAAATGCATTCTTTTCTTTATAACCTTTATACATGAATCAAAGAACACATTCTTGCTAATCATTCTGACCACAACGGCCCACAAAGCCTATTGTGTTTTTCTTTAAATGCTAAATCTGAATTGAATAAGAGATGTGTGTCTGTTCACAGACACAGAAATAATTGTTTTCTATTTTAATGTGTTTTAAAATGTAATTTATTCTTGTGATGGCAAAACCTATTTTCAGCAGCCATTATTCAGTCTTCAGTGTCATATGATCCTTCATAAATTATCTATTATGATGATTTGGTACTTAAGAAACATTTCTTATTATCAATGTTGAAAATAGTTGTGCCGCTTAATATTTTTGTGAGTTACTGTGAAACTTTTTGTTTATCAATGCATCCTGTACACATAAAATATTGTCCATATTGATTTAACAAAAATGAGGCACACACAGATACTTAAAGGGAATTATTTTAAACTAAACACAGTTTTTCACTTCTAGAAAACAGAGCAGTTCCAGTCTAGAGCTAATAAATGTGAATCAGAGGTTGACCATCGACTTTTTCACCATCTTTCTCTCAAAATCTCCTCTCATGTGCTCCATTTCAGATGTTGAGATGATCTTACCCATCATTATCCTTCCTGACATCCTTGTTGTCTTGTGTACCCTGCAGATTTCAGATTAATGTTCATGGATGAAGTCTGGCTTTGTTTTAGTCATCCATAAGCACACCGGCCTCTTTCTCCCCCAGTCTCGAGGGGTGCAGAAAGAAGTCAGGGATTTTACTGAGACAGATGCCGTCACAAGTGAGAATGGGCCGTATTAAGAACGCTCTGGGTTTGATTGCAGCGGTGGGATTCCCAAAATACGGAACGTGCAATGTCCTTCAACCGCAACCATGGCGTAATAGATAATCCAGAGCTAATCTACAGAAATATTGACTTAATCTGGGAATCCTCTTACCGGACCACGCTGTGACAAAGGGTTTAAATCCAGAGCATTGCTAATTCGTCCTGTTTCCTCGCTCACAATCCCGGTCTTGCTTGGTAAAATCTCTCATAATTTGGTCACAGTACATTTTTTTACACTTTATCGCAACACAAGACAACTAATATTACATCAACAAGCCCAGCAGAGCCAGGCACACAGTCAGATCAGTTTTATGTTCTGTTCACTTCCTCTACGACTTAATAGACTCACTTTTATTTGACACAACCTCTGCCTCGCCGTATCATATCACCAATGCTGACCCAGATTATTTTATTATCATTTCAAGAAACCCAGTAAACCTGGCAGTGTTAAAACTGAACGAGCAGGGCCTGTTGGACAAATTGAAAAACAAATGGTGGTACGACAAGGGAGAGTGTGGCAGCGGAGGAGGTGATTCCAAGGTCAGCCCCAATATGAGCTATCCGGCGGGTAACCACCACCTTGGGGGGGTAACCGGCAACTTCAGTTAACAAACACCTCGGCTGCCATTGTACGCTGATTGAAAATATTCCAACCTGAAGTGGTTTATTTAATGCGATTGAGACGTTTAAATGATTGGCGGTCAATTATAACCTTGTCGTTTGAGCATCAAACTCAAAACTGTGCAAACTCCGAGTGTTTCCGATCTCTTGCCGGTTACCCAAAGTGATATAGTAATACACATCTTGCCGTAGGGAGAAAGGTCACAAAGCTAGATGGAGTATTAATGCATATCACTTTGGCAGTGACAGTTTTCAAACTCTGTGACTGTGCTGTTCTTTCTTTTTTTTCCTGTTTTTGTTTTCTTTTCTGTTTATCTGTAGACATTTAGAACACATCAAAACGTAATTATGGGTGTATGTTTGCTTAAATGCTGAATAACATAAGATAACATGGGTAATGTTATTTATGTTATTTTCCTGGTTGAAGAATCCCCGTAAACCTAGCGGTGTTGAAACTCAATGAGCAAGCCGTCTTAGACAAACTGAAAAACAAATGGTGGTACGATAAGGGGGAGTGTGGAAGCAAGGACTCCGCCAGAAAGGTCAGTTCACTCATTGGTCCTTTCCCTCACTTAGAGATCCAGCTTTAGCGCTTTACTAAAGGCCCTGTCCTCTTCTCTCTCAGACACGCGCCACAGCCAACGCTCTGTCTCCAATCTGCCATTTACCCAGAGACTTGTGCGCTCTGTCATCATGTTGCTGTCTGGCCCTTATTACTTCCCACATTACAAAATAGACGTGATGCTTGTGGTGTATTTATAGAAATAGGCAATGTGGGTTTTTTTTCTTCACTCACTTCAGTGCTTCTGCATGGGCACTTGATTCTTCGCTTGCCGCTTTTACAAATTATTGAGCTTTTCTCGCTCATTAGTTCTCATTCACTGCGTTCGTATGTATTTGTGCATAAAACTTGAGTGCAAACCTCTTCAATCATAAATCATGCATTCATCAATAAGTTCACGCACTTAAGGATAAAAGTTGAGGATAAAACCAGTTGAAATCATATGCATGCAAAAATCTGTCTCTGGATTCAACTGTTATTATATTATATTATATTATACTGTGACCCTTTATTATATACTATATTTTACTATATAAATGTGTGTGCGTGTGTGTATATACACACTTTTTGGTAACATTTTACTTAAAGCCTTTATATATAATGCATTATTTATAAAAGTAGTTTTAATGCATTAATTATGCCTTGTAATGCACCTATATCATATAAAAGTATCCATAATGTACATTGTAATGCATTATATCTTTTCATAAATAATTGCAACCAAATGCATTATAAGGTTTGTTTGTCGTGTTTAATGTAGTATACTTTCTAAAGGTGTAAAAACAAATAGATAAGTATTATAATTTATTATAACTGTGATTACAATTATTCATGAGATCCTGAAATGCATTATTAGGTGCATTTATAAGGCATAATTAATGCATTAAAAATACTTTTATACATAAATAATTATACATAAAGGCTGTGAGTAAAATGTTACCTATATACTAAATGTATATAAACATAAAATGTATATAAATGTGTGCATTCAGAAAGTATATAAAAGTCTATTAAAATTCAGTGTGTTGTGATGTAATTGTTTTAAATCATCACCACAGTTGGATTTAATCATTATATTTTCACATCCTTCCTGTTTTTCTGGTAGTTACCCAAAGAGTACACCAAGAATATTTATTTTTATATTTTAAATACATCTTAGCAGTTACATCTGTTTTAAACTATTAATAAGATATATTAATACACAAAGAGGAGGATAATGAGTATTAATCTATAGTGAAAAAAACATTAGTGTTAAATAGTAGCTAAATTATCTTACATTACACCAGAATACTATAATTATAGTTTTGAATTATGCTAATTTCAGATGCATATTAACTACATTCAAAGGAAAAAAGGAAAGAGAGATTCCCACCTTGCATTCTAGGTGATTTTTATCAACTCGTTTTATGGACAATGCATTTGAATACATCTAAAATCAATATCATTTCAAAAATGAAAACCAACCAGTATGAAAATATGAGTAGTAGTTTGATGCTATTTTCTCTTCATGGTATCAGCTTTCTCCTAAAATCCTCCTCATAACAACAGCGACATATAAAACCTAGAGCCATCCATCTATCTCAGCATGAGTAAATGGCAGTCTGGAGAGAAAAGTGTTGTCATGAAATGCCCTCTAACTGGATTGCTCTTCCCCTTAAGAGTCCTTCAATGCTGTCTCTGTCCAAAGACAATGTGCATGCCAATGGATGAGACCTCAATACGGTCGCCAAACAGATGCATGTCATTGACTCCCACCACCCCTGACATGACGTCTCTGCCACCAGAGACTGAGAGAGATGCCAAAGGCTCTCAATTATGACCTTTGGACGAGAAACCTTAAAACACAGAATCAAGAAATTTTATAAACAAGACCTGCATGGTTATATACAGTGGTGGCCAAAATTATTAGAACACTAGTATTTTCACCAGCTAAAAAATGGTTTTAATTCAGTTATTTCTATCTTTTGCTGTAGTGTGTCAGTAGGAAATATCAGTTTACATTTTCAAACATTCAATTTTGCCATTAATTGTAATAATCCAGTGAGATTTTTGTTTGCACAAGGAGTCTGAAAACAGCCAGTGCTCCACACAGAGATCTGATCTCACCATCATCCAGACAACGTCTCCAAGATGCTATAAGAGACCTTCCTGCAAAGCTACCTGAAAAACTATGCGCAAGTGCACCTTGGGATAAAGCTGCTTTAAACACAAAAAATGGTCACACCAAATGTTGATTTTAATTTAGTTAATAGAAGTTAATTGATAAAGAAAATCTATTTATGACATTATTTTTGACAGCATTTTACACAAATGCCTAAAACTGTAGTACTGTAGCGTTGCAGGTAGGTTTCTTGAAGCATCTTGGAGACGTTGCCACAGTTCTTCTGGATTTAGTCTGTCTCAGTTTGTTCTTTTCTTCATGTCATTCCAGACAGACTGGAAGATCAGATCAGATCTCTGTGTGGAGCACGGGCTGTTGTCAGACTCCTTGTGCAAACAAAAATCTCACTGGATTATTACAGTTAATGGCAAAATGAATGTTTGGAAATGTAAACTGATATTTCCTACTGACACACTACAGCAAAAGATAGAAATAACTGACTTAAAACTATTTTTAGCTGGTGAAAATATGCAAGTGTTCTAATAATTTTGACCACCACTGTACCTGCATGGTTTAAATAAAGCACTATATATTTTATATAGAGGTAGATATAGTTAAAATGTAAAAAGGGAGTTTTATTGATTTGACTGATATTTTATTATAAAATATTATTTTGTTTATATTTATAATGCTTTGTTAAACATTAATCCACTATGCAGAAACAGCCAGAATTTACTGAAAGATTAATGTTTGTTCCAAGCTTGCAACTGACGCATGCATTTGCATGATTTAGGCAATTCTTTTTTATTGCTGAGTCATTTTATATACTGCGACAGAATTAATATTATGAGTTATCAATTTAAATATATAGTGAATGAATAAGTATCTAGATTTTGTTTGCGTACATTATGTCTTAGATCTGTAAATATAATTTTGTGTGTTTATTGAGTAGCTGTGCTAGAAAGAGATAATGTATGATTGTTGCTCTCCTTTACATGTGTTTGTGTGACAGATGTCAGTGCGAGTGTTTGATTGTCGTCTCTGCTCTGCAGGATAAGACCAGCGCTCTGAGCCTCAGTAATGTGGCTGGAGTTTTCTACATTCTGATTGGTGGGCTTGGGCTGGCCATGCTGGTGGCCCTGGTTGAGTTCTGTTACAAATCAAGAATCGAGTCTCAAAGGATGAAGGTGTGTAAAAACCATGATAATCCACCCCGTTCGGCATCTACAGCGCAGTATAGTGCAATATTTAGATCTGTCCACATTTAATTATGGGCTTTGTGTTTGGCACTTATAATGTTTTATAACTGCTATCGTATACTGACCTCACTTCCTCTGGGGGATCTGGCAGAGGAACGTGTTGGCATTTTAGAGGTAATTGTGGGTGGGTGTAAACATCATACCACCCACTGCGCCTCTCTCTAATCCTGGAGCGCATTGCTCTAGAATGCTTACAAAATTAAGAAGAATACAGTGACTTATATAGATTTAATTACCCACAAACCCATGTGGTGACTCATAATTTTCATTTAAGGTCCTTCAAAGAGAAATCTGAGAAGTAATTTTTAAGACATGGTTTATGAAACACATGGTTTTGCCTAAATATATTTTTCAGACAGCGTCCAGGAACAGCAATTTTAAAATGTAATAGATTATCATGATTACTTTCCACATGAAATAGCTTAGGTACAGTTTCCTTTCATGTGTTGACATTTTTTAATAAAACAGGACGTTTGGGAGTGGGACATATCAAAAGAGACCTTTTATGTTCTGTGGAACATAAAAAAAAATGATTGTCAGTGTGGTATAGTGTAAGTTCATTTTCATTGTATGGACAAAAACATACATGTTTTGCATAAGAAAAAAAGCCATACAGGTTCGGAACAACATGAGGGTTAATAATAACAAAATTTTTCTTTTTAGTAATAGTTTTCCCAAAAATGAAAATTTACTCACCTTCAGGCCATCCAAGATGTAGATGAGCTTGTTTCTTTATTGGAAATTTAGCTTTAGATCACTTGCTCACCAGTGGATCCTCTGGAGTGAATGGGTGCCGTCAGAATGAGAGTCCAGAACAGCTGATAAAAACATCTAAATAAAAAGTTTTATAAAATCCATCTCCTGTTGCCCTCTCACATCAAAATAAACTGGCATTTTTGTTTAGAATTGTTTTGGACTGCTTTCACTTGCAAACAGTGTTTGATCTGTACGTATTTCTCTCCTGATTCAGAAAAGATGACTTTTCACATGACAAAGTAACAATATTGATTGAGGACTCATCTGACGTTAAAAACATCTTGATGGATTTTTTTATTATAAACATGCAGCTTTTTGCTTCACAAGACATTAACTGCTGGACTGGCGTTGTGTTGATTACTTATGGATTATTGATAGATGGTTTTTATCAGTTGTTTGAACTCTCATTCTGATGGCACCCATTCACTCCAGAGGATCCACTGGTGAGCAAGTGTTGTAATGCTAAATTTCTCAGAATCTAATGAAGAAACAAACTAATTTACATCTTGGATAGCTTGAGGGATGAGTAAATATTTAGCAGATGTTCATTTTTGTGTGAACTATTCCTTTCAGTGTAACACCGCTAAATATTTTTACCATGTATTTTGTGTCACACCATCTTCTTCAGCGACATGCCACTCTTCTCTCTTCAAGTGTTAAGACATTACAATCACAGAACAGCCACATTTAGAATATCACAGCAACAAATCGTTGTTGCTTGCAGGCCAATTAGTCTGCATCAGCCCGAGCAACATAATCCCCAGCAATCCACTGAAGTGTGCTGGATTTAAATCATTTATTCGTCAAGGATGTACAAGCCAACATCCACATCATTAGCTCCAGTTTCAAGCCTACAGGGTTTCATTATGTAAAATTGCTACATGAGAGAGTGGCTCAAAGTTAGTGTGGCACTGGTCTCATCATTGCTGCACTTGATGGCTGTTATTTTTCACCATTTCTTATCATGAATCATTGCCCGCACTGGCTGGAGCAAATCCTCAGATCAAATTAAATGTGTTTATGCGTAATTGAGGTCAGAGCTGGCGCGAACAGTTAGCCGGCTTCAAAACTGCACCGCATGTGCACCGTTTTGCCGTTTGTGCTGCAGTGCCTGCGCAGTGTGCTGTCTGAGCTTCTTTGTGTTTCTTTTCTCCTAGCAAATCATTGATGCGGCCATGCTCGGCTCCACACTGACTAGGATGGGCAGCGGAGGTGAGAACGGACGCGTAATGGCCCATGACTTCCCCAAAGCGGCACAGACTCTGCCATGTATGGGCCAGGCAGCCGCCATGGGTCTCAGCACCACTGGGATGTAAACAGCCATCAGCCTCTCCGAGATCAGGGGACATCAGGAGACCGATGGAAAGAGTGGGAGAGGACATGAGAGACACTGCGGCGTACCGCTCACCTGCCACTGAAGTACTGCCAAATGGATTCATGGAAACACTCTGGGCTCCAAATCAAATTAGATAAGGAGGGAGGAAAATCACTTTTCTAATATTAAGATGTGTTTTTTTTTTGTGGAACTTCTCCGGTGCAATAAGGAGACCAAGGTGTTTTTGTATGAAGCATAATTTTTGACAAAACTGAGAGGTTTCCCTCAATCTCATAAATTACTGACAATTGAACTGCAGTGCCCCCCCCCACCCCAAATCACAATTCCCAGTTGTGCTCATTTTATTCTTTTCATCTGCCTTATGATATATCTTTGACACACATCTCTGTTTGAGGAACATTTTTGCCCAAAGTATTCTTTAACCATAGTTACATCATTATTTATCAAATAGTTAAAGGAATAGTTCACCCAAAAATGAAAATTTGCTGTCTAATTTGTACTGTGGATGAGTATGTTTCTTCATGGAAACAAATTCTGAAAAATGTAGTATCACTCACCAATGCAGTGAATGGGTGCCGTCAGAATGAGAGTTCAAACAGCTAAATAAAAATATCACAATAATTCACAAGTAATCCACACGACTCCAGTCCATCACTTAATGCAGCTTTTCACTTCACAAGACATTAACTGATGGAGTTGTGTGGATTACTTGTGGTTGATGGCACCCATTCACTGCAAAGGATCCATTGACAAGTAATGCAATGCTAAATTTCTTCAAATCTGTTCCGATGAAGAAACAAACTCATCTACATGTTGGATAGCCTGAGGGTGAGTATATATTTATCAAATTTTCCTTTTTGGGTGAACTGTTCCTTTAAGGTGAAGTGTGTAGAATTCTGTGCAAGAATTGCAAAAATAATGACCTCTGTCTGTCATTGGTAAGACAAACAAGTAGTCCTGTTCTTTCATTTTTGAATCAACTATCCTTTTACCATTGAAAAAGTTATACACTTCACCTTTAAGAAACAACTCTGAATGAAATTAATTAAATGTTTGTTTGATGTCGTCCCATGAAAAGCTAGGAAGTGTGCTACATCAGTGTGTCCGCTTCATTGCACTGTCTACAAATGTCTTCCTTTCCAACCAGTTTGATTGGCAAGCCTCTCTAGGGAAGGTGAGTTCTTCCATAGGTTCGGAGAGGCTGATTACCAGTCCTGCTATTGTTACCGCTGTAGCTCACAGTCTCACCCTTCACTTACGAACACTTTGGATCAATCACCACTTTCCCCTCCATGCTGCTCGATAGAGTCTGAGAGTTAAAGATGTCAGAGAGAGAGAGAAAAGTTGGTATAGGCTACGCAGCTCCATGTTTTGTGTTACTGTTTTGCCACTTTCCATTCTGTCTTCCTTTCTTGGTTTACATGACATTTTTCTGTTGAAGTAGCTGATGATATGTATAGTACATCATTCCCACACTCAAGCGCTAATGAGGTCGGTGTACACAGATGCGACAGTATCAACAAATTCAAGGGCAGCATGAGCACCCAGGAGACCGTCGACTTAGAAGCCCTAAAACTTATGTTTGTAATATTGTCATTGTAATAACAGTTGAAATATTGTCCTGTAAACGCCAATTCCATGAAAAGTATTTTATGGAAATCTGCCTAATAGCTGACGCATGGACAACAACATAAATTGCTCATGCTGTGAGATTAATAGGGTGATTTAATAGCCTGACTCTAACAGTCCATTTGAGAGGAACAAAACTCGGTGCATGGCGATGGCTTGTTTGCTTCAGTCGTTGCTTTATGCTGTGATAAAATGAACCCACTTTTGGATAGACAGGCAACAAATTATGATATTCAAACCTATCGAATCTTAAACTAAAACTCGCTTTTTGAATTTCGAGGTGCCACATCTGGCCTTGTGCTTCTCTAGCAGACTGGATGCGCTGATTCAAGCACAGAACGGGATTTGAGGTGGAAGATCACAACAGAAGAGATGAACTGACTGATCATCAGAAATGATAAATGAGCACAGAGGTAAAACTGAATGTCAATACTCTAAGCACAAGATCTTCATTCAGCCATTCAGGAGAACTTTCTTTGTCGGGAGCTTTTCTCTCTTTGTATTCTTCCTCAATACTTTGCCATTGGACCTTCAGCGGATATACATTGTCTGTCCTTTTTATTGCCAATTCCATTTGTACAAATAGAGAGAATCAACCATAACATGACGTGGAACATTTGTGCTGACAAAACGGTGCTTTGTGGCCTTTGTTTTCCATTCGATGGGTTATTCGTTTTGTTTATTATATTTTGAATTATTTCTGGTCTTGTATTTAAAGTGAAATTCTGTATTTAGATGTTTCTTTGGTTGGTTTTGCACTTCTAGTCTTGAATAGGGCTGTCAATCGATTAAACATTTTAATCGAATGAATCACGATATACTGATTAATTAGTCAAATTAATCACATACTGTATATTCATGTTTCCTGAGAAAGAAAGAAAACAAATTTTAAATTAATTTAATGAATCATTTAAAAATACAACATTATTGTGGCATGATAGCTTTAAATACACAATGTGATTTATATATATTGTCAGTATATTGTTTTTTTAATATGACTGAACATGAGCACTCGTCAATCTGTCTGAGGAAGTTTTCTGTTACTGTTTTTCAGCATTGTGTTAATTTTATTATTGCTTATTTTATTTAATCAGTAAAACATATTATTACCTTGACAGCCCTATACTTCAGCCCTCCTCTTTTTCACATTCACCTCACAAAATACCTTTTTAAAAACAGCAGCAAGATGTAACAGCAAGAAATCAACGTGTTGACGAGGAGTATTCAGAAATAAACATTTTCTTACTAAACGCTTTTTGTTTCCCATCAAAATTTCTGCTGTTTGACGTATGTGTCTATTCTCTTTGTCGCTCTCTGTTCTTAACTGGCTGACATTTGCATTTGTTTTAAGAATGAATGATGTCAAGTCATCTACCTCTTCTGTTTCTTCTCATCCGATGAATTCATGTCCACGACTGAGCTGCACTGATCTAGAACATCTTGTTTGAGCGCTGTTGGCTCTCAGAGTGCTGTATTGATCTCGATAAATGCCACATTTGTTCTCTTCCTTCTGTTTCCCCCATAGGCCTGGCCTTTCACTCACTTCCAGAAGAGGAATAGCTCACGCTCAAGACATAGAAAGTGCCAGAGGCTTTCGTGCATTTGCAAAGTGTTCAGAAATTCAGCACTATCTGAACTCGGCTAATTGTGTGCCTACAGGTATACATTCCTCTCTGAGAGCTGAAGCTGAGAAGTTTTGTATTTAGGGTTATATTGAGGTGCCTAAATTTAAGACCCAGCTTGAATTGCAGTTCTGTTCGGTGACATTAAAGGGTAGTTCATCCAAAAATGAAAATTCTGTCATTTACTCACCCTCAAGTTGTATGAGTTTCTTTCTTCTGTTGAACACTAAATAAGATATTTTGAATTTGAAGAATATTGGTAACCGAACAGTTGCTGGTAGTCATTGACTCCCATAATATGGAAAAAATACAATGGAAGTCAATGGCTACCAGCAATTGTTTGGTTACCAACATTCTTATTTTTGTCAAAAGTAAGATAAAAAGCTTATGAATACTTACAGCT
The DNA here is from genome assembly GCA_027422415.1 of Schizothorax lantsangensis. Taxonomy (NCBI): domain Eukaryota; kingdom Metazoa; phylum Chordata; class Actinopteri; order Cypriniformes; family Cyprinidae; genus Schizothorax; species Schizothorax lantsangensis. Next base: position 16,094,737 of record CM049859.1, read on the forward strand.
ACATGCCAGAAATAATTTGGTTAATTTTAAACACATACTGCAGCAGAGTGAATCACTGTTTGCTAAAAAGAAAAGAGATCCTGGGAGATCAGTACAAAATGTTTGATCTCTTTTAAAATTACTGTAAAAACAGCTACTTCTGATTTGTAGCTTCAGTCTTTTGTGATCTGCCATCTATACTCATTCTTGTTCCTCCTTTCAAATAAAAACAATATTAGTTATATTATATTTCATTATATTTTAAATATAGTGAAATATATTTTAGATTACAATATTATGGGAAGAGAAAGTACCTTATACCCCAGATATACACTATATTGCCAAAAGTATTGGGTCGCCCCCTTCTAATGAACAGGTTTGACTACTTTAGTAATTTCTATGAGTACAAATCTTAAAGTTTAAGCATATAATGATATTCTAGGGAATTGTGTGCTTCTAATATTATAGCAACAGTTTGGACAGGACTCTTTTCTATTCTAACATGACAATGCCTCTGTGTATAAGGCAAGGTTCAAAAAGAAAATGATTGATTCAGTCAGTGTGGAAGAACTTGACTGGTCTGCATAAAACCAAGTCCTAATCCCAGTTTAACACCTCTGGTGTGACTGTAAATGCAGACCTTGAGCCAAAAACTCATCACCAAACACCAATGACTTGTACATACACTGTATGGACAAAAGTATTGGGACACCCCTTTTTTAGAACAGAAAAAGGCACTTCCAAAACTGTGGCAACAAAGATAGAAACATAATTTACGTATTTAAAAATTGCATTTTAAAACTATTTATACTAGGGGGCAAAACGTAGTAGGTGAAATGAATTCTTTATTGTGACAGGACAGTATAGAGATGACAGGAAGCTAAGTGGGAGAGAGGGGGATGGAATTGGGAATGGTCCTCGAGCCGGGATTCGAACTTGGGATGCCCATAGTGCAATGGCCCACGATGGCAATTTAGTTATTATTAATAATCATTTTATCGGAGATGCATGTAATGAGTGTAAAAGCTATAGCAACATTTCATGGTTTAAAAGACATTTTAAATGTCTGTATCACAAAGGACTCAACACCAAAGTCAGATCTGACTGAAACCTCACTCAGAACTTCATCGTTCTGTAAGCAAAAAAAAAAAAACTCATAACAATTTTTTTTTTCAGTTATCCTAAAACAGTTGCCATGCCAACCCTAGCACTTCCATGCCTTAACTTGGGAAAGAGCCTCATTGTTACCAACTTCTGTCTGTAAGCTGTTTTTCACATCATTTACTTCTCCCGCTTTCATATTCAAACAAGCAGATTGCCTTCGAAATGTTTTATTGGGAGCTAAGTGGAAATAAAAACAAACACTAATATTAAAGTGTCCAGTGTGTTTACTAAGAATCACTCTGGACGCATTGCATTTAAAGAGAAAATACTTAATTATAACATCCAACACAAGAGCTGCATGAAATTCACAAGCATAAAGGCAAGAGGGGGTTTATGCATGCATAATAAAGTCACCTATAGACATCAGACCTTCAATGGATGACATGCACGCTGAAGTCTGATATCTATGACAATTATAATGACCATAATCTGGGTAGTGCCCTTGTCATTAATGATGTTAATTCATGCTGATTGACATTGCCATCTGACCTGCTAATAATAACCTCATCCAGTGCTGTTCTGTTATTGAAATGATGCTGACTACCTATCTGTCCTATAAAAGACTAGCTGTGCTGGGGAACAACATCATCCGTCTGTGTGGCTGTATGAATTGTTTTTCAGAGCTTGTGTGGGAGGCAGCAAGCAAGAGTAGCACTCCGTTTTGAATGATCATGGTAATTAGTGCAACGCACACACTGAACAAAAGCCATCTTGAAAACAGAACATGCACAGACAAATTAAAGCAGTGTATTGCTATGAGTGACGTGTTTTCCATTCTCATCTCTTTCAGTTGGCTAATCTGACATTTGCATGAGCATGAGCAATGGGCAGCATGGGAAAGATATGTTGAGACAACACTGATAACTCTATATCACATGATTTCGTTGTTTGTTGAAGACGGAAATGAGAAATAAAATGACAGGTTTATAGGCTCAAGCATCTATCATTTGGAGTAGGCCTATTGATTTGATAGAATCTAGCGAAGAATGAAACTGAACTGTGTGGACCCTTTTAACTCTAACAACATTGTTTATTTGACCCTCTTTAGCCCCTGTCTGGATTCTAATGAATTTATAATGTCTCTCAGCTCCTTTTTTATTCATATAATCACATTGGAGATTTTGTTTAGATGGACTGGCAGAGCAAAACAAAAGTCATATTCCACCCTGTGTGACCTTTAAAATGGATAGTTTAAAGGAAATCTCTCAACAAGAAGCCAACTTTATCATCTGGTTCGACTTCAGATGATTTTCTCTTCGACAGCAGTTGAATAGCAGGGTTGAAGCTGTGTTTGTGTTTATTATCCTGCAGTGACATCAGCTGGCCATTTATAGAATTGTCCTGTAATATTAGTCCGCTTTTTAGGGTATTTATTTATTGCATTTTGCTAGTGGATATTTTATTTTATTTATATTAATTATATTTACGCCTGCCAGATTTATGTTACTTAATATTTGAATCATTGTTCAAGAGTGAATCATTGTTCACTAAAATAAGAAGAGAATCAGCCCAATATATATTTATAAAACATGTGTTTTATCCTGTATATACATTAGAGATCAAAATCAGAGAATTTCCTAAATTTCAAGGTCACTGCTTTGTCCTATTTGAAGTTATCCAAACAGGAGTAGAAAGGCAGTTTTTAAAGCATATTTCATAAATTAATTGTATTCTGAAGCACAGTATAAAAAACATAAATGAGATATTTGAAAAAGAACACTGATCAAAATTAGAGAACACTTACAGATACCTCCCAGTTATTGGTGTTAATCTGGCACCTGGTGTTAAAGGGATAGTTCACCCAAAAATGAAAATTCCGTGTCATCATTTACTCACCCTCAAGTAGTTCCAAACCTGTATGAATGTCTTTGTTCTGCTGAACACAAAGGAAGATATTCTGAAGAATGTGGGAAACAGAGCAGTTCTGGGGCACCATTGACTTCCATAGTACTTTTTTTCTCCTACTATGGAAGTCAATGGTGCCCCAAAACAGCCTGGTTACAAACTTTCTTCAAAATATCTTCCTTTGTGTTCAGCAGAACAGAGAAATTCATACAGGTTTGGAACTACTTGAGGGTGAGTAGATGATGACAGAATTTTCATTTTTGGGTGAACTATCCCTTTAATTTCCTTAATTACATGACAAACCCTATTTAACTAGCAGCATTCCTCCTAATTTCACTGAGATTGCAAAATGGTGGGCTGCTCTGACTGAAACCCTGTGAAAAGAGGTTGTCCAGATGAAGGCCACTGCAAGAGAGTGGAAGAAAAGTGGACCAAGATCACACCAGAGCAGTGTGAGAAACTAGTGATGTCCTGTAGCCATCATCAGATGTGCTGAAGTCATTCAAAGCAAGGGCCTCTACACTTCCTACTAATGTCTGACAGCCGTAACCCTCCAAATGTGTAGTTGTAATCTTCTTTTGTGCTACAGTGGTTACTGTTCTCTAATTTTGATCACTGTGTTTTCCACAAAATAAAGTTTTTTGTTGAAATGCCTTGGATATTTTGTCAAATATGTTAGTAGAACAGTGGTAGATATTCTTCAAAAGTTGTATGTATATATTTGCATTTTGCTACTGGGCAACTTTTTATTTTATGATATTTTATGACTGCAATATTCATGTAACCTAACATTTAACCCTACATTTGCACCCTCAATCTCCTTATACAATTCAGTGGAACTTGTGCTTATGCAGCCAGTGTCGAGGGAGTTTTGTGTGAGCACACTTGCTCTAGGATACCAGTCTCCAGGTGGTCTGCAATGGCCCCCGGTGCTCTATTTAAAAACTGATTTTGACACACCAGAGCGCAACAGAATAACTGCTTACCAATAGTTCGAACAGGTCATGTTATTGAAATGTTGAAGTGACAAAGAATGTTCAAACTGATTTGCATATACAACAACTCATGTGTCTCAAAGTTCTCCTTCCTCATAAGAGTATCAAGCACATCATGATCCTTCTCCAAATGGAATGCAGAACTTAGTTGCAAAACAACAAACAACAACATATCGAACAGCACCCAGGGAGATTAAAGTTTAATGAGCATAAGCCCATGCAGTGATCAAAATATAGTAAGCCTACTAAACTGTCTCTTTTAATATATAAACAACACTTTACAGCCAATATAAACATGTCTTTCTTCTTGATCTCTGCTTAAACCCGTTATAAGACAAACTGGTTCTCCAGCTTTCTGGAGAAACTTGTCTCAGCCAAAACCATAGCAGTATCAGGTCTCTGCTGTTCTGAGATTACAATACAAACAAGCAAATAACAAATATTTGTTGGATATAATAGGCCTAGGCTATTTGTAGGCTTATAGGCTATGTCTAACTCTCAATTTTATATGTATCATTTAGCTATCCTACAATAACAGTTTATGTTGTAAAATGTAGTTTTAAAGGCAGCTCGTGACAGTAACACCACGTCCTCCCCCCTCAATCAATATAAATGTCATGTTTAAATAGAAAGTTTAACGAGTGTTTGAGTTCTGCTCATTGTATTACGAGGAAGGTTGTTACTGTGTATCCCTATTGGTAACTACAGTGCAGGCTCGTTATTACTCATGCCCGTGTCACCGAGGCGCTGTTCGGGCGTGGCAGTACACCTGCTTTGCTCGGTGGCGCATCTCAGGTGTCGTGTTTTCCTCCGCTGTGGTTCTGTGTAGTAACGCGCGTGGTTGGTACAGACGCAGAACGTGAATTCTGGCATATTCAAATGAACCGAGGCGAAGTCCGAACGAAATATGTTTACCTCGTAGTTTATTCTGATAACAAATGTTTTGTTTTTAAATGACTTCATTTCGATAAGATTTAATCCGTCGTGTAAATAACAGTGGGTGAAAAAATGAAAGACATATACCTGCCATCCGATTCATGTATCAATGGTAAGAGAGTTTGTTGTTGTTTTTCAACGACTACCGTCAGTAAGAGACTATAACTTGACTTACAATATGATTTTATTATGTGTTTGTGTGTTTTCGTGCATGTAATGTGAAAACTGCTTTTGGTTGGTTATTTGTAATAGTTGCACGTTATAGTTTCGGCTCATCATTGTGTTCTTCTTTGGAAAGGATATGAATGACATCATGTTTATTAATATTTGATAACATATTTGTTTAAAGGACAAACATTCCTTATTGTATGTCAGCCTTTCAGTCAATGACAGATAATTGTTTATGCCTGTACCTTTGCTTCCATTGTTCCCTATAAAAACACGATGTAAACTTGGTGATTTATAAACGTAGGTTTAGAAATGAGATGGTGGCCATGAATGATGATTATTATTATTGAAATGAGTTGTATAGGCCTATACTAAGTTGTGCAGCTGTTGTCAGATCTTTTATTAGCCTTAAAAAATTCTAACACAACTTCTGTAATAAATAATTTCTATAACAATTATATATGTATTAAAATGTTGAATAAAAAGTAACAAAATGGCAGCCTGTAGTGATGAGTTCATTGCCCTTTCTTGCCATGCTGTCAGTGATGAAATGCTGCTGATTTAGCAATGTTGATTTAGCTGTTTCATGTCTTTTTTTAAAAGTGTTTTTTTTTATATATATATAAACTATTTAATCTGAATAAGCAATTATTTTGGGTTCCATAATTTGTTTTGAACAATTTTGTTAGGCATTTTACCCTAAACAAATATTGTGGTAATATAACCTATTGTTGTAACATGTTGTTCCTCTTTGTTGATCAGGTTCAGTAATAAGGATCTTCTGTCCCACGTCCGCCTCTGTTTGTGTGTTTGACACGGGTGTTGGCAACACGTCTTTTAGTGCAGACAACTCCAATAAAAACTCTACAGTCAACACAGCATCTCTCACCATTGACAAATGGAGCAACTACAATTTCTGGATAGGCTTGACGCTGGCCGTGCTCTCAGCTTTTCTTATAGGAGGAAGCATTATCCTGAAGAAGAAGGCGTTGCTGCGTTTGGCCAGGACTGGGGAGACGAGAGCAGGTAAGGTCATTTACATCGGTATTTACATAATACAAAGACTTCAAAAGTGCTATCAAATTCTGATGAAAATACCCTTATTAGATGTTTATATTTTAATATTCAGAATGTTGAGTGACTGGTTTTGTTTATGAGGGTATTTGGTTTTAACGCTAATTATTGACTTGACTGAATTACAATTGTGAAATTGTTTGAAACTTGAAACTGGTTCCTTCTTTGTTTGTGCTTCGCTAATAATGACAGAATCACCAGCAGGCTCTGTTTTGTGTTCTTCTACAAACTGAATATGTGAAAATGCTTGTCTGTTTAGCTGAGGGAGGTCATGGGTACCTGAAGGACTGGCTGTGGTGGGGAGGCCTTTTGACAAGTAAGTGCAATGCAAAGCATCTGTCAATCATCTTTCTTTTGATGACTCCGACAGACTTTATCCTGTTGTTTTTCGCAGTGGGTGGTGGTGAAGTGGCAAATTTCACGGCGTACATGTTTGCTCCAGCCACAGTGGTGACCCCTTTAGGAGCTCTCAGTGTTCTTATCAGGTAACGGCACCACCCTTATTTACCCTCTCCAATGGTTTGCTCCACACAATGCTGTGTAAACTTTACAAGTCTGTGAGTGAGAGGACTAGTATATTTTGAAATATTTATGACTGTAATGTTAAACATCCTGAATTGCAATACTTTTTACACAAATATAGCACATTTGGCTGAGCTATAGCCTCCTGAGACGTGATATTTTAGTAAATTTCTCTGAGACTATACATGTCCTGTACAGAGCGCATTCAGGGCTTTTCAGAGATACCTAATATTTGGAAGTTTCACCATGACCACTCCCTCTCCTTGGTCTTCAAACATGGCTGACATTAATTTAGTAATCAGATGTGACACTCTTATGGAAATATGATAATATTTTGCAATTATCATTTAAATCTGACTATTTTTTAACTGTTTGTATAAATGAACATCTCAGGAAATGTTATGGGGTTTCAAATCAAAATATGAATTTCTGTTACGAAACAGGACGTTGATTTCATACATGTCCACTGTAAAGGACACCGGGACTAAAAGCATGTTTGTTACACATTTTGGGAGACACAACAAATGAATAGGGAACGAAATTATATTTCAATATTCCTATGAAATGTTAGATATTATTATGAAAATCTTGACAATTATTACTCCCATTATTACACATACTTTTTCATTAGATGTTGCCCCAAAAACACATTAATATTCAAATTAGATACATTGTATATAATGGGAAAACCCTCTTATGGCCATTTTACACACATACTGCATAAAGCAAAATGGTATATCAAATCATTCTATTTTTCGTAACATAGTTGAGAATCATCTCTATACAAAGTTTGGTATAAAAATATGCATGCTCATTCGTGTCGTTTTATTTTTTATTTTTTTAAATGAGTCCTGGTGTCCTCTACCGAGGACATAGCATAACATATGAATAAAATAGAATTTTTCAAAAAAAAAACATTTCCTTTTTTTTTTCTTATGCTCTAAACAATGTTATGACATGAAAAAATACTAAAATCACAAATCTTTTTTTCCGGGTCTCAGGAGGATAGGGCCCAGGTTAGACCCCAAGTAATGCTACAGTATGTTGTACAGTACTGACACTTATGGGATTCTGGTGTTAAGAATATTAATTCAAATTTTTATACAGTTTAGGACCAAAATAATATAGTTTGATATTTTCTTCAAAATATTGCTTTTATTTATGTAGGTGTGTATACTGTTTGTGTAGTTTGTAAACTAAATTATCTTATCCTCACAAAGGCTGCATTTATTTGATAAATTTTAAATACAATTTATTCCTGTAATGGCAAAGCCAAATTTTCAGCAGCCATTGTTCAGTCTTCAGTGTCACATGATCCTTCACATATCATTCTAATATGCTCAATTTGGTGCTCATGAAAGATTTTTTCTTATTATCAGTGTTGAAAACAGTTGTGTTGCTTAATATTTTAGTCAAAATCGTGATTTTTTTTCAGGAGTCTTTGATCATTAGATCATTCTTTGATCATTAGATCAAAGTTCAAAATAACAGCATTTATTTAAAATAGAAAGCTTTTGTAACATCGTAAATATCTTAACTGTCACTTTTGATCTATTAAATACATCCTTGAAATTAAAAGTATTAATTTCTTAAAACAAAATGTTTTACTGACCCCAAACTTACTGTCCTTCCCCCAGCCTGTCAAATGTCTCCCCCAAACATACAAAAAAAAAAACATTTAATGGTTGATACAGCCTTAGCAGAGGCTGAAATGATGTCTTGCAATGTCATTTTAACATATACTAGATATTCAAAGAACATGTCAATTGATAATTTCAATAACAATCAGTCAATTTATCATGATATGATTATTATAAACATATACCAAGAATATCTCACGCACTGATCTCCACCTTTATCTGCCAAAGTCATGAGATTATAATTGAATCCCTCGCATGCCCATTTCTCAATATGAGTGCATTGATTCTGTTTATGGCCTTTTGTGTTTCTTTCTAGTGTTTTCATTAGAACTAAATGGAAAGGTACTAATGTTAATGTTTATTTACTCTCTTCAGTGCAGTTCTGTCCTCCCACTTGTTCGGAGAAACAATGAATCTGTTAGGAAAACTTGGCTGCATGCTCAGCATACTGGGAAGCACTATAATGGTGATACATTCACCTGAAGAGGAAGAGGTGACAACGCTTACAGAAATGACACAGAAACTGCTGGATCCTGGTTAGTGTTTATATATATCGTTAGTTATAGAACGGAAAACATGTTGTAATGGATAACAACAGCTTTTTCTGCTTCTCCTGAAGGTTTCCTGGTGTTTGCCAGCATCCTGCTGGTCACTTGTATGGTCCTGATCTTCTACGTCTCTCCTCGCTTCGGTCAAACCAACATATTAGTCTACATCAGCATCTGCTCTCTGCTCGGATCGTTCACCGTGTCCTCGGTCAAGGGCCTCGGCATTGCGATCCGCACCATGTTCTCTGACGTTTCAGTGGTCCGTCACCCTCTCACTTGGATTCTTTTGCTGACCCTAATTGGATCCATCATCATCCAGGTCAACTATCTGAATAAGTCACTGGATACCTTCAATACGCTCTTGGTGTACCCCATCTACTACGTCTTCTTCACCACTGTAGTCCTGAGCACCTCCGTGATTCTCTTTAAAGAATGGGGAGCCATGTCAGGAGTGGATGTGGTGGGCACCATCGGGGGCTTCATGGTGATTGTGATCGGGGTGAGCATGCTACACTTCTTCAAAGACTTGAACGTGAGTTTTGAAGATCTAAGAAGCAACCTTTGTCAGCCAGAAAGCCCGTCGAAGAGGGAGGACAAGCACATCCTCATAGAGAACATAGAGAGCCTGCCGCCCATGAGAGAGGAAGGACCCAGAGTCTTCATCATCAGCTGAGATTGTATCAGATCTCAGCTAGTTTGAATATACAGTTTAGTAATATCCTCAGTCTTAATCTTAACTGTTGATTTCTCTGCTGAAGGCTGTTGTACTATGACGCAGTGATTTGGATTGGCTGCTGCTGAGTATGGTGATGATGCAGATATATTTTTTTCAAAAATATTATTTGGCTGTTACTCAAGATTTGAATTAAGTTTTAGCAACCTCGGAAATGTTTGAAGACTGAAACAGCATTAAACAGAACATGACGCAGCAGAACTTCAAATCTTGCTTCTGAGAGCTGCCAATGAAGCATATAATATACAAAAAAAAAATCTCTCCTGGATGGAACTGTGTGAGTGATCTTGAAATAGACCAGTGAATCTAAAATATTTACATAAATTTTGAATGGAAAATGAAGATATGTTTCATATTTCACAGGAAATGTATTGTTGTTTGTCTGGAAAAGTTCATGTTGTTGTTTTTCACATACTATCAGATGATTTACAGACATCCCACCTTCTGTGCCCCCCCCCCCCCCCCCCCCCCCCCAATTTATGAGAATATATAATGCTTACAGTACATTAATTATATTATATATTAAAGCCAGTTCATTTGTGTAAGCCGTGTAACGTCACAGATTTTTGGCAAATCAGAAGACAAGTGGTTATATGAAACGCATGTAAGTACCGGGTGTAAACAGTAAGGTGTCTTGCCTGACCACTTGTGAACAGATCACCTAAACAGGCTTTTTTTTCTCTTAATTTCCAGGATATTGTGAATCATTTGCAGGCATTAGGAAGCTGCTATGTTATAGAGACTGGGGTGCCTGACTTTTCCAGATTGCTGATTCATACATAATGCTTATTGACCAAACAAGATTCATGATTAGATTTGAATCTGTGCTGTCAGGATTCCACAGAAAGTTCAGCCCCAGTCCTCCTGTGAGGGTTTATTTAATGTTTTATCTAATTTGCGAATGCTTTCAGTTGCTTCTATCTACCATAAAGCAGTAGGGCTATCACTTTCAGCAGATTTGGTAAACAAACAACCTCTGAATTGAGGGTATTTGAGTCTGTGTGGCCAGAGAAGTGTTCCTGTAAACCGGATAGCTCCAAACATCACGACAGACAAGACTGTATTTACCTTTTAAATCACTGACCAGAAGAGCACTGGGTCAAATGACTCTGTCAATAGAACCTGCCTGTGTGACAGCTGGCGTCTGTTTATCTCAAGTTTGGGTTTCATCAGAAAAGATAAAAAAGACTTTAGGGCAGTGATTTTTACGTTTTATTCATTTATTATTATTATTATTATATTTTAAAGACCTCTCCGCCCAATGATCACTGTAAAATGTATGTATTTATTGTATGTATGTACATTACAATAGCATTTCTGAGAAAACCGAGTCATATGCATAAAAGTACATTTGCGTGACAGAATTTAAAGTTTATCCAAAGTGTTATATATAAAGTTACAAAACGTTAAAACCGTGTGTTTCAAAGTAATCAATGCAGGATTTTTCACGGTGCGCTCTAATATTTATTCAGATTTCCTACCTGAAATCTCCCATAGTTCATTGCAAGAACAGCAGCCCATAGTTAAAATGGTCTTTTTCAGTAGCACCAGCAGATGTCACACTCAACACAGCAGTCAGACCCACGTTCCCCAGGAACACAGGTCTCAAAACTGCCTAAACAACCTATTATAAATCTCAGAGCTTTGCATAGGTGTGCCTGAAAGTGCTGTAATACACAGGGACTTAAATCCTAAATGTTTAGAACATTCAGAACTTTTGAATCAATTCACAAATAGGCCTACATTTAAACATGTGAAACAACTTTATGTAGTTTCAAAAATATTTTTATATTAAGTCAAACTTAATATATATATATGAATGCCATTTTAATATAATTCTATATTATACTAGAATATTAGAATGATTGTGTCATGACACTGGAGATGAGTAATGGCTGCTGAAAATTCAGCTTTGATATCACAGGAATAAATTACATTTTAAAATATAATCAAATAGAAAATAGTTATTTTAAATTGTAATAATATTTCACAATAATACTGTTTTTACTGTATTGTTAATCAAATAAATGCATGCATATTTGGCGATCATAAGATACTTCTTTCAAAAACATTAAAGAATCTTAATTATTGCAAACGTTTGACCCATAATATTAAATTATGATAGGCCTATGATAATGGCATATTTGTTGTTGTTAAATTATTGTGACACTTTATGGTTTTAAAACTTTAGTGGAAAGCCATAAGATGTCATCAATCATTGCGACACCATGTTGGTTACAAGAAATCGGGGAAAAAATAAGAATTTGTTTCTTTTGATTTAGCATCATTTGTTTGTAAATGCCACTTGGTTTGGTATTTTATATCTAATTATATCTAAGACATTCAAGTGTAACTAAAGGATTCTTTTTGGGGCCACTCTATATGATGTTGAGCGAAATGTTAAGTGAAATTGCATGGCCAGCAAACATTATTTTTGTTATGGGTCCAGTGCTAAGTTGTCCCATATCCCAACTGAAAGCTGACCAAACACAACAAACAGTTTCCTGTAAGCCATTCCTCTCTGCTGTGACTGTGTGAGTGAAGTCATTTGATCCAGCTGCAGGACACTGGCCATTTCATTTATTAGGGACAGCAGTACTGTGAGTTTAAATGGCCTCTATTGTTCTGTTGTGCTCCCCCCTCACCCCACACCCACCCCCACACACACACAGATCCACACAGTTGATGCGACTCTATCACTACATGCATGGAGTGTTCTGCTGCATCGTGGAATACAGGGAGATGGACACAAAAAGTTGAAGTGAAAGAGATACAGTCGTCATTCCTGGTTGTAACTCTCCCACAGATCCATTCATCATCAGCCAATCAGTGTTCAGTAAACAGGTACTGTGACAGATACCACACCTATGACAGGCACCAGCACGTGGAGGAAGGGGCAAGAAGGTGGAGAATAGATACAAAGTGTTAATACTGGTGTAAGGACGACTGTCGTCAATTACAAGGAGAAAAAAAGAAAGGGACTGGTTCAAGAATTTGAATGCAATTCATGTGGATTCTTTTGGAAAGGGCACAGAAAGTTTAGATCAGCAAGGAAACAACATAACAAGGACTCACTGTCTGAGAAGAGGAGAGACGAAGAATAAAGAGTGTGGAGGATGGACACATGGCTGAATGAAGTCCAGAAGCATCCGGCTCTGTATGTCTTGTGCTGTTCTGTAATCTTCAGGATCCTTCACAGGTTCCTGCAGACTGTGCCCAGTCCCGGGATGGTGGAAACAGACCCCTGGAGGACGTGGAAATGGAGGAACCTCTCAGTGTCACTCGTCCACTCACTGCTGACTGGCATCTGGGCTGTCACCTGGTGAGTTGTTGTTTTTCATTCATTTTTCCAGTGATTTGTTTTACAGTAAGAACATGAAATCACTTTATTTATGTAATATATATACTGTATATATACCAGATCAATATTTTAACATTCAAAATATTATTATATAATTTAAATTAATTTGTAAATTATAATTTCAATTGAGAGGCAAAGTATAATAAAACTTGTTTCAGAGAATATATTTTGAATCACATTTTTTGTTGTTGTTTTAGCAATTTTTTTTGTGAGCATGAAAAAAATATATATTGTAAGATTTATGCTTAAACCAAAACAAAAATGGATTTTTACAAAAAAATTAATATGATGTATTCACAAGATGTTCTAATATTTTATACAATTTTGAATTATACATTTTATAATTTTATAATACAAATTTTATTATACAATTCTGAATGTCCTATTAAATATTTCAACAATATTTGGTACAAACCAAAATCTTGAATAAGACACTTCGGTATCTTGAGTACATATAGACTCAAAGTAGGCCTTATATTGTTGTGTTGATATCTTGTGTTTATAGTTAGATGTTGCTATAGTTTGTACTAATAGCAGTGTCTACCAATAAACGCAAGTTATTGAATGTTCATGAACCGCACTTAACCTTCAGTTACAGATCTCTCAGTTTAGAAACAGGAAAAACCTGCTAGACAGGCATGAATGAGAGCATGAGAGTGCAACTAACTAAAAAGAAATTACACCAGTATAATTGTCACAGTATGAATCACTTCATCCCTCAAACCAAGCAAGAGTTTCATCAATGTGGGTGTTTTTTGATCATCAGTGGATTTTCCACTCTCTTTTGTCAGTTATTAAGCACAGTATTATTTTGATCTTCTGGTTGATGTGATCAACGGTCTTCATGAATCTGTGTCCCGACAGCGTCATACAGCATCCTGTGATGGTGCATGAAATCCACTCCACCTACACCCCATCAGCATACATGCTAGTCGTCGTCTCATCTGGTCAGTAAACACACACAACACAATTAACCAAGACCCTTGACACACGTAGGAAGTTTACAAATGATGTAACTCGTGTCTTATTTATCTGATGCTCATGTTTTCCTGCACATCCGGCCGTGTAGCCCCTGTCCCGCCTCTGTGTAACCCTGATCTCTCCTGATAAGAGTTTAAGCTGTTTTGTGACTCAGGTCTTTGGAATGATGTTGTAGAAAAGAACTAACATCTTAAGCTATGTTTCTCTCACAGTCTTTAAATAACTAAAGCTGGAGTTATTTAACATAAGCAACCATACCTTGCTTTTACATTTGCAAGCATATTATGTTGGTGAGAGAGGCACCTGCATAGTTTAACAGCATGAGGAATGTCAGCATGTGAGAAAGTGACTGAGCATTTGAGAGTAAATGTATATGTATATACAGTATATAATATGTATAAGGTTTTGTCCAGTCAAAAAAAATCAGCATTCATCTCTTTTAACAGGGTACTTCATTCAGGATGCTGCTGACATTATCTTTAGTGGGTACGCAAAAGCGTCTTGGGAGTTTTTACTTCACCATGTTATGGTAAGTCAATACAGAGTTGATCAAACAAGGTCATGAATTTTCTTTTTTAAATGTTGGGTGAAGCAATAAAATGTCTATTAGTCAGACCTGGACAATGTCATTGTCCTGAATCTCAAGTTTTTCATCGGGAACAAGCAAAGTTCTTGAGCAATAAAGTTATTGGTTTTGAACACAACATAGATTCGAGTGGGCTCAACCGTAATCCTGAAGTGAGGTGCACTGACACAGTGATTGATGACACACATTATTCCCACGATACTTGAGGAAAATTGACCTTTTGTACTTTGTACTTTTTTTTTAATTCCTTGTTTGCAAGGGCCAAACCTGAAAAAAAAGCCATGCAATTCTAGAAGGATAAGACAATGTGCAATAATGACAAACAATCCTGTCAGAAAGACATATACACCGTATAAGCAGCAAAAGCTGAGTTCAAAACACTTGCAAAGTGTTACTCGGTTATCATTCAGATTCATACATGTACAAGTACAGTACAAGAGCAAATGAGGTGGAAAACACTACAGACAAAAACAGTGATTTGTCATGCACTGGTAAATCTTTGGGTTATTTGACTTTTCATACCATGTTTTAGACAAAAACATCCAAAATACACTTTTAAATATTTATTTTAGTGCACATCTTTTTATTTGCACCTGTAGATTTTTTGTAGTTTTTTTTTACAGTATTTTCAGATTTATGGAGTGATAAAAACAGATATCCAAAATCACTTCTAATGTAATAGACCCTTTTCACATTTCCAGGGTTCTCAGAAATTAAAGTCATCATAGATTGGTAAACTTTTATTGTGGTAAACAGAAATTATAAGAATATTTTCCCCCCATTTGCTCCAATAGCCAAAGAAGAACAATCCAAGATAGCGCTTCTATGACTTTACAAAAGAGGAAAAAAATATTAAGAGATGGATTATGTTGGTCAGAAGAAAGTTATCAAATTTTCTGTCTCTCTCTTGGCCATTGTATATTAGAAGCACTAACCAGCTTTCTGTGATCTAATCCCCAGCTAAGAAATCGCAAAGTATAGTATTATAAATATACATTTTCTCCCAATGAAAATATAAAAAACATTGCAAGATTTACAATGTTACTAACTGCATCCTCACAGCGTGTTAAAAGAATGCAATCAATCATACTGTGATGTATGGCGATGACTATTAGTTAGTTGTTGTCATAGGATAGTTTACCCAAAAATGAAAATTACGTCATAATTACTCACCCTCACGTCGTTCCAAACCCGTAAGACCTTCGATCATCTTCAGAACACAAATTAAGATATTTTTTGATGAAATCCGAGAGCTTTCTGACCTGTATAGACAGCAACACAACTGACATGTTCAAGGCCCAGAAAGGTAGTAAGGACATTGTTAAAATGTCTAAGTCTAACTCTGAAGAGAAAAAAATGTTGAATAAATTCATTATTTTTGTTTTCTTTGTGCACAAAAATATTCTCATAGCTTCAAAACATTATGGATGAGCCACTGACGTCACATGGACTATTTTAACGATGTCCTTACTACCTTTTTTGGGTCTTGAACATGTCAGTTACGTTGCTGTCTATGCAGGTCAGAAATCATCTCTTTAACTGTAAATCTCTGTTCTGTTTTCCTGTAGGTGATCTGGTGTTTCCTGTATGCTGTGTTCACACATCAGTATGTGGCAGGTGCAGTGGTGGCTTTATTTGTGGAGGTGAACAGTGTGTTTCTACACACCCGTTTATTGCTCAAACTGGCTAAGGTGGCCCAGAACACTTTCATCTACACCGTCAACAAACTGTTCAATGTGGTGACCTACGTGACGTTCCGGCTTGGAGCACAGTTTTACCTCACCTGGTACCTCATACACCACTACTCGTCGTTGGATCATGCCCTCTACTTCCTGACAACCATGATGCTCATGAACATCATGATTCTCATCTATTTCTACCGCCTCCTCCGAACCGACTTCTTCAGCAAGGGGCGTTCTCACAATAGTGGTCGTAAATTTGCTGAGGACTAAACCAACAGAGGCTGATGTCTATTAGTCCTAAACGAAAGACTGCTTTCAAGTGACTGCAGGAAGCCTGTACTGAATGAACAAACCTCACCAGAGAGAGTCTGATGTGAATCAGAGACATTTAAAGTTTTCACTTTTTAGAATAAAACTTAAAACGCTATACAAAATTAAACTCAACAAGGGTCAAGTAGCCAATTGTTTAAGGATCTTTCAGCACAGACGAGTTTTACACTGCAAAAAGTGATTTTCTTCCTCAGTATCTTGTTTTCCAGTATAAATATCTAAACATTATTACATCAAGAAACATGTACTTGAGCAAAAACATGACCTTAGATTTTAAAGGATTAGTTAACCCAAAAATAAAAATGTGCTGAAGATTTTCTCACCTTCTGGTTAACCAAGATGTAGATGAGTTTGTTTCTTCATCGGAACAGATTTGGAGAAATTTAGCATTCATTTTCATGGATCCTCTGCAGTGAATGGGTGCCGTCAAACATCACAATATTCCGCCAGTAATCCACACAACTCCAGTCTATTAATTAACATCTTGTGAGCAAAAGGCTGCGTGTTTGTAAGAAACAAATCCATCAAGTCATTTTAACTTCAAACTGTTCCTTCTGGCCAAAATACGAGTCCTCTATCCATAATAATGCTTCCTCCAGTGAAATAGTCCATTCTCTCTTGTCCTCTAGAGAATTTGTATTGAATCCAGAAGCATCCGTTTGAAATTAAAAATGACTTGATGGATTTACTACAATCACAAATCTCTCCAAATCTGTTTCGATGAGGATGCAAACTCATTTATATCTTGGATGTCCTAAGGGCAAGTAGATTTGAGCTCATTTCCATTTTTCTGTTAACTATTCCTTTAAATATTCTGTTAAATCAGTTTTTTCAAAAAAATAAATCTAATTTAACTAGCGTAAAAACAAAGAAAAAAAAATCTGCCGAGGGATATGTTCATACACCATTGGCAGATCATTTTCCAGAAAAAAAAAAAACAAAAAAAAAACATAACTTGTGAAATTTTGCTTTTCAGGTAAATGTATATTGATTTCATAATGTTTAGTCATTAATACTGGAAAACAATATGAAACAATACTAAGACATAACTTCCAAAGCAGGGGTAATGTTGAACCTATAGGAGTAAACTGACATCTTAATCTAGGAAATGGCACCTTTTGTGATGTAAAACCATGTAAATTACTTGAATTAGCCACAATTTATTATATGAAGCATTTTCCCAAAAATGGTGACTACATGTAAAGTGTGTCAGATTATGCTATTAAGTAATTATATCGAGCTTTGCATCCAAATGCAGAAACTACATCAGCCTCACATTTCTGCTGAGGGAGTACTGGTAAACAGATATGCAACCTTCAAAGACGATTACATTTAGTCATTTGGCAGACGCTTTTATCCAAAGCGACTTACAATTGGGAATACATAAAGCGATTCATCTTGAAGAGGCAATCAGACAATTATCAAGTATTTTCCTAATAAATGTGTTAGACGTGATGCTGCCTCGGCAACACATCTACCTCAGTACGGCAACACTTCATTAATTCCCTGAAAACACAGTGGTAGGAACAAGATTTAGTGAAAGGATCACTGAAAGGATGTACATTAGCGTTTTTTAAATAAAGGGTTTTAACATGTAAAAAGGTGAATATTGCTTTATTAATACAGAATATTCATTATTTCCTGGCCTGTTATGATTATCTTCAGGAAAATGCAAAAAATGTCCAACAATACAAGACTTTGTAATAGGGACAGTGAATTAAGTTCACATTTTAAATGTAATTCCGGAGTCTTCAACCTTTCTCAGACAGAGAATCCCTTGGTGGAGAGAGCAGGGACCCGCTGTAGAAAACTGCTTTAAGCCTAACCTATAATGTATATTTATTGTACCCTATTATTACGGTGTTCATACAGAGACTGATAAAATATAACTTTTAGCAACTTTAACTTTGGCTGGCATCAACTTAATACTGCATTTTATTTGGCATGTTTCAGTTTGAGATTAAAAAAAAAAAAAATCCAAAATTCACCAAAAACCAATGCCAGTACAAAAAATTCATAACCTACTGAACATAAAATAATAAATTAATGAAATCAATTCATAAATCCATGATCATTATAGTGCAAAAACAAATGCACGGTGCTGTAACATCTGCTGTGATTAAAGTTTGAATATTAATTTGCTGATGCTCTGGTTTACTTTTATAGTTTCAGTATAATTGAACACTTTTGGGTATGGAGAAAAAAAAAAAAAAAGCTTAACCAAACTCCTATTCTCAATCCTTATTTTAAACTCCAGAAATGTAAACAAATAAAGCCACAAGAACAAAAACAGTTTTTACAAACATTTATTCTTCTGTACATCTGACCAAGAGCACTTTAGATGATGCCGATCTGCAAGAAAAAAAAGATGACAATCAGCACAGGTAAAAAGCACAAATGTTTTGCAAAAGAAAGAAAAAAACAAAGCATCTCTGGTTCTTTTGAATGCATCATTCAGGCAGAAGCTTAGTTTACATTTGCAGATGTTGACAATTCCCTCAGCTTCCAATCTAGCTTCATGAAACTGATATGATCTAATGTTTAATACATGTATGGACATGTACATTAGGTTCCTCAAATCCAGTCCTGGAGTGCCACTGCCCTGCAGAGTTTAACTCCAACCCTGATCAAACTCGCTTATGTGATTTTCTAGGGATCCTGAAGACCTTGATGAGCTTGCTCAGGTGTGTTTGATTAGGGTTGGAGCTAAACTCGAGGTCCCTGATTTACATTCACTAATTTACCTTGTTTGCAACATCCAAGGCATCGTAATCTGGTGCAAGACGAACGTATGCCTTCTTTTCGCCATCAGGCCTGCAGGGAGCAATAAATAAAGCATTCAGAATGCATCACAAATCTGACAATGCCTTTCCTCTGTATCAGTGGTTCCTTTGAGAACACTGCATTTCAGAATAATGATTATTTTATTGTAATTCAACAATATCTGAAGACCCCCCAGATATTTCTATTGAAATCGACAACTACTTGTTTTTAAACTTTAACACAAGCTGCAAGAACTTCAATTAAAAACTATTATAATTTTTACTATTTGTTTATAATACTATACTGTATAAGAGAAACACTTGTATACATCTTAATTGTTTAAGCATTTTGATTTAGATTGTTTTTAATACATTAATAATATAATAATTTAAATGTTTTTAGAGAACCAATACTTTAAAAGTCTTGATGAATAAACCAAGTTCTACCTGATCAGTGTGTTGACTTTAGCCACATCGATGTCGTACAGTTTCTTGACAGCGTGTTTAATCTGATGCTTGTTAGCCTTGACGTCAACAATGAACACCAGAGTGTTGTTGTCCTCAATCTTCTTCATGGCTGACTCAGTGGTCAGAGGGAACTTGATGATGGCATAATGGTCCAGCCTGACAGAACCAGAGAGATATTGATTTTCAATTCAGGCATGTTCCGTAAAAACTAGAATTATATTTATGCTTTAGCCATATCTCAATGGTGAAATGAGGATGCATCAGTGTTTAAAAAATTGTAATCATATAATTTCATGCTTTGATCGCAATTCCCATCATTTGCATCCTAAAAGGAAAATATCTGATTTCAAGAGTACTTGACATTTGTAAACCATAACTCGACACAAGTAACAAATACACTCTTGATTTTAGAGTTCATAAAGTACAAAAGAGTCTCACTTGTTTCTGCGTGGAGCGCTCTTCCTAGGGTACTTAGGCTGCCTCCTCAGACGCAGGGTCTTGGGCCGGCGGAAGGTTGGGGTGGTCCTGATCTTCTTCTTCCTCTGGCTGTGGACACCCTTCAGCACAGCCTTCTTGGCTTTAAGAGCCTTGGACTTGGCCTCAGTCTTAGCCGGTACAGCTGTTGAAAAAATTATGACCATGCAATATTAACAAATCAGTCTATGAGACACAATGAACGAGTATAAAGTTGTGCGTTTTCACTTCCCTAATAAGCATTTAATTGCGTTATAATAAAATCTGAGAGACTTTCACAGGTACGTCATTTGTACATGTATATTACCGTGTTTACATTCAGGCAGCAGCTATTAAATGCACAAATTTTCGCAAAAATGTGTGAACAATTTCTAAAGCAATATTGTTTAAGGGCTAATTTAAAGACTCTTTTCTTCACTAAACTGACTGGTAATGAATGAGAAATGGATGGATATGGGTAGCCACGTGTATGTAACTAGCTAACGATGACAAGCTATTGAGTTGTCAAGTACTTATATTTTACTCCGTACAATCCACATAGAACGTAAATAACCAGTTTATGACAACTGGCTAATAGATTTAACACTTGGACAGTCTGATATAACGAGACTGTGAGGGCATGCATCTCAATTATATTAGCTTGCTAGCCGCGGTTGTGGCTAAGGACGTCTCGCTCCGGCACTTCTTGTATTAAAAACAATGTTATTTCACTCCAGACGCCTAATTAAACAGCTAGAGCCAAACATACCTATATCAACTACA
This sequence comes from Schizothorax lantsangensis, assembly GCA_027422415.1. NCBI lineage: Eukaryota > Metazoa > Chordata > Actinopteri > Cypriniformes > Cyprinidae > Schizothorax > Schizothorax lantsangensis. The sequence goes on from CM049859.1 coordinate 16,115,747, forward strand.
TTTAAGCGAAAACATACCTGTATATAATCACAATAAACTTTATTTTTAAACCATTAAATCTATAAACCTAACGCACCTTCCTTCTTCGCCTTCGGGGCCATGTTGGGAAAGGAAGAACGAGAGGGGTTTCCTTCAGTATATCGCAGGGGTTCACGTTAACACACGCAGTCATCGCGAGAACACCGCTAGGCATTGTGGGTTGAGTAGTTCTCTTGCGTGCTGTAAATATCGTGCGCAGCCACTGGAGACCGGGGATTATGTTGAGCACAGTCACGCAGTGAGAGCAAAAACTTACTTTTACACGATTACTTCAAAAATGTGTCGATTAAATAAAGTTACTTTCAAGTCTAAAACAGGCTCCTTGTAGAATGTGAAAAAGCCTTCTGTCTTTTAAGGTAAGTTGTAGGCTATTTATTTTTAATTTTTCCAAAACAATATTCATTTGTATTGCTTTTTAAATATCGTTTTGACATCAAATTGTATTATACAGCAGCATGTTAATTTGCCAATAATGTTACTGTTACTTACTGTTTTTAATTGTATGTATTTGTATTATTGTTCTTGTTTTATGAATCCAGCGGACAGAATGGTTGAGTCTTGGTGTGGTCTTGTTAAAGCTCTCACATGATGAACTCTCTACCCCCTGTGAAAGGAGACAGGATCATCTGTGAACTCCCTTTGGTAACACATGTTTATATTTTTAATTAGTTATTAGTTTTGTCCACTCTCTAGCTTGATTTGTTGCTCGAAACTCATTCATTTGAGAGGATTATTGTATTTAATCGCCCACTGAGCTTATAAACCGGACTCGACTGGAACAGATTATTATGTAAAAACTACCTTTTTGTTTTGTCTTGTAATTTTTTAAAGTCTAATCTAATAAATTTCGTTTGGGCTATAATTCAGTACTTTACAAGGGATGCTGCAGAGCACACCAAAGATGGCTTTAATATTACTGTTAAAGAGGCATGTCAAGGACAGAAATCAGGGTAAGTTACTATTTTTCTCTCTTTAACACATATATACAAACATTTGTTTTGCTATTATAGTGGGGACTTTCCATTAAAATCTATTGTTTTGAAATTTTCAGTGTTTAGTATGTTTATGGAGACCTTTGGCTGGTTCCCACAGTGCAGGCAAAACTTCATAAGGTTTTGATTGTATATAATACAGATGTGTAATGCACTCTGAATGAACATTATTTTATTGTAAACCTACTTTTCCAGATTGAATGTAGCCAAGGTCATTGTTGTTGGTGATGTAGGAGTTGGAAAGACCTGTTTAATAAACAGGTAAGAGTCTGTAATGTTAATTTATTTATTCTCACTTCAGATCTCATTGTGCTTTTACTGAAAAAAATCAAAATTTTAACATACATCCCAACCATATGTGTAAAAAAAAAAAAAGCTTGAATGATTACATTTGTTAATATTTCTGCCCTCGAGATTCTGCAAAGACACATTTGACAAGACGTATAAGGCGACTATTGGAGTGGATTTTGAGATGGAGAGATTTGAGGTCCTCGGGGTGCCCTTCAGTTTGCAGTTGTGAGTTCTGTGTATTACTTTAACAGTCATTCATATGGTTGCATCCCGATCACAGATCTCTCTCTCTCTCTCTCTGCAGGTGGGACACAGCAGGTCAGGAAAGATTCAGATGTGTTGCATCCACATACTACAGAGGAGCTCAAGGTAATAAAACAGAATATATCAAGCAAACTCTTGCTGTGTATCGTGTAAAATCAATGTATCTTTTGTTTTCCAGCCATCATTGTTGTCTTTGACCTGAGCAATTATAACTCTTTGGATCATGCAAGGTACAGTATGACCACTTATTTGCTTTCAAACACTGTTTGAATAGTCATGAATCATGTCTGTCTCTGTTTATTCAGAGAGTGGCTTGAGGATGCCATGAGAGACAATGACCCTTCAAGTGTTCTCCTCTTCCTCGTGGGAACCAAGAAGGATCTTAGTGTGAGTTATTTTCAGTTTATCTCTTCAAAGCCTTTAAAAATCCATCGCCACACTTTAACGTGATGTTGGCACATGAACATTTTCAATAATAAAAATGCATGACATTATACTGACAATCCTCAGATGATGTTTCCTTGAGATAACTAGTCTAGATGAATCTTTCTCTCCCATAGCACCCAGATCAGTTGGTCCAAATGGAGCAAGAGGCTGTTCGGCTCTCTGAGGAGATCAGAGCAGAGTATTGGGCCGTGTCTGCGCTGTCAGGTAGAGAAACATGTCTGTCTGAAAGACTTCTAACAGCAGCTGTCTTGAATGCCATCCAACTGTTTTGTGTGTCTGAGCTAATGTCAGAAATAATATCTAGATGTGTTTATAAATATTTTGTCATAAATAAATTCACATAAAAAATTCAGTAAAAACAGTATTGTGAAATATAATGATATGTTACAATAATACTTTTATTCAGCAAGCATGCATTAAAGTGACAGTAAAGACCTTTATGTTACAAAATTGTTCTATTTAAAATAAATGTTGTTCTTTTGAACTTTCTATTCATTAAAGAATCTGGAAAATAAATTACAGTTTTTACCAACATATTAGGAAGCAAAAAAATTTTCAACATAATATATTACATTAAGAACCATTATTATTAGAGCACCAATAATAATTGCGCACCAAATCAGCATATTAGAAGGATTTACAAAGAATCATGTGACCCTGAAGACTGATCAGCAGAGTAATGACTTATGAAAATTCAGTTTTGGCATCACAGGAGTAAATTACAGTTTATAATATATTTATAGAAAACTGTTATTTTAAGTTGTAACAATATTTCACAATATTAACATTTTTATTGTATATTTGATCAAATAAATGTAGCCTTGGTGAGCATGAGAGACTTCTTCACAAGTCGTGGCCTAATGGTTAGAGAGTCGGACTCGTAATCCAAAGGTTGCGAGTTCGAGTCTCGGGCTGGCAGGGATTGTAGGTGGGGGGAATGAATGTCCAGCGCTCTCGCCACCTTCAATACCACGACTGAGGTGTCCTTGAGCAAGACACCGAACCCCCAACTGCTCCCCGGGCACCGCAGCATAAAATGGCTGTGTTCACAGTTGTGTGTTCACGGTGTGTGTGTTCACTGCTGTGTGTGTGCACTTTGGATGGGATAAATGCAGAGCACAAATTCTGAGTATGGGTCACCATACTTGGCCACGTCACGTCACTTTCTTTCAGAAGCGCATAAAAAACGTAATGATTCCAAATGTAGTGACTGTAGTGTAAGTAACATATGACATGAGATTGTGTTATTTCTGTTGTCCTCTATAGGGGAAAGTGTGAGAGATTTCTTTCTACGTGTTGCATCACTTACATTTGAAGCCACTGTATTATCTGAGCTGGAGAGGAACAATTCTAGACAAGCTAGTGATATTGTCAGTAAGTTCTTTCATTACATCAAAATATGGCTAATTTTAGACATTTTATTTTCATGTTTTACCCTGGTCATACAGAAAATGATATATGCATCTTTTCTTCACAGAAATCTCTAACAATTGTGATGAAAAATTTAAGAAGAGGCAATCCAGCTGCTGTCATTGACTAAAAGTGTAACTTTCAAACAGCAATAGAAGTGTTCTGGAATCCAGACTTTGGCGTGATGTCCCATAATGCCCTTGACACACATCTTTGAGTGGAATAAAAAATAATACAAACAGAGGACTTGGACAGTGAGATGAGAATCTCAACAAGAATTCATCTGAAAGTGAATTCATCTAGAAGTGTATTAATGAATCCATGATATATTTCATGTGTTTCCTAGATATGAAAGTGTTTTTCTTTATCATTATTGTATTACGTTTATTATGCGGAAACACTGCAATTGAGTTTCTCATGGACTATCAAATAACCAGAATCAAGTGAGTGACATTTTGTCCAAAAATGTGATTTTTTTTGTCCCAAGCAGTATCATAAAGAGGCTTAAATCTGTAAATCTGTCTATAAATACTTGGTGTCATTTACTGGCATTTCAAGTTACATAAAGCGATGCAAATCCCTGTAATTTGACGGTGAATTCTGCCTTCACATTTGATTTTTGTCTTAGCAAACAGCAGTGTTTATGTCACATTAAATGGCCTCTTGGCGGTTCTGAGTGGATCTTTTGTAAATGTAGCCCTTGTTTTTCTTTGCATCATGAGTTTCTCTGGCTAATATGATACATATGCCAGCACTCATGACTACAGGCTCTGCTGCCGTCTGTGCCGACACGAGATTCCCACTGTGAGCTAAATAGAAGGATTGTTAAGACATAAATGGAGAAGTATCACTTATGCAAAAATTGTGAAGCTAAAATGCGCAGCTCAACAAATATCCCACTATAACAGAATTACATTGTATGTGTGAAATGTCCACTCAAGTCTTCAAGAGAGAATAAAGGCTAAAAATGTCAAAAAATTAAATTGTTAGTAGCTTTGCCTTACATCTGACAGCTTGTGGAAGCTGCTTGTGACTCTTAAACAAAGGCATTAATATTCCAACGAATGTGACAAGGAAAACTCTTTTAGTCACATCTTACAATCACAGTCTGAAATTAATTATCTAAGATCTGAAGTTTGAAGACAAACACTCCTCTTTACTAACTGAAATCAGTACAGACTGTTAAGAAACATGTTTAAAACAAATAAAAACACTTGAATCAGAAGGGTTTCATTCGGACAACTTTATCAAAGGAAAGAAATGAAATGGATGTCAGCAGTGAAATACACTGAACAGAATGCTTTAGACACTGAGCTCACTTCCCATCCTGACCTAAAGGCAAAGTTTAGCCTCAATGCTAAAAGAACACATGATCAGGTCAGAAGCACTTCACAGAACTTGGAAGATTCAATATACTGTTTGTGGAGAAACTATGTTTGCTGTGAAAACATTGTCACAGTATAAGGAGCCTGTTCATAAAGTTCACTTTGCTTAAATGTTACAATTGCTGTCTGTCTATAGCGATACATGGGATTGTACATGAAGGAAAGACACCGTTAAAAACAGCATGTGAGCAAACACCTTGAGGAAGTCTGGCCCAGCAAAGATACATTCACAAACACAAACAGCCCCCAAACTGAAAAAGCAAAAAAACTGATCAGTCTCAGTATCTTTTAGCACAATAGTTCAGTTTACTTGTATAAGCACATTATGAAAAGTGATATCTGATTCTGAACTCAAAGATGACCTTAAAAACACCATTCTTCAATGTTCTGAATTTAAAATGCATTTTCTGATCACTGTAATAATCACAAAAAACATGACATTTACAGGATCGCTTTCAAAGTCTCATACTTCATTTTTAGCTGATAAGTGAGTTGCTAAATAGATGAACAAAGCTCCCCAGTGCTTAATTCTTTGCGTAACAGCTCAAAAGAACACAGATTTTGAATCATTACAGTGCTCTGGTTCATACTGACACAGGGTTTTATTTAAATGTTTAAGCCAGATACAAAAAGAAAAGCTCTCTGTGTGGGTTTGAACTAATGATCTTACGTTGATTGAATACCAGCTCCCATGGGTACAAATCATGCAACGTCTCATGCTTTAAGCCTTTCCTTTTAAATTTAGTTAAAAAAACTGAAATGAAAAAGGGGGTGCATTATGCACATACTTAAAAAAAATGAAAAAAGAAAACCCTTGTGACAAACATTTATTGTAGGTCCATTTCCTAAATCTGTTTGTCGTCACCACATTTCAAGTGTTTGTCTTTGTATCAGTAGCTCTGAATGACTCAAAGAAATACTTCTAGCAGCGAAAGAACGAAAGACGGAGGGTGAGAGATGGGATGTGGATGGATTGGGTTTTATATGAGATGTCTGAACACCCCCCTTCCCTACTCCTATCGGTCCATCTCGTCCAAGAGGGGAGTGGCGTCTCCGGCAATGGACATGGGCGTGCTCTCGATCATGGGGCTGGGTGAAGGTCGGGGCGTCATGCGGGGTGTCTTTTGCTTCCGCCGCTCGGCTTCTTTTTCCTGCAGCCACTGTTCAGCCATCTTACCCCAATCCACGGCGGTGTGAGAACTTGGCCTGGAGGGAACACAGATGGAGTTTTAGTACTTTGTTCTGTAATGTATAATGTACCAAGCACAGATGCTGCTATAGAAGTCATAATAATAGAAACCACACAAAAAAACAAGACTAAAGAAAAAAAGAAAACATGAACATTTGTGAAGGACCAGATGCATCAAAAACCACTCATTCGAATTAAAATGTTTACAGCATTGAATTTTCACACAGAAAATTCATCATGTGACATGGTTTTGCATTTAAGACAGCAGAGGCAGCACTCACTTGGGCTGTGGTGTCCGCACTCTCGACGACGAGGACGATGGTGTGGAGGACGAATGCTGATGGTGTCCGTGTGAGGATTGTGGGGTGCTGCTGGGATACTGGGGCGTGGTTATGGCCTGCTGCTGGCCAGGTGTGGTGTAAGAGTAGCTGGGCGTCATCATGGGCGTGGCCATCGGTTGCTGGGGCGTTGCGAACACCTTGAAAAAACAGGAAAGGAAGGAATGGGAAATATTAGTGGACCTGGTTTTGATTCAATGAATTAAACTGAATGTAGAGGTGCAGGTTTCGTACGTGATAAGCGCTGCTGCTGCCACCACCTCCTGCACTGCTGCCACCACTGTAACCATACTGACTGGAGGCCCATTGGGCCGGCGTCGTGTTGGGATTCTGGCCCTGGCCTGTAACCGCCGCTATGGCGTTGAACATCTGGGATGTCATGTTTCGCGGGAGAGCGTTGACGGCTCGAGTCAAGTCTAAGTGCGAGGGGACAAATTTGGGATTTAAATATACATTACAGTACTTCAAAAAAAAAAATCCTGTTGTTTTCAGGGAGAGCATCAGCATTTCTGAAATACCAGCAATGTTGATGTTGGCAGGAGTGGCATTCACTGATGCTGGTGTTCTCGTTCTGCTGCTGGTTGGTGTGACGCCTTTAGAGAGACAACAAAAACATTACATTACAAGGAAAAATAAGAATGCTAGGCCAGAGATGGAGTGCAGATGGAGACTTCTAACCTGGCACAGGATCCTGGTAGTGGTCCTTGAACCAGCGGAAGAGCCCATTGACTGTAGGGAACATCTGAGAGCGATACCTAAAGCCATCTGGAGTGATGGTTACATACTCTACCCTATAAAACAAAACACCAAAGGCAAACATTTACAAATGCATGCTATATATGGGAGTTGTGCCCTGCTTTGATAGGGTAATGAGTGTTACCTTGGCTTCCCTCTAGGCTGGTAACCCAGCAGAAATTTGCCTGGCAGGTCTCTACAAGCTGAAACGTAGTAGGGGATGAATGTCGGCTTCTCTTTTTTGGTCCTTACGAGATGCTCCTCCATTTTCTGTACAAAGGCAAGAAAGGATAAATGTACAATTGTACAATTTATAGTGGCCATTTTATCTCTAAAAAGTGTATAAATCAAGATAAAGAGAAAAGGAAAAGTGTGGGTCCTAAAAATGTTAACACACCTTCCTATCACCTCCATTGCACTCCTGGAAGTACTTGTGGCTGAGCAGATCTCGTGCGAATGCAGCCATGGGCTGGATGAACCTGGCTGTGATTTCATCCAGATCCTCAAACTCCTGTAGACAACCACGACTACCGTTAGATTTCTAGTTAAAAATGCTGTTCTTTTGAACTTTCTATTCATCAAAGAATCCTGAAAAAACACATCATGGTCCATATTATGCAGAACAACTTTTTTCAACAATAAGAAATATTCCGTTAGCTTGCGCAACAAATCAGCACTTTCAAAAGATTTTTAAGTAGTCATGTGACATTGAAGACCATAGTAAAGGATGCTGAGAATTCATCTTTGCATCACAGGAATAAATATTTTTCAAAATATTAACAAAAATTATTTAAATAACTAACAATATTTCTCTACATTTCCATTTTAAATAATTACAGCCCTGGCAAACATAACAGGCTTCCTTCAAAAGCATTAAATAAATAAATCATATCTCATACCCCAAACTTTTGAACAATAGTTTATATGTGACATACAACAACAGCTCACCTCATTGTTGATCCAAAGAGTATGCCCAAGGCTGAACGCATTCTCTTTACCCTCCTCACGGATGTCCACGTGCTGATAGATCCCATCAGCCACCTTCCATGTGACCGTCAGGTGGTTCTCCCCTTTACTGCTAGGTCGAATCACCACATCACCTTGGTCCATGGATTCCATCATCTTCTCAGCTTGTTTGAAGTTGATGTTGTGGAAGGACGGGTGAGCGATCACTCGCTTAATGTAAGCTAAAGACAGAAAACAAAAGTCATGTCACTTGAAAAAAATGATAAAATTAATGTTCTCAAAAGATTTGGTCAATACTCACTGGTTCTTTGCTGTTTCTTCTTTTGCTCCTCTTCCTGTTTCACATCATCTGTCTCAGCATCAAAATCATAGTAGGTATCTTTGGGAAGCTTCCATTCATTGTTCTTGTCACTCAGGTCAGATGTTCTGCAAGTGAGATCCACGTTGAACTTCTCGATGTCAATCTTCATGATGCGGCAGTGCACAGTCATGCCAACCTAACAGCAGAGAAGCAGAAGTCCTCAGTGTCCACAGAACATTTTCAAACTTCCGTATCTTTTGTAAGGCTACATATTTACATTGGGGTGTATATTGTTTATAAATGAACGCCAGATAGAGTATAGAAAGGAAACATGAGATTTGCTCACCTTGACTCTCTCCTCAGGGTGCTTCACCACCTTGTCACTAAGAAACTTTGTCGGTATGAAGCCTGTGACTGCGTTATCTAACCGAGTTCTCACTCCGATGGCTTGACCAGGGCAGGAGCCGCTGTCAAAGTGATTCCACACCTAAGAAAACCACAATGATAAGAGTAATTTTGCTTGTGTGCTTAAGATACATTTTTTTTTATATTTCTTGAAAAGGTAACAGAACCAATTCCCACCTCACTGAGCTCAGGGAAGTTGTCTTGCTGGCAAAATGGACACTGCCAGAGACCCGTCTCATCATTACGGATGGCCTGGTCGTAACTCTCACCTTGTGGCCGTCTGTGAGCAATGCCAGTCACCACACAGGTAATCAGTTTACCTATATGTGCACAGAGATTTAGGAAAGTATTACCAACAGTATCAAGACTGAAACACATGAGGGAGCACCACAAACATCACAGAATACTTTAAAATATGTTTATATCTATAGATTACTCTGATCTTTTTAAAATATCTAAAAACATTCAGGTATTATTTACCAATATAGAAGGACTCAGGAGTCTCCTTGGTGAGCAAGTTAAAGACCTCCTCCGTGTTGGGAGGCCTGTACGGGGCTCTCAGATCTTTATATCTACAGCTAAGCTCCGCTCGGATGTCATACAGCGTAATTCCCTTATTACCATAACCCTGAAGGGAAGGAAACAATAAATAGCACCGTTACAGAAAAAAAAACGGTTTAGTTAAGTGTCTTCATTTGCCACTTTGGATAAATTCCACTGCTAACAAAATATATAAAAGCGAACTATACAACATATATGACAAAGCTGACCTGTCTCTCCAGCTCCTCAGCGAAGGCATCCAGATCCAGGTCCTTGAGCCTCTCTGGGTTCTCAAGAATCTCCTCTAGCGCTCCGGCTGGGTTGGCATCTTCTGCCGACTCGTCGTACTCTAGAGCATCCACTGCCATTTTACGAGCCCACTCGTATGTTTCAGGATGCACTCGAGAACCATCCAGGACCTCGATATAGGAGTCAGTGCTGCAGAATGAAGGAAGACATTATTTCATCACATCTTCTGGCTGTATGCAGCATAATTCAGAGTGAGCTGCCGGTCATTCACTAACATTATGTTTTGCATCTTACCTGTCTCCAAGTGAGGCAGTGTCGATTTTGATGAAGCCAGCACAGTTAATGAAGACTTTGGGTCCCATATGGCACATGGTGACCAACTGGGTTCGGTTCTCTAACCTAGTGTTGTTCTGTTTAAGAATCTGAGGAACATTGGAAAGGTGCAGATGATGATTTCAACATCTTGTGATTTAGAGTTAGCTAAACATCATAGAAACTCAACCCATTATCTAGACCAGCGGTCGGCAACCCGCGGTTTCCGAGCCGCATGTGGCTCTTTCATCCCTCTGCGGTGGCTCCCTGTGCAATGCACGGGGGAGGAGTCCCCCCGACATTTAATACAACCTAAACTCTTCCCCTGCACTTTTAAAAGAGAAAAGATAGTCACGTCATTTTGGATTCGTATCCAAAATGATGTGAACATCAAGGAGCGCTGAACACTCTCATGGGTTGTATGTTTCATTCATACTCGAAGCCGGAGGGCTCTCTCGTGCAGAAAGTCCAAAACGGACCTTTGACAGGCATCCCACTATCTCCATAGAAATATAAAAGGTATTTAGTATGTCTATGGCTATCACTGTAGCTAAGCTGAATAACAAGCATAAAACTTAACTGATGAAACGTGAAGACGATATGATTTGTGTGTTTTTCAAGTCTTCTCCAGGTAATAAATATGAATTATACAGTGGTAATTGACAGCATTAATTACAGTACAGAATCTATAAAATATATTTTCTGACTTATTCTGTGATAAAAACGGAAAAGTGTTTGTAGTATATATACTGATTGTACAATCATAACCATAAAATTGTCATTAGTAAAATATCAAAAATATTATAGAAGACAAAGTATTGGTTATTGTCCAGCAGTGTATTTTATTTCTAAAAATAATTAAATTAAAAGAGATAATTTTTTTTTTTTGTCAATTATACATACATAAATAAATATTATAATAATTCTTATTATTATTACTACATTTCTGTCCTCCTCACTTCTGAAATGATTGCTACTCCCCTGCCCTTTAACATAACTGAATATTAAACATTAGCTATATGCCATGTTATCTTTATTTGGACATCAAATATTTTGTGGCTCCACGTGAATTTTATTTGGTGGGAAAGGGGCCAAAATGGCTCCTAGGTCTAGACAAGGTTGCAGACCCCTGATCTAGACTAACACTGGGATTTTATTTAAATGGAAAAAAAACAACGAACATCAAATGCGAGAATAGAGTTTTTGGAGAAGGTCTCACCTTGAGCAGGTGTGAGCCTTTTCTAGTTCCAAGGCCACAGATGTACTGGACCAGGCTCTGGGTGTAAGGGTGAGCAATGGCCCGGTTCACATCCACACCAACCTCATTCACCCGGTTTATGAACTCACAGTAAAGAGCGCCCAGCAGCTCCTCTTTCACTACATGCTCCTGAGGAACATTTAAAAAGATAATACATGAAAGGTGATTCACAAGTGACCTTCATCTCAAGCTTGTTTAAAAATAAAATTAAAATGAGTAGTCACTCAATTACCAGCCACATACTAAAGATGTCAGTATTGTTACTGTTAACTAAAAATTGGGTTCCGTAAATTAAATGAAGGCAAATTACTGAAGTACTAAAACGGCTAAATTTAAAACAAATTAAAAAAAGTTAAACAAATAATTCATATATGAATAAATACTTAAAAATGGCAATAATATGTAATATTAAAATAACACTGCAAGGCTGAATTTTACAAAAATATATGGAGAAAATCAAAGGTATTTAAACGTAAATGGCAAAAAGAAGGTCATGAGGATGCAGGAATGTGCTTGTACCTGCAGGGGATGCAGTTTCAAACACAGGATGTCCTCATCGCTGCTGCAGACTTGGGCAAACTCCACTAGGGGGTCCTGAATCTTGCGAGCCACAGACACAGCCTGCCGAAGCAGAGGTGGATAGTCCCTGAAGTCTGCCTATGAGAGGAGCAGTATGGGAAAGAAACATTAGAAAAGGCACGGAGCCTTCAACAAGGGTTTATGGTTAGAATTTCAGTTTTTATCTCATTGCACTGACCTCAGACTTCGTGCTGTTCATATAAAGCATAGCCAGCTCATTGTCCACCAGCTCCACTCCCACAGCAGGCAGAGAGGAGTCCTGCTCCAGCTCACTGATGGTGCGCTTGATGTCCTCCATCACCATATGAGCATCACTACACACATCCAAATAAACGCATCAGCATGTGGGGGTCCAGTGAAAGTTTAAAACTAGGCATTTTTAAAAACAAAAACTAAATATTAAACACACCGATTCTCCCCAGAAACAGCAACAACATGTGGCTTCTTACTAAGAAGGAATTTCTTGAGGTTTTCAATATCTTGAAGCTATGGAAACACAACAAACAAGTGTTTTAAAAGCGCCAATATTGATGTCAATTGGAATTAACAAACAACTGAAAAGTAAATGATTTGCAAGGCTTCTGTTTCTTCACCTTTTTCTCTCTTTCATCCTCTCTCCATGCATTTCTCCTCTTCAGGAAATAAGGAAGCCTGAGGAAGTCCACAACCTCTCCATCACCATTAATAAGGGAGCAGAACACTGGTGTATCTCTATAAACACACAAGCAAACACTATCAGATACCATTCAAAAGTATGATAAGCTGATAATTATAATGATGTTATGGCCAATAATATATAATGTTATAACATTTAATAACAGAGGAGAAATTAAATTAAATTGAGATTCACTTTAAGTCAGCATTAAATTACCTAAATATAAATTAAATATCCAATAACATTAGTTTTTATTGTGCATCCCTATTCAAAATCACGTGGAATATATTTGCTCACTCAGAACAAAAATGTACCTGCCGGAAGCAAATGCCACCCCAAGAACACGGATACCCTTTCCTTGCGAATCATCCATGAGGTCATCGTCCTCCTCTACCTGCTGATCAGGCCGATAAGGAGCCACCTTCAACCAGTTATACAGCTTCTTGCAGCAAGACTACCAAAAACACAAGAAACACAAATCAACTTGTTATAGACCACAATTTGGTACTGAAAGTGCTTTATTAGCTTTCAAAGGTAATATAATGCATGCAATTAATGTGGCACCTTAGTAATATTGTCCTTGGCTTCAGCAACAAGTTTGTTTTTCAGTTCCTTGGCCATCTGAGGATAAAGGAACTGCTGCAAGGAACGTTCAATAGCAAGAGTTCTCTGCTTGTTCCATTCCTGCACCTGGTGACTGAACTCATCCCTGTAGTAGAACTGCTTAATCTCATCAAAATAGGTCTGATCTCCGTACCTGTAGAGATGGCAAACAGAACTGCTCTGCATCTCTTGTATACAATCTTTAACAAGTCAATACAGTTCTTGATCTCAAGCTAATATTTTCAGGACACAACTGTACCCTTTGACTCCCACAAGGTCAATGCAGATGTCTATGGCAAGCAGGCCTTCCTCCTCAGCAAGACACATCTTCAAGAACTGATCTCCACTGAGCTCTTTCACAGGCTTGTTCTTCAGGTACTTGAAGGAATAGGCATAGTGCGCTTCATCCACATCCTAGGAAACATGACATATATTAGCTGATGTGGAATTACTGATGAATGTGCAAACAATGCAGCCATTGGCACATCAGTTCAGTCTGGGTTTGAATAGTAGGACAAGTTTACTACGGTAATACTGTAGCACAGCAAAAACTAGCTATGCCTACAACACAAAATCAACTGAACATTCTAGCTAAAGCTCTAACACAACAGAGCTCTGCTGGGGTGGGAAGGTTGCTTTTTTGCTAATACCCTTTCCTTGATGAATATGGTTAAGTGAAAGTAGAAGATAAACAAAAACACAACAGTTAATAAAATAATTGTATAATACATAATGGTCACTTCCTACATACTAGAAGGTATCTCTGTAACTCCTAAATTAACACTAAGTACCAACCTTCTTGCCCTTCTTAGTTGGCTTGATGTTAATCTTGGCCCTCTCCTGGAAGGTCTGTCTGAGCACGTGCCTAACCAGAGGTTCACGGGCAATCTGCATGGCCACCATGTAGCGAGCACCTTCCAGAACAGCCTCCGGGGTGTTAAATTGACTACGAATAAATTTCAGTTATGAATAAATATGAAAACTTCTATGTTTTTCCAGTAAGCAGTGGGTAAAAGACATGCATACAGAAGTTATTTTAAGTAACAATTTCAAGTTTGCAATGATCCATTACCTGCACACATAGTCCTTGGCCAGCTCCAAAGGCTCTGCAGGAAACTGCTCTGTTTCATGCCTCTGATAACTGTCTCGCAAGTTTTCTCCAAACTGCTCTGGGGTCAGACCAAACTTCTTGGCAAGACCATCTAAAAAAGTGTCACCATATGCCATCATTTTCCAAGAAAAGTGTATGCATGAATTCATCACTTTCTTGGAGTTACACTGTAATTATGTACAATATCAGTTACATTGTTAAAAATATCTCTGACAAAATATGCTAGTATAAGTTCAATCAATGTATTGCTGTAAGTTTATATTCTATATAATATATTTTTTTTTGCCAGGGAATATGTTTGGCACATTTGACTGCCTGCATAAATAAATAAAAGAAAAAAATACATGGAGTTATTTTTGTGCAAGATGTACAAACCAAGGCCTGCGCTCTGACAGATGCTGTACATATCCCTACGGGAAGCTTGTTTTAGATCTGGACCCTTTTGCTCCTCTTCTTCTTCTTCCTCCTCCACTTCTGCCTCTTCCCCTAGCAGAACAAAAACAGTTTTAGTCTAATGCATGGTTGACCATTATTTGAACAAATTATGCAAAGGAAACACAGCTGTACCATCTTCCTCTGAAACTTCTTTGATCTTTTTCAGTTTCTTTTTGCTGGCCTTGGCTGCATTCTGCATCTTAGGAATGTCTCGGCCATAGTAGAGCAGGAAGTGGTTATAGACGTCTCCCAGCTCATCAAGAGACTGGACGTCTTTCAGTCTGTCAATGCAAAAAGAGGGTGTGATTACTGTGGACAAGGCATAAAATGTTAGAATGGTTTTTAGGTTTGTACTTATACCTCTCCATATCAGAAGTGTCTAGAGGACGAGTTGAGTCAGCCAATGGCTTGTCAGGGTCAGCGGAGATCTGCTCAAACTGATAAGACTGCATCCTCTGGAAAAGACGTGTCAGGTTCTGCTTCCTGGTCTTCAGCTGAGTCCACTGAGGAGGACAGCCATAAATCATTTCTACATTAAAGAAAAAGCAGCAACCGCACTGCATAAGGAGAACATTTTGATTAGCCCTTACCTTCTCATCCCACTGCCACACCTTCCACAGATCATTAATGTTCAGCTCTGGTTCCACATACTCCTTCCTGTAGAATGCAATGAAGGGAACCTGTAAGATGGAAGAGAGAGGAGTTAAAACCAGATGATCTGTCAGTCAAGTTTATTACAACTTGTTTTTTCCCATGACTATACCTCAAAGTGTTGGTTCCTCATGAAGTTCAGAGCTTCTTTGATTTTAGCAATAGTACTTGGGCCCTTTCTGCTGAAATTAGTGGTTGTCCCACGATCTAGGTAGTCTGTGCTCTCCTGCAAAGCAAATAAAAACAAAATTTAACAAAGTTAGCTTAGTGCCATGACAATATGCTAACAAAAGTCATGTTACACAAATACTCCATTCACACCTGCATGGAGATGGTCGGTGTGGAGAAGGCATTCCTGTAAATCCATTCAGCTTCTTCCTCCAGTTCATCATCCTCAGCAGGCTTTACAGGGATGGTCCTCAACTGCAAATGACAAGAGGTTATGAAATATCCTCATTTCCACCCATGAAAGGAAACACACTGGTACAGGGCATGCAAAAGTTTCTGGTATACTTCACATTGGACAGCATACTGCAAATGAAAGATATAGATATATACAGGTGCTGGTCATATAATTAGAATATCATCAAAAAGTTGATTTATTTCACTAATTCCATTCAAAAAGTGAAACTTGTATATTATATTCATTCATTACACACAGACTGATATATTTCAAATGTTTATTTCTTTTAATTTTGATGATTATAACTGACAACTAAGGAAAATCCCAAATTCAGTATCTCAGAAAATTAGAATATTACTTAAGACCAATACAAAGAAAGGATTTTTAGAAATCTTGGCCAACTGAAAAGTATGAACATGAAAAGTATGAGCATGTACAGCACTCAATACTTAGTTGGGGCTCCTTTTGCCTGAATTACTGCAGCAATGCGGCGTGGCATGGAGTCGATCAGTCTGTGGCACTGCTCAGGTGTTATGAGAGCCCAGGTTGCTCTGATAGTGGCCTCCAGCTCTTCTGCATTGTTGGGTCTGGCATATCGCATCTTCCTCTTCACAATACCCCATAGATTTTCTATGGGGTTAAGGTCAGGCGAGTTTGCTGGCCAATTAAGAACAGGGATACCATGGTCCTTAAACCAGATACTGGTTGCTTTGGCACTGTGTGCAGGTGCCAAGTCCTGTTGGAAAATTAAATCTGCATCTCCATAAAGTTGGTCAGCAGCAGGAAGCATGAAGTGCTCTAAAACTTCCTGGTATACGGCTGTGTTGACCTTGGACCTCAGAAAACAGTGGACCAACACCAGCAGATGACATGGCACCCCAAACCATCACTGACTGTGGAAACTTTACACTGGACCTCAAGCAACGTGGATTGTGTGCCTCTCCTCTCTTCCTCCAGAATCTGGGACCCTGATTTCCAAAGGAAATGCAAAATTTACTTTCATCAGAGAACATAACTTTGGACCACTCAGCAGCAGCCCAGGCGAGACGCTTCTGACGCTGTCTGTTGTTCAAGAGTGGCTTGACAAGGAATGCGACAGCTGAAACCCATGTCTTGCATACGTCTGTGCGTAGTGGTTCTTGAAGCACTGACTCCAGCTGCAGTCCACTCTTTGTGAATTTACCCCACATTTTTGAATGGGTTTTGTTTCACAATCCTCTCCAGGGTGCGGTTATCCCTATTGCTTGTACACTTTTTTCTACCACATCTTTTCCTTCCCTTCGCCTCTCTATTAATGTGCTTGGATACAGAGCTCTGTGAACAGCCAGCCTCTTTTGCAATGACCTTTTGTGTCTTGCCCTCCTTGTGCAAGGTGTCAATGGTCGTCTTTTGGACAACTGTCAAGTCAGCAGTCTTCCCCATGATTGTGTAGCCTACAGAACTAGACCGAGAGACCATTTAAAGGCCTTTGCAGGTGTTCGGAGTTAATTAGCTGATTAGAGTGTGGCACCAGTTGTCTTCAATATTGAACCTTTTCACAATATCCTAATTTTCTGAGATACTGAATTTGGGATTTTCCTTAGTTGTCAGTTATAATCATCAAAATTAAAAGAAATAAACATTTGAAATATATCAGTCTGTGTGTAATGAATGAATATAATATACAAGTTTCACTTTTTGAATGGAATTAGTGAAATAAATCAACTTTTTGATGATATTCTAATTATATGACCAGCACCTGTATATATAGGCAAACACTGCTACATACCTGGAATCTTTCTGGCATGTCTGTAGAGCGGATCTCGTTGTCTTGATCGGTCATGTGGCTGCTCTCCAGCTCACTGGGCTCATAGATCTCAAATATGCTACGGCGGCCAACTCTTCTCTTGGTCTGCTTCTTTGGCCGATCCCATGACTCATCATCCTGATCCTCCTCTTCCTCTTCCGCATGATCATATGCCTCAGTGTCGAACTCGGCAAAGTCAAAATCACCGCCGAATATCTCTTGAGCTTCTTGCAAGGCACTAAAATGTCAGAAAAGGAGCAATATTAGAGATAAAGTCATGGGTTGAAGGCCATTTCAGTCAGGGCTTTAGTCCTTCTTCATACCACACAGAGAAGTCTATATTTACATAAGCAAACCACTGTTTTACTGTTTACATCACTTACGCATCAGTGTAGCCAGAATATTTCTTGCCCTTCTTTTTAGTGATGGGCTGCCCATCATCATCCACAATGAAATCATCAATATCTGCAAATATTGAGAGAAGAAAAAAAAAAAATTCTAAATTCCACAGAATTCTAGAATATGAATTCAAATCCATGATGAATAGGGTAAACATCTTTCCTACCAGATTCCTCATCATCTTCCTCCTCTTCATCATCTCTTGGGTGAAGTGTGTCCACAGCCTCTCCCTCCTCCACCTCTCCATCTCCATCACCATCCCCAGTAAAGATCTCATCAGCGATCATGTCTTTCTCATCATCTTCCCCCTCATCATCCATGGTTTTCACACGCGAGTATTTTTTTTTCTGAACATATTTTTTCACGAGTTCATAACTAGTATCAGTTAAATTAATACAAATTCTGCAATTTAGCACAGACTGGAAGATTGGTGACTCACCCTTCTCTTCACTTTTACTCCTAAATTCTCCTCGATGAGGTCCAGATCATCATCATCAAGATAGTCATCATAACCTGACAGATACAAACACACATTTTTTAATGAGAACAAATGTTAAGCAATACAAAAACCAGTATTTCATTTTGCCTATTGTCAACAATTATGTTATTTTTTTCAATCGAAGGAACTATAATTGTTCATAGTAAACAAATTGATCATTAAGGCAAACGCCTTAACTTAAAATTGTTTATTTTGGCTAAAATATGAATTCTCTATCCATAATATTACAGTGAAAAAATAATCTTGTCTGAATCAGAAGAGAAATATGCACAGATTAAGCACTGCTTACACACAAAAACTTATATATTACACACATATTTCAGTATATTGACTTTTTCACTGGAGAAAGCATTATTATGGACTCATATTTTGGCAAGAAGTAATGTTTAAAGTTACAATTTTGGATTTTTGTCTTATAAACACAGCTTTTCAATTCATAAGATGTTAATTGGTGGACTGGAGTCATGTGGATTATTGTCATGTCTTCATCAGCTGTTTGAACGCTCATTTTGACATCATTTATTGGTGAGCCAAGTTTAGTAATGTAAATTTCTCCAAATCTGCTCCAATGAAGAAACAAGCTGGCTGGCCTCATTTTTAGGTGAACTATTCCTTTAATTTGTTATCTCCAGCAAAATAACAATGTTTTAAATATTTGATTTCCCCTAGTCCTATTAAGAACAATATTATGCACTAGTGAATAGAAAACACCAGAACGCAGAAGAATTTAATATGGCTTTAAATTCAGAGTAACCTACTTCGTTTTCTGCGGCGATGACGGACCTCTTCACCAGAGTCACTATCCTCTGCTGAGCGCTGCGGTTCTTCCTCTTCCACATCGCCATCATCAATGAGTCCTCTCAGGTTTCCATGCTCATCCTGATCTTCAGTATTCTCTTCCTCTTCTTCTTCTGGAGGCATCAACAACACAGAACACAAGCAATGACGCAACGTACCAATAACAATAGAACTCTGATAAAACTCTTCATATTCAGTGCCTTCATATTTATGCCTTCTGCAGGATGTGGCTTTAAGTAGATAACATCTTACCATCCTCTTCCATAAATCGCTGCTGCTTTTTGGGCTTCAGGTCTTTCTCCTCGAACTCCTCCTCTGACTCCTCAGCCTCGCTTTCAATGAAGTCAGACATGTTTGCAAGGCCTGTGTGAAAATTCAAACATTTTTATTACAAGGATCTGTCATAAATACAGTATGGCTGTGACAAATATACTACGATATTCAAAGGGTTTGGAGTATTCATTGTAATAAAGAGAAAAATGTTGCATTGACAGTGGCAACATTATTATTTCCTTGTCATAACCAGTAAGATTCAGTCAGTTTAATAATAATAACAAAAACATGTCATACATCTGACACATCTCTCGCAGTAAACAAAAGACTGACAAAGATCAGCTTCACTGGTGGCTTAACTTGATTGTTCTTGCATAAAACATTTAAAACAACACTTGGTTTGTCTAATTTGATTTATATGTTAAGATGTTTACATGTTAAAATATAATACCAGAGTACTAATTGTGTAAATTCAGGCCTTTTTAGATATCAAAACATATGAAGATGAACTTGAGATCCATGCGCCTAGCTAGATTTTAGCTTAGCCAAGGAATTTGGGACGCGAAAATACTAAGTTTGTAACTATTAATAAATACTCAGAAAGCTAGCGATGAATCGAACGTAAACAGTAAAACATTGTTTTGATTTTTAAATAATTACGTAACGACTCTGTCTGTGGCACTGTGAGAAATCAAGGCCCTCGTGCTAACAGCTAGCCTGAGCGCTAAGAAAAACAACCCCAGGCATTAACTTACATGACTCTTTTAAAAACACTTAGCTGAAATTAGACATCGAACACGAAAGCACACTTACTTTTCCTTGCGAGGAAGCTCGAGTGAAGACTTGAAAATAAGCGCTGAGATGAAGAACGAAGCGTCACTTTTGAAGAAGCTTGATAGTGACAACAAAAAATGGCTGAGGGTTACAGTCGGGATTCTGTTTCCGGTATACACATATTTAACTTCCGGTCAGGATGAATTAATTTGCTGATTTCTAATAAATAACGCATTATTAAATGTTAAAATTAACTAAGATTAGTACATAAGTTCGAATAATTTGTCATTGTTAGTTCAGGTTAGCTAATGTAGTTAACAATTTAAACCTTATTGTAAAGTGAAATACATATCGTTCAGGGACGAATTATAGTTACTTTTCCTCGTGTAAAATATATTTTTAAATATACATTTAAAAAAAAAAAATTACTGAAAAAAAACCTTAAAATATCGTTTTTTACCTGGCACTAGAGTCTCTCCGGGCCTGAAGACGGCGCTCTGTATTTAGTGCTGCACGCGTTCCATGTGACGTCACGGAGGGTTTTTAAAGATTAGTTTTTCCCAGGACTCAGCAAGCCATGGACAGTTTGGGGTTCTTACGGGTGCAGTTGCCTATAACAGTGTTATTGTCATGTATGTTTACATTCTCCTCCGGCAGTGAAATGAATTTTGTAACGTGCGGGTCGGTGGTGAAGCTGCTCAATGTGAAACACAACGTCAGATTACACTCTCATGATGTCCGCTATGGATCTGGTGAGTGACTGTGATTCATAAAGTCTGCTCGCCTCATCTGTATGGCAGTGATATAAACGTTTGTTGTGTTATAAAATATGTGACCTTAGACCACAAAACCAGTCATAAGTAGCACGGGTATAATTGTAAGCAATAGCCAAGAATACATTGTATGGGTAAAAATTATTGATTTTACTTTTATGCCAAAAATCATTAGGATATTAAGTAAAGATAATTTTCTATGAAGATATTTTGTAAGTTTCCTACCGCAAATATATCAAAACTTAATTTTTGATTAGTAATATGCATTGCTAAGAACTTCATTTGGACAACTTTAAAGGCGATTTTCTCAATAGTTGGATTTGTTTTTGTTTTTTTTGCACCCTCAGATTCCTGATTTTCAAATATAGTAGTCAACATTTGAAGTGGATCAAAACCTTACATCAAAATTGTCCTAAAACCTTAAACCAAAATGTGTTCTTGTCTTAGGACAACTTTGATTAACTTTTTTGATCCACTTCAAATGTTGACTACTGTAGTTATCTCAGCCAAATATTATCCTATCCTAACAAACACACTGTACATCAATGGAAAGCTTATTTATTTAGCTTTCAGATGATGTATGAATCTCAATTTCAGAAAATGTACCCTTATGACTGGTTTGGTGGTCCAGGGTCACACATAATTAACAGCAGTTTTAAAAAGCCATTAAATAAACATATTATATTACTACTTTGTAAATATTCTGAAGGGTTTAAAAGAATACACTGTTTGGGGTCGATATGATTTGTTTATGTTTTTGAAAGAAGGATGCATTTATTTGATAAAAATACAGTAAAAACCGTAATATTGTGTTGTAGTATTACAATTTAAAATCACTATTTTCTATTTTGATACATTTTAAAATGTAATTCATTGCTTTGATGTCAAAGTTGAGTTTTCAGCATCATTGCTCCAGTCTTCAGTGTCACACGATCCTTCAGAAATCATTCTAATATGCTGATTTGCTGCTCTAGAAACATTCTTAATTTTGAAAACAGTTGTGCTGCTTAATATTTTGTGGAAACTGTCATTTTTTTCAGGAATCTTGAATAGAAAGTTTTAAATAACTGTTTATTTGAACATTTGTAACATTATTAATGTTTTTATTGTTACTTTTGATCAGTTTAATGCACCTTTGCTGAATAAAAGTATTGATTTTCTTCCTAATAATACAAAAAAAGAAACCGTAATTCTTTCAGGAATCTTGAATAGAAAGTTTGAAATAACAGCGTTTATTTGAAATAGAAATATTTGTAACTGTTTGTAATTATTGAAATATTTGTAATTGTTAATGTCTTTATTGTTACTTTCGATCAATTTAATGCATTCTTGCTGAAGAAAAGTATAGATTTTTTTTAGAAGCAGCAGCAGCATACAGTCTCTCTATGATCTGTCAATGATAATTCCAGGTAGTGGTCAGCAGTCGGTGACCGGTGTGACCGTGGTGGAGGACAGTAACAGTTACTGGAGTGTACGGGGCACCAGTGATGATGCATGTCATCGAGGGATTCCGGTACAGTGTGGACAGAACATCCGATTGACCCATGTGAACACGGGCCGCAATCTACACAGCCACTACTTCACTTCTCCTCTTTCTTCAAATCAGGTTTTAATATGTCATCCTTTTTTAAAAACACTGTAATGTATAGGTACTGTATATAGAATTTTGATGTAGCAATAGGCTGTGGATATTTACTCAAAAACTCTCCCCTTTTAGGAGGTCAGTGCCTTTGGTGAGAACGGCGAGGGTGACCATCTGGACGAGTGGACCGTTCTGTGTGCAGGCTCTGTTTGGCAGCGGGATGAGTCCGTTCGGTTCCGCCACACGGCCACCGAGGCTCTGCTGTCTGTGACGGGTGAACAGTACGGCAGACCCATCCACGGCCAGAGAGAAGTGCACTGCATGATGGTCAGCAGCTCACACAGCTACTGGAAAACAATGGAGGGCGTCTTCATGAAACCCAGTGAGACTGGATCCAGGGATTTCAGCATTCCATTACACACTGAGTTTTAGAGAAACGCTTCACACAAGCTGAATCTGCTGGACTCTTTACAGTTCTAATGTTTTTCTTTACCCACTGGCCCAGAAGAGGAGCCTTGAGCTGTTATGAAAAAGAGTTTTATAATCAAATTGTGCCTCTTGCTTATTTTTTTAAACACTTTTATATTGCACAGCATACGCTGCTGTTCAAAAGTTTGGGGTCAGTAAGGATTATTAAGGTTTTAACAACAAATATTGAACATCATAACTGTTTTCAACATTGATTATAGTAAGAAATGTTTATTAAGCACTATATAAGTATATTAGAATGATTTCTGAAAGATGTGTGTCACTGAAAACTCAGCTTTGCCATCACAGGATTAAATTATTTTAAAATATATTAAAATTATATTTAAAATTTAATAATATTTCACAATATTGATGCATTTACTGCAATTTGATAAATTTTTGCAGCCTTGGTGAGCATAAGAGCATTCCTTTAAAACCTTAAAGAAATCGTACTGACTTTAAATTTTGAAAGGTAGTGTATAATAAGACAAACTGAAATTTAAATGTAAAAATTGAAAGAGAATTCTTTGTTTAAACATTTAGATTTTTGGAATGCAGAAAGAAGCCACTTTTAGCTTTTCAAGCTTTTTTATTATTATCTTAAATAGACACAGTCTCACGGATTTCATAATTATAAGGCAAAAGTTCATTCAGAGTTTAACTAAGTTTTAACTTGCAGCACAATGTACTCGCCTTTAAGAATATTTAATGGCCATTAATATAGAAAAATCATGGTCATCTTACAAGTAATATTAAATTAGAAAGAACAACAACAAATCCTTAAATAATAAAATTGGCCCACAACTGTTCTAAAAAAAAAATTAAACCTGGGATATGATTTAAAACCACAAATATGAATTAATTGCATACCGAACAAGCTGGAATTCACTTGAATTGCTTCAATGCTACTTTATGTTGCAGCAGTATTAATATTAATCTCATTGAGAGACTTGCAGTTATGTGGTGCTATGTAATGATGTTTTAGGCTATTTTTCTAAAGGAAGCTGTGAGTTACATATAACAAAGACTTCTATACATACAGCCATTATTATCATACTTGCACACCTGAATATACTCTGGTAAAGCATGTGTCTTTTCCCTAAGGAAATCATCCATTTTTGTCTCTAAATGTATAATTGTAATTATATTAAGTGCCTTTTAAATATTTACACATGTACTATGATTACATATACTGTAGATGCTGTAACATTTTAAATGACCTGTAAACTTTCTTTATGTTTACATGGTTGGGTTCACAGCTGTCTACCATTTGACTTGGTAATACAGTACATCCACACTCTAAAAAAAATGGTGCTATATAGCACTAAAAGTGGTTCTTTGGCTCGTAATCATAGGGGAACCACTTTTGGTGCTGTATAGCACCAAATCTTGGTGCTTCAGTGGTTCTTCAGTGGTTCGTTGGCACCGCTACCATATACAGAACCTGTTAAGCTCCTGTATGGTTCTTCAGTGGTTCTTTGGGGTGATTAAGGTGCTATATAGCACCACTGCCATGCAAAGAACCTGTTAAGCTCCTTTAAAGGTTCTTTACGAGCCAAAGAACCACTGTTGGTGCTGTTTAGCACCATTTTTGTTGAAGAAATACAGTGCAATATGGCACCTCTTATGGTTCTACAAAGCACCATTTGACAAAGGTGCTGTATAGCACCTTTAAAGATATGGTGCTATATAGCACCAAAAGTGGTTCCCCTATGATTACGAGCCACAAACCACTTTTAGTGCTATATAGCACCTTTTTTTAGAGTGCACAGTACCAACTGAGAAGCATTAGTACAGATTTTGAAGAATTAAACAGCCTTTAGAATGTATTACCTCAGACAGACGGTTTGTGTAGACATGTTATTTTGTAGATGCTTTACATTAAAGAGATCAAGACTTGTTTATTCATTAACAGTGCTGGTGTTTTATTGGGGGTTTTTTTATCAGAAAAACAATAGATTAAGTAGTTTATTTGTCATTTGTACAGCTGGGTTCACATGATAGTATGTAAACAGAATTTTAGTCTTATTTGCTTCCCCTACTGCCCCAGGCAACAATAATAACAAAAATGATTATTATATAAATTATTATCATCATTATATCAATAATTGGATGCAAAGACATTCATTGTCATGTTCAATAAATAACTTTCTTTTATTTCTTCATATTCTATGTGTAATGATACGAGTAATGATACATTTTTGTTTAGAAACCATATTGCTTTAATCTGTCAATCCACATCCTGCATGCAAATATGTATACTGTTTTGCATATTAATAATCCTTATTTTGATATACTCCATAAAAATACATAAATATAAAATTTTATTTGGCATGCTTCAAATTCAGATGAAGTTAGGATCTGGATTGAGAGTAAATTAAATTAAAAATTCCATCAACCTTTGCAAGATAAAAAAAAATAACAATAGAAAACAAAAATATTATTAATCAACAAAATATAAAATACAGTAGCAAATAAAACCTTTACCAATTTATATATCCAAAATGCCCATAAACCAGAGGGTAATTTTAGTAGAATGTAGAATCTAACAAGATGGCAACAAGCAGAGGATACATAGAATAATGACTAAATGATGCAAGAGATTTCTAAACTTTAGTCCACTTTGTGATAAATGAAAGGAACAGTGAACAAATATTCTTATATTATTAAATAAAACAACAAGGTGCAACACTTTAAATTGATATATATGGAATTTACACTGAATTCCACTCCCGTTTCCAACTTCTTCTTGGTAAAGGTTACTTTGTTTCTTTCTTCAAGTAACATTTCTTCTTTGCTAAAAGTAAGTTTCCTTCGTTACCTGTAATTTTTACATCACATCTTCAGAATATGCCACTAGATGGGGCCATTGATTTGGAAATCTCGTTCCAAAGCAGACTGACAGAATAATATGCACCAGTCCTCAATCTAGCCGTTCTGTGTCATTCTGGAAAACTGACAGGAACTTTGTCCAGTAAACGGTTCACAATAATCCGCTTTTCCTTTGCAGTGTATTTTGGCACAGAATGCTGGTACTGTTTCATATAATATTTGCTCACAGGAAGGAAACAATGTGAGTTCAGACATTTAGACTGATGCTCTCAGCAAATGCCTGCAAGCGGTACAGACCTTGGAAAAGCACTGCATTAGTGTTCTGAACATGCACACATGACACAGTCGAACAGACAATCCAAAGACTTTTGTGTGGCACTATATGCATAAATACACATGCAATATACAGGGGATTGTGACAAACGGCTGTACAATAATAAGGAACACAGGGAATAGGACTGATGTGCACACACATTATAAATATATAGACAAACAGGTAGACAAATACTTATATTACACACAGACTGTAACTGTAAAAGAAAAAGTGCTATTGTAGAGACCGACCAGTTTACTTCTGGTTGTTTCAGAGCAATTTGTGTTGCATTCACTGACTCTCTGAGCCTGAGAGTGAATAAAAACTCAAAATGGACAAAAAAGTCCAACTATGTAGCATAGACACTTCCGCAGAAGTTCAGTGTCATATATTTTAACCAGACAATATGCAGACATTTAGAAGACCTTGATTTAAAATCAAAGAGAGTATTATACTCTCTTCTTTCTTCTGTAGACACACAAAACGAGAGATTGGGTAATGGCATGAATGCAACAGACTTCTAATTTTCATTAAAAAAAAATTATCCTGTTTACCCATAATGCACAAGGTGTACTGCAAAATGGAGATGTGTGGAATTTAATTCATCCCACTTGCTTTGCAGAATATGGAAAGCCACAATGCATTTGTTACTCAAATTATATAGCAAACAATGAAAAATTAGTCTGCTTCTGCTCATACAGGGGAACAGTTTGGGGTCAATAAGATTTGTACTGTTTTTGAAAAAAGCCTCTTCTGCTCACCAAGGCTGCATTTATTTGATCCAAAATACAGTAAAAACAATGATATTGTGAAGTCACTGTTTTATAATGTAATTTATTTCTGAATTGTCAGCAGCTATTACTCCAGTCTTCAGTGTCTGTTTGTTCCCTCAGTTTATTAAAATGTATTTCCCTCGCTCCCTCATTCTAGTTAAAGAGTGGCCACATGACCTTATTAATTTGTTCTCTTGTTTTTGAAATAATGGCCACATTGTATTAATTTATTCCCGCATCTGATTATCAAACCAAGGGAATAAATTAGTAAAACGTCCACTGATGTCACATGGACTATTTTAATGATATCCTTACTAACTTTCTGGGTCTTGAACGTGTCAGTTGCGTTGCTGTCTAGGGTCATAAAGCTCTCGGATTTCATCAAATATCTTCATTTGTGTTCCGAAGATGAATAAACGTCTTACAGGTTTGAAACGACATGAGTTATTAATGACAGAATTTTCATATTTGGTGAACTATCCCTTTAATGCACCATTGCTGAAAAAATAATTAATTTCTTTACCTCCAAAAAATCTTACTGTCCCCAAACTGTTAATGGTACTTCTTACTATTTTTTTTAAGTATGTGGAAAAAGTACACAGTATGCAATGATAAATGTTTTAGACAGTAATATTTTATGTTGTTGTCATGTAATTTGATCACATTGTATGTTCGGTTCAGCAGCTGCTATTTAATTACCATTTTAAACATTAAACATTTAAAACATTTTTTTTATGTTTTTTTTCTCCTGAACCATATCTGTTCTTAAATCATTTTTAAATTATTTTTTATTTCTCTCCCTATCTCTCAGTTATGCTAATGTAAATCACTTTATGTGATCATTATGTGCAGTATAAATAAACTTTCCTTGGAGAAAAAAAATATAGTTATTTTTCTTTTTTCAACCCAAATACTAATTGACAGTCCAATCAAAGGAGGAGAAAAAAAATCACACTCAAAACATTAAGATGCATTGTGGGATACAGTACTCCATGCAGATTACATCCTGCATATTGTGGAAATTTGTGATTTTCTTTGCATACTGCATGTACACAGTAAGCTGCATACTGTAAAAGTAATATCATGGTAGTATGCTATTCCAAAAATACCCACAGTCCCTTCAACATAATCTTCAATAAATTCCATAAATAAGCTTCAACACTGCAATGCTGCGAACAAAACATACAGTGCATTTGAGATGAACATTCATACGCTTTTGATGCCAGACATCCTGCAGCGGCTCCACAGGACAGGCTGCCAATCACTCCTCATCGTTCCCATCTGACATGACTTGGAGTGAGATAACGTACAAAGTCTTCATCTTTCAAAGACAGGAATGAGATAAACACGCAGCGTGGAGGGACACGGGATGTTATTGCATTAAATGGTATCCAGTGAGGAGCCCTTGCATGTTCCTGTCAAGCTGATGATGGAGGACATCCCTCACTGCCGCTTATAAGTCACAATCACAATCGCCGAAATAAATATAAAACACAAAACTCTTTCTCGGGATTCACATCCTCTGTTCGGTGTGCTCCCCACGCTCTTCCAACTAAAAGAAAGTGGAGTTTTTGATGCATGTTTCTTAAGAGAGGTCAGATCAAGCAGGGTTCACAGTGGGCGGGGCTACTCCATGCCATTCCGCAACATCTGATTGGCTGCGATGAGCATGACGCTGATGATGAAGGCCATTGCAAAAGCGCAGATGAGGCTCTTGCGGACACACGTCTGGCGATTCTTGTTTTTCGAATGCACTGATGGAGTAGAACAGAGCATCAATGAGAAGAGATGACAGCACACAATGAGCATAAGCCATCCAAACAATGATCCGTGCTGCTGATCTCTGTGCATAATGAGGCTTTGAATATAAACAATAATGAAACAAAACATGTGGCTCTGCTGAGCTGCCTCACTGGACTCGACACACTCATGATTGCACACACACACACACACACACACACACACACACACACACACACACACACACACACACACACACACACACACACACACACACACACACACACACACACACACACACACACACACGCGCGCAGACAGAAATAAATATTGAATATGTGAAACTGTTTAAGGGCACAGTGTGGGCCAATAAAGCATATGTTTTAAAACAATGTGACAGACTAATTGGATTTCGAAGCATGAAATTGTTACATTTTATTCACCTTTTTCTCAGGCCAGCAGATTCAATTCCATTCAATTTGTGTTGTTATTCTGTGCTGCATATTGAGATTAAATATTGAACTGCTGAAACATAATTGCATGAAAGCTTTTATGATAATTTCCCTGTTTCTGAATTCCATTCATTCCCATTACTTTTGTTGGCTGATGAAAACATCTGGTTCAATAAAGCGAGTGAAATTCAAAAGTAAACAATGCAGGGAGTAAAGAAAATGTTACACTAGTTGCTTTCATTTATCAGATGCTTTTCATTCCAAAAAAAAAAGATAATGCACTGAGAGCACAGAACTCTCATCTCATTAAATGCCCAGTTTCTGGGCAAACACATCAGGCTATAGAGCCTAATAGTCGGGCTCCAGATGTAAAAAATCCATAAAGAAATGGATTTTTAATGATAACATATAAACCTTTCAAGACCTACTATGAGCACTGTGATTGTTAAGCGATGATATATGCTTTTGCAGAAGCCAAAAGTCAATGTGATTTTAGCTTCATTTAAAAAAGCAAGCTTTTCATTGGATGCACCAATCAGAGAAGTTGCTGTTACTAAGGCTTTGCGAACAGTATACTGACTACACTCTTTATTTATTCATTTGTAATTAAATATTTTGAAAATACATTTAAATATATTTAATTTAATTTGTATATTTACAATAATTGTCTACAAGTCAATTACAAACATAATACATACTTCTGTAGAAGCTGAAAGTCAATGTGATTTCAGCATATTTTTTTTAAAGCATCCATTAGATCCACCAATCAGAGAAGTCGCTGCCACTTCCATAAAGCATTGTGAATGACATACTGACTACATTCTTACCACTTATTCATCTATAATTAAATATGCAAACAAAATCAAATATAATCAATCAAATTTAAATATATGTAATTCATTTTTTAAATATAATTATTGTTTTAATTTAATTAATTTATTATATTGTATTTTTAATAAATGACTGTAAGTTAAAAAGTTTATACTGCACCATGATACATGCTTCTGTAGAAGTCAAAATCTGTAATTTTAGCATCATTTACCAAAAAACATGCAGGAATGCAAAAGATTTCAGCATTGAAAATGACGTTATTGACTATACTCTTAAGGCCATTGCACACTGAGTCTGAAATTTTCGCATGCGTTTTTCCGTTTTTTTCGTATTCCTCATCCTTTCCTATCAAAATGCATGCAACGGATGCAAAAACGCAGAAAATCGAACCTGATCCGAATTTTTTTTGACGGACGAAAGTTTCGGAGGCAGTGTGCAAACGTGATTGACACAACGTGAGGTCGTATTTATTTTTTAACGTGCGAAAATTTCGTACTCAGTGTGCAGAGACCTTTAATACTTAATTATATATAGTTATATACTTTGCAATAAAATTAAAATATATCTATTTTTATATATTTCAATTTAAATTAAATATATGTGATATTGTAATTTATAATAGTAATTAATTACAGTGAGTCGATAATTTTATATATCATATTTTTTTTATTCAATTACATCATTTCTAATGTTTCATGAGAGGAGTACTTTATTGTCTCATTAAATGCATTAAGTACACAGTCTTGTACCTTGATTTAAATCAAAAAAGTTAGTAAGTTTTGATTTAACTCAGAGCCAGTTAGTTGATTCAAGGCTTGAAGAATTTTTGAAAAATACTTCTTGGCTTCTGAAACACTGGCCGTTCACTGCTGCGCTCTGCTGATCATGTGAAATCTTTTCATTGGTATTCATACAGAACTCAATTCTCGAGTTACTGTCAGAACTTTAAGCTTCACCTCATCAGAGCTTCGTGAAGTTTCCAGTGTCTGTTAACTTGAATCAGCGCGAGTTCAACAAACTGTTGCAGGATCCGTCAATTAACATGAAATCGTTCTATTTGCTATTTACCTCCCTGAAATTCAGTCTGGCAGTTTCCTGAGTTCTCCTTCAAGCTCTCTTCCTCGATGACGATAATATTCTCGATGTCCTTCATGGTGAGATGGTCTCTGAAGGCGTGGA
This sequence comes from Schizothorax lantsangensis, assembly GCA_027422415.1. Lineage (NCBI taxonomy): Eukaryota > Metazoa > Chordata > Actinopteri > Cypriniformes > Cyprinidae > Schizothorax > Schizothorax lantsangensis. The sequence continues at coordinate 16,146,777 of CM049859.1, forward strand.
ACAGGACGTGTTTGAGCTCCTCCAGGGACATCTGTTGCATGTCAAACTGCGGGTGGAAACACAAGAGGTCTGTTGTCAAATCTCAGCACGGCTGGGCTGGCAGTGCTCAGATCCTACAGTCATTTATTATGGGAGAATTTCCTCAGACAGAAAGTTTAGAGATGTGAAGCTAGTAAGAAAAGAGGAAAATGACCAGATGAGCCAGTCACTATGTTAATCAATCACACTCACTCTCGCTCTCGCAGTGGTGAACAATGAAAAAAGCACAGCACACAAATTGTGAATCAACATCCATGTTGACGTGTCCAATCGTTCCTCACATCTTTACTGTTCTGCAACCAAAAGCATCCTTAACAGAAACACACATTATCTAAGAGACTCTCCTCATTGAACTGCAATGTCTGTTGTGACAGCACTGTGACCTGAAGCTGGGTGAAAGCTGAATAAAGAAGAAGGAGAAGAAGAAGAGGAGGGAAATTTGGGCTGGTTCAATAATTCAGAATCACTGAGAGACAGACTTCAACTTTTTCAATTTCCTGGCAAACTCTGTGTCAAGGGTCTTCTCAGAATCCTAGAATGAGCTTTGGTGGTGGGGGTGTTATCCTGTCTTGGCAGAGTCAATAAATTATTGAACTGTATGAGAAAATATGTATTACATTGCTGAGAGTGTCCTTCTCCCTGATTCCATCCACTCAAACACATTTATTCCAGACTCTTGAAATCTTTGCAAGTCGTTCTAAAGTGTTTTCATTGCTGTTCAAGCATGTGTAATGTGCATCATGTTAATGCAGTGATTTCATTACATATCTGCTTACTTTTTAACTCGACAAACCAAAAAAGCTGGTCAAAATGTATGAAAATTACTAGTAAACTTAAATAACAAAGAATGCAGCAACAAATAAAATGCTGAAAACAAAATAATGTAAAAGAGAAAGAAATAATTATTACAAGTAAATGAAGCATTTCCTTAAAGAATGCAGTAGTAATCAAAAATTACTACATAAATGTACACGATAACTGCTTAATTTACAATTTACTGAATTTCTAAATAACTGTTCTTGCTGAAATTAAGTTGGAAATAGTGAATAAATAAATGCTTTAATACAAATATAAATTAGAAAATAAATCTTAATAAAATGTAAAGTAAAAAAATAAATTAATATTTCCTAGAAGAATGCAGTTGCAATCAAATTATTACATACATGTATACAATTACATTAATTTACAATTTACTGAATTTCAAAATTACCATTCTTGCTTAAATTAAATCGGAAATGTATATACAATAAATAAACATTTCTAATTTCAATAAAAATATAAAGAAAAATATAAATATTACAAAATAAATACTACAAAAATTAAATATTCCCTATATGAGAATGCAGTTTAGTCAAATTACTACATAACTATACACAATTATGATGTTTAACTGACAGTTTAATGAATTATTATACCATTCTTGCTTAAATTAAATCTTAAGTGCCTTATGAAAACTTATGCAATGTACTGTCAGTTTTTAATTTTATATAAATTTACGAAGTTGTGACAATTCTGTTTTTGCTTTGCTTTTTGCTGCATGGAGTGTAAATTGATGTGGGAAAATGTATTTAAAGCAGTTATCATAAGGCAGCAACATAACAAAATGTGGAAAATACTTTTACAAGGCACTTTATATATATCCAATAAATAAATATTTCTAATTTTAATAAAAATATGATTAAAAATTAATTGAGCAAATAATTATTTCCTATGAGACTGCAGTTCAATCAAATTACTACATACATGTACACAAATACGATGTTTAATTTACCGTATAACAAATTAATATACCATTCTTGATTAAATTAAAATTGAAATATAAATAAAATCCAATAAATATTTAAATTTTAATAAAATATACATAAAAACAAATATTAAAAATAATATAGTTTCCAATAGAACAGCAGTTGTAATCAAATTACTACATAAATGAACACATTTACGTTATTTATTTTTCAGTTTACCATTCTTACTTAAATTAAACAGGAAAATATATAATATAATGAAATCATATTATACTACAATATATTGAAATGATATATCTTTCATCAGAACACACACAGCAACCTTTGAATGGACATTCAAGAGGCTTTTCACCCTCAGATGGTGTGGTTATGGCATCTACTAGCAATAGTTAACTGGACCATGCTAACAACCAAACCTTGACCTCTTATAACAAACACACAATCCCTGTGCCCTTTAGAAGCTCCCGGGATTCAGCGCAGATGCAGAAACAACGCTTATCTGATGTTATCACTGAGGCCTGTCAGACAATGTCACTTACACAAAGCCAAGCGTAAAGCCTCAATGAGACATTATCAGCTGGGATTGTCTCTTCTGAGGAGCGAGATGACGGCACTGAGCATGTATCTCTGTCATTCAGCTCTTCACCTCCAGACACTCTCATGGGATCCCTTCAACTTCAACTCCAAATGCAATTCTTTTTCCATCCCTGACTATTCTCTCACTCTGAAAGAAAACTATATGAAAGAGACCTATTGATGTCTTAGTTATGAACTCTGTAATATCATAGCATTTCTTATATCAGACTGTGTTTTCTCTCATTTAGAGTAAGCAGCCCTGCTCTCTTCTGACTATAACAATCCTTATGCTCATGGAAACCCATCAGCAATCTTAAACACTACATTTCGATCTATAAAAATGGCCAAAAGGCCAAAAAAAGATGATGCAATAAAACAAGAAGAGATTGAATCCCTGTTGTGTTAACAAGGGGTGTTGATGTAGTACCTCGAGGCGTCAGTTCTAATGCTCTTGTTCTTCATATGACCAATAACTGAGTGGAATTAAGTGAGGCAATTTACAGCAAGTTGTTGCAGAGGTGTTGAAGCTCTCTATCAGGATAATTACACTAATTTAGAAAACAAAAAGTCTGCTCTCTGAATTATGGTAACATAATGAGATGATTTGAAAAGTATATTGCCGGAGTCCACCACACAGAAACATCCATGAGCTGTGGGGAAGACTCAATAATAATAATAATAATAATAATAATTTATTATTATTATTATTGTAATTAATATTAATAATTGTGAAATACTATTACAATTTAAATTAATATTATAAAAATACAAAATTATACTTTAAGCAGTCACTTATTCCTGTGATGGCAAAGCGGAATTTTCATTTATTTATCTATTTAATATATATATATATATATAAATATTAAGAAAAGGCTCTTATGTATAATAGTCATTAATATTTTTTAGCATTTTAAATCTTCTTTAACTAAAGAACAGAACAGTTATTTCTTGCCAAACTTCCAAACTGGCAAATATAATACAGCTTGCTTTGTTATTTATTTATTTATATTATTGTATACATTTTTTTTCATATATATATATATATATATATATATATATATATATATACATCAGTCATGGCCAAAAATATCGGCACCCTTGCAATTCTGTAGAAAATGCAACAATTCTGTTTTGTTCACAATTGCAAATGTTTTGTTTATTCACGTGCTTAAAAATTTGCACTGCAACAACACAAAAAATGAGAAGAAAAGTCTCTTGATAACATTTCACACAGTACTCAAAAATGGACACAAAATTGGCACCTTGCTCAAAATTGTAAGAAATAATTGCTTTTCAAGCATGTGATGCTCCTGTAATTTAGACACAACTGTGGCAAGTAACAGGTGTGGGCAATATAGTAATCACACTTGCAACCAGTTAAACTGGAGAAAAGTTGACTCAACCTTTGTGTTGTGTGTCACACTGAGCACGGAGAAAAGAAAGAAGTGTAAAGAGTTGTCTGTGGATTTGAGAGAAAAAATTGTGGAAAAACATGGATAATCTCAAGGCTACAAGACCATCTCCAGAGATCTTAATGTTCCTGTGTCCACTGTGCGCAATATCATCAAGAGGTTTACAGCCCATGGCACTGTAGCTAACCTCCCTGGACGTGGACGGAAGAGCTAAATTAATGAAAATTACAACAAAGAATTGTTCGAATGGTGGATAAAGAACCCCGATTAACTTCCAAACAAATTCAAGCTGATCTGCAGACACAGGGTACAACAGCGTCAGCTCCAACTATCCGTCACCATCTGAATGAAAAGGGACGCTATGGTAGGAGACCCAGGAGGACACAAAGGCATAAAAAAGCAAGACTGGAGTTTGCCAAAACTTATGTGACAAAACCACAATCCTTCTGGGAGAACGTACTGTGGACAGATGAGACAAAAGTAGAGCTTTTTGGTAAAGGACATCATGGTACTGTTTACAGAAAAAGAAATGAGGCCTTCAAAGAAAAGAACACAGTCCCTACAGTCAAACATGGTGGAGGTTCAAAGATGTTTTGGGGTTGCTTTGCTGCTTCTGGCACTGGATGCCTTGTGTGAACGGTATCATGAAATCTGATGATTACCAAAGAATTTTGGGGTGCAATGTAGTGGCCAGTGTCAGAAAGCTGCGTCTCCACCAGAGGTCATGGGTCTTCCAGCAGGACAATGACCCGAAACACACTTCAAAAAGCACTCAGAAATGGTTACAAACAAAGCGCTGGAGAGTTCTGAAATGGCCAGCAACGAGTCCAGATCTGAATCCTATAGAACACCTGTGGAGAGATCTCAAAACAGCAGTTGGGAGACGGCATCCTTCAAATCTGAATGACCTGGAGCAGTTTGCAAAAGAAGAGCGGTCCAAAATTCCAGTAGAGAGGTGTAAGAAACTCATGGTTACAGGAAGAGATTGATTTCAGTTATTTTTCCAAAGGGTGTTCTACCAAATATTAAGTTAAGGGTGCCAATAATTTTGTCCAGTGCATTTTTTGGGTTCTGTGTGGAATTGTATCAGATTTGACTTTTCTTCTGTTTTTTTTGTTGATCCAATGCAAAAAAATAAATAAACGTGAGTACCAAAACATTTCCAACTGCAACAATTTTCTGAGAAAAGGGTTGCATTTTCTGACAGAATTGCAAGGGTGCTGATATTTTTGGCCATGACTTTCACATTCAGTTTGACTTTATTTATGACATCAATAAAGGAGCGATCTTGTAGGAGGTCTGCACTGTGTGAGTAAATGCTAATGTTTATGTGTGTGCGTGTGTGCTGGCTGTAATCCACACAGTCTGTTTGATCTGACAGGCATTTGAGCGGCCTCTAATTATTAAAGATTTACACTTATTGTGTTGCTTATTTTGCAGTGGCGGCACTGAAAGCCTGTTTTGATTTCCATCTTTGACCATCAATCCTGAAGTACCGCCCAGCAGAGCAGGTGATTAACGTTTCAATTACCCAAACACTCTCGTTTTAATGGCAGGTACATGATTAATGTGAGTATGAAAATACTTCTGTGAATGATTTCAGAGAGCTCTCATAAAGAAAGACAGAACAAACAAATTCATAATAATAAACTAATTCAGAGAGTTAAAATGCCTGTTCTACTGCCAAATTATTGAGATAATTTAAACATTGCTTGTTAAACTTACACAGTTTGTATTCAATCCATGCCTTTTATATACAATATACTAAATCTGTTCCAAAAACCAAATGAACTTCCTCAGTCTACAGGGAGCAACTCTCATCACTGAATCAACCTAAATGCATTAATTTACAACAACAAAACACATTTTTTTATGGATTAAATCAGGTAGAAACAATTGCTGAGAACCACTTTGAGTTTGATTTTAGCATGTTACTAATAACGTCATACTCAAGCATAAAAATACACAACACACACAACTATTGATTAAAATGATAAATTTTTCATTGAATTTCATTCCTATCTTTTCGAGGAGCCTTCATGTGTGATATGTTTTGGAGCAGAGCAATTGTGTCTTAATATTTCAAGTTCACCGTTTGTTATTGCTGTCCCCTCCAAAGCCTAGACGTGGTGTTAAAAGTGTGTCTGGTTTGTGCCAGCTCTCATGTCACACGGCTAAGCGGATCTGCACGCTGGGGGAGATGGGCCATGAAGGAATCTGTCAGAGGCTGATGTCTTTGGTTGACCCACTGAGCGAGGGACGGGGCGGTAAGTGTTGTGTTGAAGGTGTCCAGACACATTTGTCACAATGAAATAGGAGCTCGGCTCTTTTTCCCTCCCATTCCTTGTCTGCCTGTTCTCCTCTGTAACTCAGAGCCACATTAATGCTGATATGGAGCGATAACTGATGTGAGGAGAGAAGAGCGAACGACCATATCAGCTGACTCTATGGACGCAGCATGCAATTTAATGTACTAGTTGGCATTGATTAAGTTATTTGTGGGTCAAATAAATTTTTTCATATACTTTTACTAGTGCTCTTAGTCTATTAAAAACATTAAAATTAATTTCATGCACTTATTGTATCAAATTTAATGGAAATAATAGCATGTTGTGAATATTTACCAAATTACTACACTTTAAAGACATTACTGTGGCAGCTGAGTAAGTTACAAAAAAGTCCCTTTACAAGTCAAAATATTGATTTATTTAAAATTTATAATAATAATAATACATTAATATTTAATTATAGCTCTGTTTGGGCTGACTTTTTTAAACAAAAAAGGCCCTTTAGAAGTCAAAATATTGTTGTTTTATATATAATAATATTTAATAATAATAATTATTATTATTATTATTATTTGTGGATTAAAAACATAATATACTGAACATAATTCAAAAATATTATTGTGACCCTGTAGAAGTCAAAATATTGTTTATTATTATTATTATTATCATCTCTGGCCTGTCTGTGGATAAAGATAATATGGAAGAAGACATTATTGCGGCAGATGAGTAAAGAAATTACAAAAGTGCCATTTAGATGTAAAATATTGCTTTATTTACGACTACAACCACTACTACTACTACTACTACTACTAAATAATTATAATAATTTATTTTTAATAATATATAATAATTATACTTTAATAATAATAATAATAATTTAATAAATTATTATAATATAATTTAATAATAAAAGTAATTAATTTACTACTACTACTACTACTACTATTATTATGATGATGATGATGATTATGATGATGATGATGATTATTATTATATCTTTCTCTCTGGACAGTCTGTGGGATCAAAAAACATACTTTGAATTTAGGAGGTATTTCTGCCTGTACTTCAGCTCAAACTGCTTCCACTGAAGGAACATTTCTCAATCTAGAATATATAAGTCAGGCATGATTAAATGTGTTAATTTTAAAATAACTAACTGTATTAAATTAAATATTAATTTGACAGACATTTTTTTATCTCCTGCTTTAATCTGGATTTTTTTTCAGTGGCCCCTCAAAGCCACAGCTGAATCTAAGTAAGCTGATCCTTAATCAAGACAAGAGGATTCAGAATATCTCATACAGTCTGCCAATCGATACTATATCACTCTGTCAAGACATCAGGGGGGACCGTCTGTGGTGTCTTATCAGAGACTCCAACATCTTATTACTGCTTGCCAAAAAAGCACTGAAAAATCATTTGAGGAAGTGCAATGATATGCCCCTACTATAACGTGATCTATACCCTTGAACTACAAGCACACACACATACAACTGTCTTCTGTGAAATCATTTCCAAGGCACTAACAGCCTGTAATTCAGCTGCCAGTTCTGCAACTGTTACTTTGGGAAGTGTGAACTGAACAGATGGCATTTGGGCGTGAATGGTGCGTTTGGGAGCAGGGCGATTGTAACAGGAGGGTCTGGGGTTTATCAGCCATTCATTACTTCGAATGAACTCATTTTCATTCAGCTCCACGAATCCTGGGCCAATATTACTTACTCTAACAGCGGCTACAGCAGATCAAGCACTTGCACTATGAACTGGTTAAATATTGGTTAAATTAAATTGCTCAGAGTCTGTTGTGATCATGGCCACACACACATCCAGTTTTGCATGTATGCATGCAGTACTCAGCATTCATAGCCGAAAACGCTCACACAGACGATGAGCCGATTACAAGGTTTAAGACATAACCAATGCAGTGTCTCTGTCACAGTCTCCACATGTGACATTTGACACAGTTAGGACCCATCTGCTCGTGGGCCTGATTGTTATCTCATCATGTTAATGACCGCCAGTGTGAAAGAAGCGATGTATCTGTCCTACTTTCATCCCCTTTCCATTAGCTGAAGTGTCCTAGAGGATAGAAGGCAATCAACAGGATAATTGCAGACCAGAGAATTACAAGCAGAAAACAGGTGTCATTAACCTACGTTCATACACATTTCTCTCCTCATAGAGCGGCGACTTAACATGCAGCCATTTGCAGTGATAAAATGACCAGAAGTTTGTGATTTCCGGCGGCACCGAGCAACCGTGGGCGTGTCCAGCAATGTGACAAAGTTGAGAAAAGTTGCACTTTATGCAAATGAGCTGCGACTGCCAATGGGAGTGAAGAGATGGGAGCACATGTTGTCGAGTGAAGGCAAGATGGAGAAGGTAATGCTGATATGAGAGATTTCTGCCCACATGCAGACAAATGATGTTTGGAAAACCTTGTCAGAAATTGTCTGCATTCAGAGTGATCCGTGCATTGACAGTCATTCATCTTGTTCATGATATGATATATTATGCCCTGCTGCAATTTATATTCAAATACTTTCCCCTCCAGAATGTTCATTTTTGGCAACAATGAAAAAAACAACAACAACAACAAAAAGATTCCTTGTTTTACCACTGATCTTATATTTTACCAGAAATAAATCTCTTTTGTGATAAGATTTTATCTGGGTTAGGAGCGCCCACTATGATTAAAAACTATAGGAAACTAAAGCCACTAAAGCCAATTATATACAATTGCTTGGCAAATATGAGCAAAGGCAATCAAAAGGAAGGATTCTTTTGATCCTTTATTTTAAAAACAATCACAAAAATCTAAACTTTCACTGAAGTAAAACAGTTGAAAACGGGGGGAAATTTTCTCCAATACACAGGTGAGGTACATGATGAGGTTGTAGAACACCTGTGTGATATGGGATGGCCATGGCAGAACCTGTGTTCAGTGAGCCATTTATGTGTTGATTTTCATGTTTGTTTTGGATTATTGACCTAATGGAAGATCCAACTATGGCCCATCATAAGATTTCTAGCAGAGGTAGTCAGGTTTTTTAACTGTTGGCATTTGATAGAATCCATAATGCCATGTATCTGAACAAGATGTCCAGGACCTCCGGCAGAAAAGGCTGCAACATTAAAGATCCATCTCATGTGTGCCAAAAAGCTCTCTTTATTTTCATCGGACCATAGAACCCAGTTCCATTTGTGTCTGGCAACTGAATATTCTGCAGTTTGTTTCTGGAAGAAAGCGGAGGAATTTTTTGAAACCCTTCCAAACAACTTGCGGTGATGCAGGTGCTGTTTGATATTTTTTTTAGGTTTTGAGTTTTTTGACCCTTAAGACTCAACTAATTTCTGCAATTTTTTTTAGCTGTGATCCTTGGAGAGTCTTTGGCCACTCAAAATATCATCCTCTCTTTGCATTAAGACAATTTAGACACACTTCCTCTTCCAGGCAGATTTGTAACATCTCCAGTCGATTGGAACTTCTTAATTATTTCCCTAATAGTTGAAATGGGAATTTTCAGTACTTTAGCTATTATTTACAGCCACTTTCTATTTTGTAAAGCTCAACATTATTATTGTTTATCCTTTTGATGTTTCATTCAGAAATTGCACAAAATCTAAACTTTCATTGAAGTACAACAATTGAAAATGGGGGGAAATCATATTATGTAATAAATGTTTTTGAAATTATGTTTTTGTGCATGTAAAAAATATAAACATACATACAGCACACACATATATATACATATATATATATGAGATGATATATGATATATATATGAGAATAAAGATGTGCATAATGTTACAAAATATTATGATTTCAAATAAAGCCTGTTCTTTTCAACTTTTTATTCATCAGAAAATCCTGAAATAATATTAGGCAGCACAACTGTTTTCAATATTGATAATAATAAAAAATGTTTCTTGAGCACAAAATCAGAATATTAGAATGATTTCTGAAGGATCATGTGACAAAGAAACCTGGAGTAATGGCCACTGAAAATTCAGCTTTGCCACCACAGGAATAAATTACATTTGAAAATATATTAATATAGAAAGCAGTCATTTTAATGAGTCACAATATTACTGTTTTTACTGTGTTTATGATCAAATAAATGCATCCTTTGTGGTTTGCACTAATGTGGCTGTCTTCTTGTGTTGTTAAAAGCTTGCAGTATTTTAAATTCACTGCCTATAGTGGTAATCTCCCTTGTACACTCGTCAGCACAAACGCCTCTGGAAAGTGAATATTAGTGCATCCAGTCCTGCTGAGTTTGTTTGTCATGCTGCTCTAAATGCCACCACAGAGGTTTTTAGTTTGCTATCAGACAGTTATGGCTCTAGCGTAGCATCAATGCCGCTGGCTATACAAGCAGACGAGAGATGCCGGTGTCATTCATCTGGGCCGGACATGGAGGAGGACAGTGCCGGGCTGATTCACGGCTTAATTGAGTTGTCAGCTGTGGCGAGTTGAAAAAGAGACACTCTCTGTAATGTTGTGGGGACTGTTGGGGATACTCCTGAATGCTCCTATAATTTTGGCTCACTGCATTTTTCATATTTCTCTTAGTTTCTCTCTCTTCTGTTCATTCACCCACTCCTTCAACTATATGTCTAAAAATATGTTAATCTTCATTTCAGAACACAACAGAGACAGGAGTATTGACTTTTGCTCACATGAATACTAAACAGAGGGCTGATTTCAAACAAACAAATAAATCCATGAGGACACATAGCCCAATCCACTTGTAGGCTAAATATTGTGCACTAAAAATTAGTTGACATATTTACTTTATGTCTGTAGACTATTTGGCCAGCTCAAAGTCTCCAACACACCAGTGGTTTTTCAAAGTCTGTGGCTTGTGATTTGGAGAAAAAAACCAGGTTGATTATTAATTAGCTTGTTCTGATATTACATTACCTAATTAATATTCATGAGCCATAGAAGTTCCATGCTGTTTTTTTTGGCATTGACATACACAAGTCAGTTTTACATTTGCTCAGATATTTTTTGCCTCTCTTCTCAGATGTTTTTGTTATCAGATATTTATTGACATTAATTGAGATGTCAGAAATGGAATATAAAATCATTTGATACATTTTATAATATTGTAATATTTCTGTACATATACTGTATATGAATTTGGTCTCTTGAAATAGGATTTGTGTAAAGCTTGCATCAAGCTTTCTGCTTAATTACTAAGCACAAATGAATGTGACAATTTATTTGCCAAATATTTATATATTTACACTACTGTATAAACATTTTGGTTCAGTACGATTTAAAAAGAAAAAGAAAATAAATTAATATTTTTATTAAATAAGGAAGCCAATGGATCAAAAGTGACAGTAAAACATTTATAATGTTACAAAAGTATAAATTGTTAGTTTAAACTTTTAATTAACCAAAGAATCCTGACTGTTCCTAAAGATATTAAGCAGTACATCTTTTAATATATTTTAAATGTAATTTATTTCTGTGATGCAGTGCTGAATTTTCAGCAGCTATTATTCCAGTTTTCAGTGTTAGAAATCATTATAATATGCTGATTTGGTTCTCCAGAAAATTTCTTATTAATATCAATGTTGAAAACAGTTGTGCTGTTCAATATTTTTGTGGAAACTGTGAGAAATATTTTGAAACATTAAAAAAGTTTTTTTCCTAAATATTTTTTTTTTGTTGTTGTTTTTCTAGAATCATAGAATACATCAGAAATGTGCTTGTAATGTAATACAACATAGGTAGACTAAATAATTGAATGTATCAGCTACATAATTTAATGCATCGCCATCTCTGGTGCTGCTGCAGTAGAGATGTTTTGAAACAATAGTAAAAAAACAGAGAAATATACATGTGAATTATACATCACATATGGCTAGAATATACTGTTAGTGATACTGGTTAATGCTGACTGTGTGTTTGTCTCAAATCACTTCCACTGTCAAAACAGGGCTGTTGACAACAACACTACACACACTCCCCAGGTTTGTGTTCCTCGAGGTGGGGAAAACAAGCTTGTTTATGCCTATGTGTTCCTAATAAATCCATGATTGCCTGTAGCTCTTGGCTCCACTCTGACGTCCCCATTGACAATCCTGTTAAGAACATTTTTAAAACGCCCCCCACTAATACGTGCTCAGTCTTTCATGTTACACAAAGGGCCTTGAGGTTCTTGGGATGAAAAATGTCCTAGTCAGCATGCAAATCCAAACTGAGATGACATCCTTATGAGGACACACACAACTTCTTTGTGCTGACAGATAAGAGATAACTTCTTCTCACTGGTTTATGACTTCGCATCTACACCACAGATTTAAAAATCAACAGCTTTTTTGGGCTTGATCTGGTTCCATGCACTGTGTGTGACACTTTATGTAGAGGCCATCAGTCTACCAGACCTCAAAGTCGAAGACATGGTGCGTTAATATTTATAAGAATGGTTTTATGATGCAAACAGCTTTTAATGTATTTGACAGGAACCTTACAGATAATGCCTGCAAAGATGTGCTTGACCTTGAAAAAAAAAAAAAAAAAACTTGGAAAAAATCTAAAGGTAACAGTAGGATTGGTGTACTGTATTGTAAATTGATATAAATGAAGTGTAAATCATTCATTAACTTAAATCATTCATTGTTGTCTATTTAAATTATTCAGTTATTATTAATAATGGTATTATTATTACAAATAGTATAAATAATTATTAATTTATATTTGTAGTATTAGATTTTTAATCCATTTTTATTTAAAAAAAAATTAAATCAATGTTTGCAATGAAACATTTTAAAGATAAGATTTTAAGATGAGATTAAGATTTTGAGATTTTGATCAATTTAATGCATCCTTGCTGAATAAAAGTATTAATTTATTTTAAAAAATGTGACCCTGGACCACAAAACCAGTCATAAGGGTCAATGTTTTTAAATTGAGATTTATACACAATCTTAGAGCTGAATAAATAAGCTTTCCATTGATGTATGGTTTGTTAGGACAATATTTGGCCGAGATACAACTATTTGAAAATCTGGAATCTGAGGGGGCAAAAAAAATCTAAATATTGAGAAAATCACCTTTAAAGTTGTCCAAATGAAGTTCTTAGCAATGCATAGTACTAAACAAAAATGAAGTGTTGATATATTTACGGTAGGACATTTACAAAATATCTTCATGGAACATGATCTTTACTTAATATCCTAAACTGATCATTTTGACCCATACAGTGTATTGTTGGCTATTGCTACAAATATGTGCTACTTATGACTGGTTTTGTGGTCCAGGGTCACAAATCTTACTGACCTCAAGCTTTTGAACAATAACACTAAACCACATATTCAAAAAAACTGAACTGTGCAAGAAAAGTGTAGGATCTCTAGTAGAAAACTGAAAATGATCCCAATAACAGTTGCTCTGTCAAAACACAATATTTCCCAGGAGGTTTTGTCATTGTGCCATTATTAGACTTGTATTGGCCTCATAATAACATCAGAGAGGGAGAGGGTGTTTGGTATGCTGGTGTGATGATGTTACATGGATTACTGTTGCAGTTATGAGTCACTGTGTCCCACAAAAGGTGTGTTGAGATGAGCATTTAAATCACCTTCGAGACAACCAGTGTCTGTGACCTTGCTGTTCCTCACTCCTACACACAACGCTCGGCTTCCTCTGTGAGGGAAAGATGCTACACATAGCCATGCAAACATAAACTCAGACACTGCTCAATCAAGACAGGAAGTCAGCTATTTTTTTCGGTCTAAATTCTTATTTAATAAAAGCAGAGATGAAGACCGAACAAGAAAGTGAGAGTGAAAACGCTGCCTAAATGCCTGTGATGACTAATTCAGATTTATACTTCCCTTTTAAGTGGCAAATCTTTCAATTAATATGCCTTCCTCGACGCTCAAAGAAATCTCTTGGAAGGGAAACTGGGATTTCCTCACTATATGAATGAATGTTCACTTTGAAATGGTAAGATCTGCTCACTTTGAAGCCCACAGTCTGAGAAGAATCACATTCACCAGTTGTCATGGGACGGAGGAAGCAGGTGGAGAGGGCAAAGTGTGACCCGTAATCTTATCCGCATGCTCAGAATACAAATGCACATCCAAACAATGAGAAAGACAAGAGAACATTGAGATATAGAAAATAGATGGATGCTTTTCATACCTGCCAGAATATGCTGTCTATTGTACTTCCTAAGAAGCCCTCTCTGGTTTCAGAAGAAACAAGTTTAGGTCCCAATATTGTCATAAATTCATCAAAGTCCACCTGTCCATCGCCTGCATCAGGAAGAGAACAAAAAAGAGCTTGAATTAGTTTAAGTAAAACAAATTAGGGATCTTGGCATGATAGTGTATATTAGTACCATGTTGGTTATCAGTTTGAATGAGAGATTTTTTATCGAATTTGTCCATATTGAATAAACATCTTCGTATACAGGATATTTTCTTATTTTTACATTTGGATTACTTTCACTGTCATCTAACGGTCACTTTAAAGATTAGTTCACCCAAAAAAGCACATTGTTACATTACTTGTGAATTACTGTGATGTTTTTATCAGCTGTTTGGACTCTCATTCTGACGGCACCCATTCACTGCAGAGCATCCAATGGTGAGCAAGTGATGTAATGCTGAATTTTTCCAAATCTGTTCTGATGAAGAAACAAACTCATACATCTTGGATGGCCTGAGGGTGAGTAAAGGTTCAGCAAACTTTCATTTTGGGTGAATTATTCCCTTAATTTAATCTTTAAAATCAACAATTTTTAAAACAAGCAGCTAAATATAATCATTAAATAAATTCTGACTGGTTGAAAATTTGTTACGTTGCACAGCAGTTTCCATTGATTGCTGCTAGAAACTATTTACATTCCACCTGATGAGAACAGCTGGTTAATGTTCTTAAAATCAGCCATATCACCCTGTAGCAGCCATATCACCCTGTAGCCCAAGACTGGTTGCCCACTGAAGCTAAGCAGGGTTGAGCCTGGTCAGTACCTGGATGGGAGACCTCCTGGGAAAAACTAGGCTGCTGCTGGAAGAGGTGTTAGTGAGGCCAGCAGGGGGTTCTCACCCTGTGGTCTGTGTGGGTCCTAACGCCCCAGTATAGTGACGGGGACACTATACTGAAAAAAAGCACCGTCCTTCGGATGAGATGTTAAACCGAGGTCCTGACTCTCTGTGGTCATTAAATATCCCAGGATGTTCTTCGAAAAAGAGTAGGGGTGTTACCCCGGCATCCTGGCCAAATTTGCCCATTGGCCTCTGTCCATCATGGCCTCCTAATCATCCCCATACACTGATTGGCTTCATCACTTTGTCTCCTCTCCACCAGTAAGCTGGTGGGCGTTCTGGCGCAATATGGCTGCCGTTGCATCATCCAGGTGGATGCTGCACACTGGTGGTGGTTGAGGAGATTCCCCCCTTGTATGTAAAGCGCTTTGAGTGCCTTGAAAAGCACTATATAAATGTAACGAATTAATTAAAATCAGTTAAAGAATAGAACAGAATAGAATTATTAATTGCCCTTCAGGGATCAGCAATCTACATCTACCTAAGTCTCAGGAACTATTATAATTGAATAGGATCTGCACTGCTGTGCTGATTGCTTTGTTATGCCGTTTTTTACTGGTGCGGTTCAGCTAAATGAAACCGTTCAGGGTCTTTGAACTAAGTAATAGGCTACAGATCTGATCTATTCAAATTGACTTGATCTAACCATTACATCTGAAACTGACAATGATATTTTTCTTTTCACATTTCATTCGCCATTGGTTTCCTGTGCTGTTTCATTCAAAAAGCCAATATCATGCGCCAGGCAAATTAAAATTTAGATCAACTTGCAGCTGCTAATTCCTTCTTTTTTAAAATTAATAATTTAAAGTTAAACTGAATCTAATCATCTCCTAAGGTACATGCTCTTGACCGTACATTTGACCAGAACTCTTTTAAAAACTAGAACATATTATGGCATGTGAACAAAGGTGAGCATGCATAACAGCTATCAATCTTTCTCTCAATCTTTCCTGAAAAAAAGAAAATTACTGGTCTGAGAAAGGCAACACCAGCTGAGAGCGACAGTGGAACTTAAAGTGATAAGTCAGAAAGAGCTGTTATCACGCTAATGTTCCCACTGTGCTGCAAAACCTCGTCTCCACTCTACCGCTGAATCTTAAATATTTATTACTGAAATACAGTAAAAAGGTGCATTCGTATCTGCAGTCTGTACTGAGGTTATAGGCAGTTCTAAAGAAGATCTTTATGATCAAGAGTCAAAAACTTGAGATGTAGCCCAACTAGGTTTACACTCTTAAAAATAAAGGTTCCAAAAGGGTGTTTTTGCAGTGTTGCCATTGAAGAACCATTTTTGGTTCCCCAAAGAATCTTTCAGTGAACAGTTCCTAAAAGAACCATTTTGAAGAATATTTTAGAAATCTAAAGAACCTTTTTCGACTATAAAGAACCTTTTCTGCATTTGAAAGGTTCCATGGATGTTTCAAGGTTCAGAACCATTGAGAACCATTGATGCCAATAAAGAACCTTTATTTTTAGTGTAGAGTGTAGTACTGAAGTTTTTGAGGTAAAATATATTTAGAAATGACATTTTATTTTGCTGTATCTTAGAATGTATGTAACACTGATCTTAAACAAACAAAATTCATATTATGAGGTGTAAAAAAATCCTCCTAGACCCACAATGTGAGTTACATTCAACATTTGTAAAAAATAATACAACCTTCCACAGGTGGATTGATGAGCTAAATCAATGCATGTTCTCAAACCGTTCAGTCAACAGTGACCTGACCTTGACGTCACTTGAAGCCGGACACACACACACACACACACACACAGTAAGATGTAGGGTTCTCAGAATTCACCTCGCTCACTGGTGTATTTACAGCCCCCCTGTGCTGGATAAATTGTTCAATTCTATGATCGCTTCTGAGCATGAACTGTTCAGAATATCATATATCTGTCCAGTGCAAGGACTGGAAGGGGTCTGTGACAGATTGTAAAGCTGTTTCACAGATGATCAGAAGACAGACGCTTCTTTTGTTTGTGTGGAACCGGAGAATAAGAGAGATGTAGAAAGAGACTGACTCACCATCCATGTCCAGTCTCTGCATGATAATAGCCAGCTCCACCTCACTGGGCATGTACCCCAGAGAGCGCATGGCCATACCCAGCTCCTGCTTCGAGATGAATCCATTCCCATCCCTATCTAGAACTCGGAACGCCTCTCGAATCTCTGCAGAGAAACGAGACAAAATAGAAATGCAGAACAGTCAGTAAACACAAATAACTCAATTGACATTCATAATTCAAGTGGAATGTGCATGTCATCGGTAAGCATTAAGCGGTATGTATTATATAATGCTTGCTTTTCTCAGCAGTAACACAGTGTACTATTGCACAAACAGAAATACTAAATGCAGCTCGTTCTGTTTTCAAAGCCATGTATTTAGTGCGCTGTGACTGAACGTTTATCCACCATTTCAAAGGGCATCAGTGCCGGTTTTTCAGTTCAGCTTGGGTTAAGCAACCCACACCAAGTCGCAAGCGGCAACAACCAAAATAACATGCATATCTCGTATCTTTTCTGAGGTGTATTACACTTTTTTTGCCGTCTTAAAGACCCACCTTGGTGTTATTTTTGGATAAAGAGGCAGAGGTGTCTGTGCCTTGTAATATGCTGAACTGAGTGCTTCCTGCATTTCACAAAGCCTGAATGTTTTTTGCACTCCTTTAAATAAAACATCTCTAACCCTCATGTTCTGTTGGCATCGGAAAGACCTTAATGGACTTTTATTAATAGCTCATAACATACTTTACCTTAAAGAGTCAGGTTGATACTTTAGATATTTGAAGACTTTTCTTAATTTTGTGAAAACTGATTATAAACAAAATTTGATAATATACTTCAAATGGGCCCCCTGATTATTTTTTTTTTACATATATTTGCCCCCGGTTTCACAGACAAGGCTATATTAGACTAAAATGTAAGTGTCAACTAAAAAAACTTGCACTGACTGATCTAAAATAAAGTGCCTTTGTTTTGTCTCAAGATGCAAAATAATGTTTTTTTCTAAGTACGTTTATAATAGTAACTTAAATGTCCTAATTGAACAATGGCCTAATCCTGGCTTAGTCTGAGCCCTGTCTGTGAAACCGGGCCTTGGTGTCTAAAAATACAAATAAAATAAAATAAATTAAATAAAATTTTCGCTGGGGTCAAATTGAAATAAAAAAAGACATTACTATAATAAGGGTGTGTTCAAACTTGTAGTTCAGTTCCAAAAAAGAAAATAATACATTTAGTCCTGGTTCACCCAGCATTCACCTTGTCATTTATAACATAGAACCTAAAGACAGAAAACAAAAGACATAATGATAAGGTCACAACCTAATTTGACAGCTTTTATGACGTATGTTTTGCAATGGAACTTAGCGAACATCCAAAACAATGCTGTGTTTTGGGCTAAATGTGCTCAATGTATGTGAATATGGTGGTATTTTTACTGGATGAGAACACATGATGAAGAGCTTATAAAATGTGTAAAAAGTTGTGCACACAATGCATTGCATTCATATTTCAGTTGAACCGCACCAGAGTTTTTTTGGATGTTGACTGAGAGCACCTAACAAAGAGGATTGTGGTTGGCTTGTTTGGTGCTCTCCAAGGTTCAAATGGCAGCAATTACACTTATTCAAATGAACCGCAATAATTAAACAATCACACCAGAGTTCATTCAGAGTTCAAGTGTGAACGCACCCAAAATAACAATGACCTTTCTGAAAGTACATAATAAAAAAGGGGATTTAAGCAAAGGAATTAACTGCTATAGGTTAATTCATTTTAAAAACTACTATTTTACTCTTGGTATTTAAAAAATAAAGCATTGGGTGGTCCTGGAACCTTAAGCATAAAAGAACAAAAAGTCAATCTCATTAGAACATGTGGGTTAATTCCTCTGCCATTAGCAAAACCCAATCCTCTCCACATGCCCCTTTTCCTAGAAGCCTCTTTGTCTTGACTTAATGATATTTTAGCTTCTTTTTAATGCCTTACATGTGACTTTTTACCAGATTTAGACTAATGCCCAAAGGCTTAAAACAAGGCAACTAGATTTCATTCAATATGAGTTAATTGAATTGATAAGTTTATTCAGTCAGTGGCTCATTATTTAACAAGGTCCTCTTTATATCCCTCAAGAGTTTTTCTTTCTGCAAAGACAGACCTCGTCTGAACTGCTACTCTCACTTTTTATCCCTCATTTCATGAATATGCAAACCATAGAACCTCCCACTGAGACCAGCCCTCGTTCCTGGTCTGTCAAAACAATCATTTTCAAAGGAGGTTCTGCAATCTTTAATTCCATCTGAGAGTTTCACAGTTCAAACATCTCTTCAAATCAACCACTGTATTCACAACACCCTCTAACCCACCAGTCAGACCATTGATTTTCTTCTTGTGTGCCCTAAGGCACTGCCTCAACACATGACCGGCAAAACATTTCAGATGAGGAAAGTGAGATTTCCAGTTGCAATGGACTGTAGTGGGGCAGTAACTGTAATGGGTTTATAATGTTTGTCACATTGAAGGCATAAGCGAATAAACCCTGAGGTTCCTTTGGTTGCTGTTATTAAGTACCACTGAATGACCATGTTAAAAACAGTGAGGATGAAGAAGTTTACCAAAAAATGCTACATTTTTATCATGTAGTCAACTTCTTATTGTTCCAAACCAATTTGCAGATATTTTTCTGTGGAATTTCTTCATACAAATTAATTAATAATAAAAAAATAATAAAAAAAAGTTCATAGTTTTCTGCCATATGTTTGTGTGAGGAACAAACAAAATTTAAGTTATAATCTTCCCCTCTGCTGAAGCTATGAAATCTCATTTACATTCACATTCAATTTCAAAATGTGCCACATGCCTTGTGCCAGATATGACATAACTGTTTCCAAAATGGCATTTGGTTCTTGCATGTGTCATAACCAAAATCCATGCTTCATTTGAGGACAGCATAGAATTAGATGTTTACAAAACAACCAACAATTTGGTGTTACACAAAACTTTTTTTTTTTTTTTTTTTGGAAACTTGACAAACGTGGTCAATATGAACATTATATGGAACTTCTATGAATAAAATAAAATAAAATAAAATAAAATTAATCTGCATTTTCATTTCCGTGGCAAACAATACTTTAAATCAAAACATATATTCTTTAAAATTACAGACATTTACACTGAGACAAATAGCAGCCATCCAAACAAAACACACACAGACACACACATACTCACTCACCGCCAAGCTCCTCTGTGGAGATGTTGGCGAGCTGTTCTTCACTGGTTTCGGAGAGGGAGGTGCTCAGGAAGTTATCTGTGTAGAGCAGCCCTGCTTTCACATGGTGAAAAGGCATCTTCACCCTTCAAAGGAACAACAAACAACTGAGATGAATCGATGAACACGCAACCACTGTGCCTGCAGCCTCACTGAAGCCTCCAAAAGTGAGTAATGATCTCATGTCTGTTGCTGAAAGTAAGTGACTAGACCTAGAAAGAAGGATGGAGCACAGGCAAACAGGTTCTTCAGTGTACAATACACCGCTGTGTGAAAGGTGCATACATTTACAACTGTGAGTGTGTTCAATCAAATTCATTTTGTAAGGATACTGTTCAAATACATAAATGCCCACATGTACACACACAGATAAATCCACAGCAGGACATACACACCCACTCGTCTTGCTTCTGTTGGTCATATGGGATTGTAAGAGACTGCCAGGGTTGGAATAAATGTACCTCATTTACTCTCCAAAAATACATGTACAGCTCATGCGTCCAGAATGCTACTTGGGGCAAAAAGATGAAGATGTGACAAAACTCTTGTCACTCTGATTTATATGAGCTCACTGGAGCAGCATTTGGTTTTAAATTTCTCTTTCTGTCACTACTGTCAAGACTCTAGTCAAAGGGCTTGAGCGATTTCTCCAGATTCAATAGGGATTTAACAAATACTTTAAACTCATAAATAAATATAAAGTTTTAGAAGTAAACACACACACACACACACACAATTTCTTTATGTATTTATGCAGTAAGTCCCTTATGCTCACCGAGGCTGCATTTATTTTAGCAAAAATACAGTAAAAACATAATATTGTGAATTATTATTACAATATGAAATGCATGTAATTTATTCCTGTGATAGCAAAGCTGAATTTTCAGCATTATTATGCCATTCTTCAGTGTCACATGATGCTTCAGAAATTATTCTAGTATGCTGATTTGATACTCAGTTGTTATTAGTGCTCAGTTAGTAATAATGGTTCTTATTATTATCAATGTTAAAATGTTAAAATGTCTTTGATGACAAAATTTTTTATGAATTCTGTGATGAATAGAAAGTTCAAAAGAACAATATTTATTTCAAACAGAATCTAGTAATGTTTAGTGATGTAATGTTTTTATTGTCACTTCTGATCAATTTAATGCATATTTTTACTGAATAAAAACATTAATTTAGATAATAAGAAATGATAAGAAATAATAATAATAAGGATTTCTGAAGGATCACTGAAGACTGGCGTAATGATGTTGAAAATTCAGCTTTACATTGCAGAAATAAATTACATTTAAAATACATTACAATAGAAATTGTAATACTATTTCACAATATCACTGTTTTTACTCTATTTTAGGCACATACATGCCTTAGTGACCAGAGACGTAATTAAAAACATTTAAAAATCATAATATTTCCAAACTTTTGACAAGTACTGCATATATTTTGATGATAAAAAATGTTGAGCCCTGATTTACATCAATAATTATATAAAAGTTTTTTTTTTGCACTTCAAATATATATAAATAATGTTAATGATTTTTCATAAATACATTTGTACTACCTATGGCCCCCACTGTGAATGTTTGTCAGAGGGCTCATTCTTTCAAGCCATTGATTTTTTTTCCCTGTGAGCACAACAGGGCTTTTATTTAGTAAAACAATGACAGTGTCAAGGTAGATAAGTTGCTGTATAATGTAGTGGCACAATTGTTCATGGATTGAAACGGTGGAGCTGTTTCTAGCAGCCTGCCAAAAGATGAGAAATTTTCCACAGGATTTAGATTTTTGTTTTCTTACTGTTTTGAAATACTGTCAGGGCATAAATGCTTGAATGTGTCTCGAGTGTCTGGTCTGTTTTACTCATTTTAGGCTCCAATGCTGTTAAAATGATCTAAAATACCTCAGAACTCAAGCTTTTCCAAAGTTTTCAAAGTTATAATGGGGAATCCTTGATTACTTCTACTGAGACACAAAGCCTCTGTTGAGAGAGTTTCATGTGAATTAAGGGGAAATTACAAGGAGGTGACAGAGGGAGTGAAGCAGCTAATTTGTGGTGATGCTCACCAAGGATGATCCCTAGCTGTACAACAGGGCTTTGTGCTACTGTAATTACCATAGATATTAACAGAGGCTTTAGCTGAAGGCAGCTTTGGGTGCAGTTTGATTGATAGGGCAGCTACACATTAATATTTCAAAGAGCCATTGATAAATTGGTTGGTTCACTTTTGGATATCAACACTATAATGTTAATTTTTTTTGGGATCAGTAATTAATACTTTTATTCAGCAAGGATGCATTAAATTCATCAGAACTGACACTGTTGCAAAAAAATTATAAAATAAATAAATAAATAAAATAAAATAATCAAATAAATTGTGTTCTTTTGAAATTTCTATTCATCAAAAAATCCTGAAAAATGTAGTTTCCACAAAAATGTTAAGCACTGTTCTTATTATTAATGTTTTCAACATTAATAAGAAGAAGATATAATACTTGAAAAATGTAAAATTTGAAAATGTAGTGAATGCATTAAATTTAAAAATATATATATTAACATTAAAAATCAACATAAAAATGTGTCTTTGTCATCACAGGAATTAATTCCATTTTAAAATACATTAAAATACAAAACTAATTAATTCTAATAATAATTCTAAAATGAATTTTAATAATAATTCACAATAGTACTGTTTTACTGTAATTTTGATCAAGCAAATGCAGCCATGGAGAACATAAGAGCAAAAAACATTTTTCAAAAACATCCAAAAAAAAAAACAAATTTTTTTTGAACAGTACTGTACATGAAGCTCATTATAAATAAAAATATAATTTAACACAATGCATTTAAAATAGTCAACACAAGGTCATTTGAAACACATCAGTTCAAGCAGTTCCATTTCTTGGCATTTACTTGCTAAAAGACATGCAAATTACTAATAACCAGGGCCAAATTGTACTGTATGTTGTTGCTTTGGTAACGGATTCTGAAGTACATTATGCTGAGGTTGCCAGAGTAACCTTGACAAACATTCTATTCCAAAGCCTGTATATCCTAATCTGGCCCATATCTAATTCACAGGCAGTGTGTGAATGCTGATGTGAATAGATATTGAGCGAAATTGCCATCACATTAAGCCCTTAGTGCGTCAGGGAGCGTTTATTTAATAGTTGAAAAAAGAAATGAGATAGAGAAAGAGCGAGGGACTGAAAGGAAATGACATCCACTGTTGGCATGATAAATAACATATGATGCTATATTAATGGATTCTTCCCAGACATCCTTTAGCCGGTCTGACTCATGGGATCTCATGGGACCAACACATCGTCCGGTACCGGAAAAGGTGTGAGGCTCTTACACGTCATGTGTAGCAGGTGCTATCTTGGCTTTTTGGTTTTGCACATCTGCTCCTGGCTCTGATCCAGGACCTTTTAAAGAGGGTTCACAAGCATTTGGGTTACAGACACCGCACCTACATGTTAGCCAGTTCATTAAAGACCGCAAACAGAAACACATAATGAGCCATAACAACACGGAAGCACCTTCACAAGGTCAACTGCTGCATCCTTAAAGCAATAGAAGAGATTCAGCAACAAAGGGTAGCAAATAAGACATCTCTGGTCAGGGACTCAAAATCACCCAAATGGCATCTGAGACAGAATTATATGACCTTCACAAGGTGACTGAAAATGCAGACTGAAGCTGATTTTGACTGAAATGCAAAAACGGAATGTTTAGTCCACAAATAATGCCAGACTTCAAATGTTAATCTTATGAATGGTCTTTAAAAAGATGAGGAAAGCGATAGAGACGCCGTAAAAGATCTGACATTGTGAGTGAAGTTGCATCAGAGAAATGTCAGAGCTGCTCCAGGGACCCTTTGCATGCTGTGAAGCACTTAACACTGAGTGTTCATAACAGTCACATCAAAAATACAGTTCAACCCCTCCACCATGGTTTAAATATCACCTTTTTTCAACATAAAACATGCATGTGAAGTTTAGGGCTGAAACACCTGCTTCAAGAGATCATAAAGATAAACTAAAACAAACCAAGAAGCATATCAAAATACCTTTAGAATGACAACTGCATGACAATTATGGCACATCATGCACTGTTTAAAAGTGGAAATGTGCAGTTGTTACCTGTTTGCTCTTTCGGTAACACTTTATTTTAAGGACCTATTCTCGCTATTAACTAGTTACTTATTAGCATGCATTTTACTAGCATATTGACTGTTTATTAGTACTTATAAAGCACATATTAATGCCTTATTCTGCATGACCATATTTTAGATCCCTTAATCTTACCCCACACCTAAACTTAACAACTACCTTACTATTAATGAGCAGCAAATTAGGAGTTTATTGAGGGAAAAGTCATAGTTAATAGTGAATATGTGTTCCCTATATTCTAAAGTGTTGTCCGCTCTGTTCAGCCCATTAAAATGAAATCTTTAAATGAAATCGAATGTAGTCTTGTTAAATCAGTCAAGATATATTTGCTTTGAATAAATGCACTAAATAATTTGTTACTACATGAAGCATATTTTTACTTGACAAAACACTAAAAATGAGAATTGTATACTTTTCAAATAAATAAATAAATGCAATGATATCAACTCAATCAGCAGCCTTCAACAGATGTCAAATATTGCAGCTCAAAAAGCTACAGGTTTGTTTCTTGCTTGTTTGGTCCCTGTGAAAGCTACAAATCAAGCAGCAGTCCCTGACACTCAATTATGATTCAAAGACACCAGAGATGAACAGAGCTCTCTCACACAGTGCCAGTACACCATCTGCACAGAACACTTCACTCCCCTCAGTAACAGCTAAACTGCCTCTATAATGAAGAACAAAACAAAAGGGTGTTTCGTCCCCTTTTTAAGCCATTAAATGGATTTTTACAAGTCTTCCACTCTGTTAACCTACGAACAACATGCAGTGAGCGCAAGACGCCTCGCCGTTACCTCGACGGATCGCAGTCAGCGGGCTCTGAGTGACTCTGGACGCACAGCTCCGTTTCCTCTTCTCCGTTAGTTGGACACGGGCCGGACACATCCACGGTGGGCAAAGGCAATTCTAAACCATGCTTTTCCAGACCCATTATCGTTTATTAAAGTATCGGTAGTTTAGAAGAAAATATTAGAGCATTGACGTCCCAGCAAAACTCGAGCGAAATCCCTGCCGCTTGCGTTTCCACGGACAGCCCAGGAGAAGAGCTCGGAGTGCGGGCTTGTAGCCTACAGTCCCCTCGCCCCTGGAGACTGGAGTGACAAGCCATAACTCACACGGGCCATACATCACTAGTCCTTCAAATATCACCTTGCTCTTACCGTGAATGAACGCCTCCGGCCAGCCACCAATACTATTTAAACAGTTTTAGCATCACTGGGTGGCATTTTATTGTAAATATTTTACTGTCAAAATTTAAATGTAGATGTTAATTAGATTAGGTTTAATCTGCAAGCATTATGTATAAGACAATGTACAGTTAGGCTATTACCGTGACCTGGTACAGCGGTCAGTTATTCAGCGCTTAATTATTCCTAAATAGCCTATTGTATTGCTATTTCGTGATTAACCAGAAAGCTGTGTAATAAAGTTTTATATTTAGCCTACTGCCAAAAAAGCAAACTAAGATTTAAGTGAAATGTCCAAATTTACATTATTAGACTATTCATTACCAGACTAACTTTTTATATGTAGAAATCCTTCAAAAAATGCCACCCGATAAAGATGTGTCGTGAATATCCATCTGTTTATTGCACCCTATTCCTTTCACAACAGGTGCCATATAACCCCATTTTTATTCGCCTTCTTTATACCTGCATATAGACATTAGTAAAGACATCCTATGAAATCCACTCACCTCCTCAAAGACTCTGTTTCTTAATTCTCAAAGTCTCAGGGCGTTTATATAAAGCCAGTGTTGTGAAATTTTCTCGGTTGGAGTTATGGTTGTCGTTGGTCTCATATGTCGAAAAGACTAATTCAGAAGAAAAACAATGACATTTTCAGTTGCCCCAGTTATCTCCTCTCGGTCCCGTTGGCATGTGACAGCCCCATTGCCACCGCAGCAGAGTTTTTTTGAAGATCCATCAGGTGAAATGCTCGTTCCAAAAGCCACTGTCGTATTTTTTAAAGTTCAACCATTTAACAGATTTGTTCGGAAATGCCCCCGTCTCGCGCTCGCCTCGTGCGTAACAGGCGTTCTCCGCCGCGCGCCGGTGTGTTGCATTTAAAGACCTTGCCGAATGCACCCGGTCAGATTTATAGCGTCTTAAAAATGGAGTCCCCCTTCACTTGGGTGTCTCTTGCCGAAACACGCGGGGAAAAAACAAATATTTTCTGTCGCAATAAATCTATTGTGCTGATAACGTCTGAGATGGGCGCGCTGCCCTGCAGCCATTGAACGCCTGAGTGGTACAGCCGATCTGCTCCAGAAGGTTTCCTCCTTCAGAGATCTGGCAGGTGTGTCAGAGAGAGTGGTGTAGGGTGGAGTTAAAAATAGATCAGTAATGTATCACTATTAGCAGACAGAGAGAAAATGCACATATTTTTGCTGTTCATTTACTGAGGTTTATAATTTGACTCGAAGAACGCGTAGATGAGTGTCGTTTTTGCTTCTTTGACTCTATGTCTGTGTATTTTGCTATTTTTGCAAATTTGGTATAGGCTACTATTCCAATATTTATTGGGTATTAGTTGTAATCTTGACAAGATGATAACATTTTGTGACCAGTTTGTGACCATTTTACCTTCATCAAAATGATCACACATTTCAAACCACATTTTAATTTGAACTTCTTACCACAAAATGTATAATTGAGGATATCAAGAGTCTTACAACTCAGGTTACATCACTCATAAATCTATACATTACTGTGTGAAAGCTGGAGGAACATGTCCAACATGTTCTTGCACCTGTTATGTATAAATGACATGGAGAGTAGACTACTTTACTCATAGCATCCGATTTTTATCATAATCATTCAGAGATGATAGTTCAGAACTAGAGTCCATAACTGTTTGAAAAGTACAGGGCCGCCAACTCCCTGCAATTTTGTATAATCAGCTGCTTTGGTTGAAAAATGGCAGTTCTTCAGCTAAATGGCAGTTCAGAAGCAAAAAAATGTCAAAACGATGACGTTGACCATTGTGCGGTTCATTAGGGACTCATATATATTCTACCTGTTGAACACTAGATGAGGTCTAGATGACATAGCGGGTGCCTGTCAGACACAAACTACCTCATTTTTTTAATACTGAAAGATTGATTTCAGTATTAAAGATATATTAGCAAATTGAGAATTTTATGCTGTTTTCTTTCTTTCGAAAGTGGCAGAATTACATCATTATCCTTCTTTTATTCTCAATAGGCTGGGGCTGCATTGCCCAAAGATGTAATGTTCATGCATTTTCAATTATGGTGTATTCTTACTAATTAAAAATAAGATAATTAACACAGTCTCAAAGGGTAAACATGCACTGCCTAATAGTTTGTAACAAAAAAGGAAAAGATAACAGAAGTGTGAATGAATGTCAATGATAATTACTTTAGTTGTTTTCTCATTTGAAGTTTATTTGAAATTAATTTGGTGCTCTGAGAACCTATAAAGGAAGCGACACAAATGCATTAAATATTTAGCTTTTATCTGTTTAATTAGCAACTGAAGCCATGTTGGCATGAAGAAAACACCAGCAGCTTCTCAAATGACCTTGAGATGGCATCGAAGTGCTTGCTGCTACTGCAGAGCAGAAATGATAAACTCACAGTCTTCAAACGAATGTTGACTACAACGTTCTTAAAAATAAAAGTTCTAAATTGGCATTGATGGTTCCATGAAGAACCTTGAACATTTATGATACCTTTAAATTGCATTAGAGAGGAAAAAGGTTCTTTAGATTTTTAGAATGTTCCTCACACTAAGAATTTTTTTTTCTTATATTGAAGTATATTAAGATAAACAATAAATGTTTCATAAATTGATCACATAGTTTTTGATTCAGCACATTTATCATTCATAACAAAGTTCAAGCTACTATCAAGTTTCAATAGACAATCTATCCTGCATATTTCATGAAGTCATTTTAAGATTTTTGTATTGAAAGACTCCATGTGCATGAGAAGTCATGGTTGGTTTGACGTAGACTATTCCATCCCATTCCATCACACACACCATAAACACTAAGATGTAACATATGGATGCTGTCATTACCTCATGGATCAGGTCTAATTCAATTCATCCAGGCTTCATTAAAATGCTTCAAGGCCTTTGGAATGGAAATTACCCCTCCTAAAATTGTGCTAAATCTGCAAGTCATATATTCAGTTCTTCTTTTTGCATTATATAAACTTAATCTTCAACCCCTGAGCAGCAATACAGTAAACTAAAATTACATAGACATTATACAAATGCAACAGTGTCTAATGTGTGCTCCTGTTTAATTAGATCAGAATGAGATCCTATCAGTACAAAAGATGAATGGAAGATTTTACACGAAGCCAGATATTACAAATGAATGCAACAAAAATGTTAATCATAAATTTTGATTTAAAATGAAAAGATAAAATCATTTTTAAACAAGACAGTTATCTTAACAAATGCACCATTTCTCTTTTCTTTATCCATCTCTGCAAGTAAAGTCGAGCACCAAAA
Organism: Schizothorax lantsangensis; assembly: GCA_027422415.1. Taxonomy (NCBI): domain Eukaryota; kingdom Metazoa; phylum Chordata; class Actinopteri; order Cypriniformes; family Cyprinidae; genus Schizothorax; species Schizothorax lantsangensis. The sequence goes on from CM049859.1 coordinate 16,175,854, forward strand.
ATGATACAGCGCATAAAAACAATATTTGCTATGGAGCCCTTTTAATCTTGTGAAAGTGGGTCTTGTTACTGTCGCTTAATAAAAATGACACAAGCTCACTGCAAAAGATAAAGTGACAACATTTAAGAGATCTCTAGAGATTTTCATGAGAATCGTGGAAGAATAACAAAAAGACCTTCAAGGAGGTGAAACTATTTTTCCTTCTACAGATAGCTAAAAAAATCCTGATATCATCATTTCGTATTTGTGGGCAAGTATAAAACTGTTTTCTGATTCTATTGACATTTAATATCATAGAATATATTTCATTTATATTTCATAATTACATTTCATTTTTTCATATTTCAGTATGTGCTAACGTGTTTAAAACAAATACGCAAATTATTATTCAAATACATGCATATCTGATTAAAATGAAATATTTTAAGCACTTATTTAAAAGACAATTTGTTTGAATTAATTATAATTGATAATTCAATTTAATTGTTTTTATTAATTTACACTATATACAACATTTTTGAATACCTGTTCTCCACTGTTAATTATGGTATTTGTAATTTAGCAGATCTAAAGCAATTTACAGCTATTGCATAAGTCTCTTTGGAGCAATCTTGTTGCAGGTCAGCATCTCTACATTTCATGAACTGTCACTTCTAGGTTTGCCACCACACTACACCAAATAAACATGATGTAACATGTTCAGTGTTGTAAAAGCAACAAGAGAAATGCTATGTGATATGAACCTCTCAACAATTGCTATATGGAGCAGATAGGAGGCCTATCAGAGGACATATGCTGACTTCATGGATACAGACATGTTCACTCCATACTTTGCACAGCTTTTATTCACCATACAATCCCCCTGACGGGAAAGCGAACGAAGCATGATGTCGATTGTGAATTTCATACACTGACGAACTGAGCTCTTATTTGAATGCAAATTGCTGTCGGGATGAGACACTTTTTACACACCAGTCACAAAAACGGATACGGTTCTTAAGTGTATGCAATCCTGCATTCCAGCATATTGAACTACATGTAACCCTGTTTATTTATTTATTTATTTTTGCTTTGTTTGTGTTTTAGAAACTGGGCCAGGGTCCAAATGTTCCTTTTGGGGGCATTAACAGGAAGTTGGCTTAGATTTTTGGTAAAATATACACAAAGTCATTGCACATTAGAGCCCTATACAACCCCCTTGACAACTTCTCTTCACTCGTAAACCAACTGTGAAGCCCCTCTCCTCTTGTTACTACTCCACTCACGATCACCACCAACATCCATCTGTTTATTTACTTTTACTGCCATCACTGAAATGAATTTGCCTGGATTCAGCACAGAAGAAAGTCTGCTGAGCCTTTGCCCTTGATCCAGAAAATTCAATTGACTTGCTTCAACACATATACATGTTGCATAAATGAATTATGTATCAAATGACTAACAAAGTGCGGCAGGACTGGCTGAGGGTAAAAAAAGCAAACCAACAAATACATAAATAGCTAAATATAGTCATCAGGGACATGAATAATTCTAAGATGAAAGTTATCTGTTCCCAATGAACGGAACATTTATCCTTACACAAGCAACTTTCCAGGGATAAAGATGAAAGGAAACCACAGGCAACAAAATGGAGCTCTAAGCGAACATTTGGGAGGATCATGTTTGTTCATCTTATCATGTCAGTCACAACGCAAGGGAATATAAACAACCGCTTACCTCATTCCCATGACAATTCTGCTGTAATCCCACCATGCACCACCACCACCACATTTTTCCCATCACTTCTATTTCTAAAAGTGCCAAAATAACAACAGCACTTGGACTTTTCACTGTTTTTCATCACTCTAGGTAAACTCACAATTGAGCGAAAAAAGCCAGACTTGTGAGAATTGAGACAAGCTTCGAATAAAATATAAGGAAAAAAATATATAAAAAATTTATAGTTCAGACTTTTTCTTTCTCGGAATTGCAGGAAAAAACTCAGAATTGTGAGATAAAATGTTTTTGTTTGTTGTTTTTTGTTTTTAAAGTATATACTATACTTTAAAAAAAAGTATATACTATACATAATCACATTGGTCATGCGTGATTAGTAGTTAACTTCGGTTCAAAAAGGTAGGGCGAAAAACTCCAAAATCGTCCAGCATCATTGTTTTACCTTTTTTTTTTTTTGTAAAGGATGTTTGACTTTCTTTGCACGTTCGCTTTGTAAACACTGGGTCGGTACTTCCGCCTATGTCACATGTGACCTTTTCAACGTGACTACGCAATGCATGAAGTTGAGCTATTGCATGACAAGCATTTGTGGTTAAAAAGTATATAAATTTGTATTTTTTGATCATTTCGCAAGACCCTTATTCCTCGGCTGGGATCATGTAGAGCCCTTTGAAGCTACATTGAAACTGCAATTTGGACCTTCAAGCTATTGGGTCCCACTGAAGTCCACTACGTGGAGAAAAATCCTGGAATGTTTTCCTCAAAAACCTTCATTTCCTTTCGACTGAAGAAAGAAAGACATGAACATCTTGGATGGCATGGGGGTGAGTAAATTATCAGGAAATTTCTATCCTGGAAATGAACTAATCCTTCAATGGTGAAGATATTCACAGACTCTTTCTGCAGGCCACATCGTTACATGAGTAGGTACCAACATTGGTTATATCAAAATTGTATACTGTGTGAGTAGGTATTTCTTTTTAATATTTACTTTGCAATTGTTAAAAAGTACCAATTCGCATACTTATGCTATATTCTAAGATATTTTTTTTTTATAAATTGTGTGAGTGGTGTGTTCGGACTAAAAATTACCCCACTAAAATGTGAATTTCGAATACGCGGATGATGCACTTAACCTCTTACTTAAACAAAAAAATGAAGCGTTGATTGCTGTTCATTTCATGCACTCAGCTGTTGCAAAGCTACAGTCTTTATGAGTGAGTCATTAAATCATTCACTCAACCAATTCATTCAAAACATTAATTCATTCAGGAATGGAACGTGTGACTTACTTTATGAGAGAGTCATTGGATCATTTACTAAACAATTTGTTGATTCAATTAAAAAATTGATTTATTCAGGAATTTAAACACCACTATACAGTGTGTTGCTCAGAGACGATAAGTGGTTAATTCTGCTGTGGATTCGTTGTAAACTATTTTTGTTGGGAAAGCAAAAATAGATAAAGTAACTGTCAATATTATGTTTAAAATCTTGGTTACTATATGTTAATATTAATATTGTTTATTGAACTGTTGTATGAAAGCAACACTGCTTTGCTTAATTATATCATCTTTATAAATCAAGGGAGGTATTTAGGGCTGTCCATCATGAACAGCAAGACAAATATGTTTACCTCCTTATCACTAAAGGATTAAATGGAAATGTGAACTCATTAAACCACCCTAACAGTCCCATTATGTCATTCTAGCTCCAAAATGCATCTATTTTCTAGACACTTTTTTTGGCTAATCCATTATAATGCTGCCACAGATGCCTCTCATTAAAGCATTAAAGATCAAAGTGGATCTAAAAGACCATGTTATGGTCTGCTTCATGAAATCCATAATAGGCCCCACTGGATTTGAAAGAATCAATCAACTGCACAATTCACATATGAAACATTTCAGATCATAATGCTGTGAACAACAAGTGACACAGTATTCCAGACACCACATGAGAGTCAGTATTAAGATGCTGCATGATCTAGAAAAGTGGGTCACTCTTTCTAGGCCTCCAGAATGTAAATGTGATGCATTACAGGGGCTGAAGAGAAAGTGATATGCATTGCAAGTGAAGGGAAAAAATGAAGCGTTTAAAATGAAAAAGCAAAACAGTCATAGAATTACAACAACAAAACCATCACCAGCATCATAATCATCATTTCCGTTATTTCTGATGCAATAGGAACAGCCTTTAAAAATGTTTAAAAATCCTCAATCTTTACAATCATTGACTCATTTAACAATTTACTTAGTGTTGTGGTATTGCCAATAAAATGTAATCAGTTATCTTTCAGTGCTCTCACTTGTAAAATACTTCAACCTTTCCATCAGATGTAGCTACACTTCACTTAATTTAAAGCTTGTAAATCCCTGAGGGGAAAAACTCCCACAGAGAACTTTAATTGGAAAACTGAATTAATTATCTTCTGCACATTTATACTCATAGCCTGCTTATCCTCAAAACATTTTTCATTGCTCACATGGAAAAACATGCCTCATCACACTTTCTCACTAACACTTATTTGATTACATGTGCAATGAATTATTATGGAAGTTTAAACACAAGAGTTAATAAGAGTGCTAAATGATAGACAGAAGCCGAGTGCTATTATCTAGAGAGAAACTTGAAAAAGAGATACCACACAAATGCAGTTTCATGATTCTTTCTATAATCTAAATTTTATGATCGCAGATCTTTGGGTAAGAAAGATCTGTCTTTGTCGAAATTAAATGATCTGTCTATGACCACAAAATGAGAAGAAAAAATGGACACAACAGACATGAATAAATCATTAAAACCATTCAACTTAGTTTAGCGCAAAAAAAAAACAGGAAAGAATACTCTCAGGAACAAGTTTGCTGTAAAATTTGTATAGTTGTAAAATTTGTTTTATAATCCTGAACTGAGCCATCAGTCATGGCAGACACAAGACGTACAGCTCTAAGAAATCAAAGCAGCATGCCTTTAAATATAAAACAGCTTGAGCTAGTTTTACACCTCAAGCCTTCTGAATAAATAATGGCCCTCTCTCACTGTTTGTTCACTTTGAGGTGGCAGATGAAGACAAACATCGATGACAAAATGGCTTTGCTTGTCAGGCAAACATTTTTAAATCCCCTCCGAGCTGTCCTGTGTCATGCCTTCTTTACAGAAATGAGGAAGATGACAAATGAGTGCACTGATACCAGACATGTGGTCTTGTTGAGCTTATAATTGTAAGGGACCATCTTGGGACTGACCATCTGATCATAGGTAAATAGCTCTGGCAATATTCTTTCATGCTGCTTTTTTGCAAAAGGAAAAAATTAAGTCAATGGTAATATTGTGGTTAGACTACAGAGGCTCAGTTGTCCATCTCAAGATCTTAAGAGGAATATTCTGGGTTCAGTACAAGTCAACAGCACTTGTGGCACAATGTTGATTACCACAAAAAAATAATTTCAGCCTGTCACTTGGAAAAAAGAAAGAAAGAAAGAAGGAAATTAAAAAGAAAAAAGTTAAGGCCCTTTCACACCAAGAACGATAACGTCTCGGTTACGTATGTAACCTTCGTTCCCTGAAGGAGGGAGCGGAGACGTCACGTCGATGACCAACGAATTGGGAATCTCCAGCCCGATCTCACGGCAATTCGTACATATTTTACAAGGTGGCTAATTCATATGAATTCGTACAACCTCACTTGTACAAATTCATATGGTTTTTGCCAAATCGTACGTATTTTATGAGTTGCACAATTCGTATGAATTTGTACGAATGACCTACACCTAACCCCGCCCCTAAACCTACCAGTCACTGGGGTTTAGACAAATCATACAAAATCGTACGAGTGAGGTCGTACGAATTAGCCACCTCATAAAATACGTATGAATTGGTCATGAGGTGGCGTTGGAATCTCGCCAGCAAGAATCTATTTAGAGTGTAAAGTAAACGAGTCAATGGACATTGGCATGCGATAATTGCATCCAACTGCTGTTCATCGCAGCGCGAGCAGAAATGGGCAGCAGGTGCAACGCATATTCAGCCGAGCGGGTGTAATCATTCTGCTTACCAAGAAGCTTCAGTGTCTAAAAAACACGGGCTTAGAGCTATACTGTGGAAGAATACACATATGGGATCCCATCAGTGATCCCTGAATGAAGTGGTAGAAACCTTGGGCACGTAGTCGGGGCGAGGTCTCAGAGATACATGGGCCGGCCAAAACTCTAGGCACGATTCGTCGACCGAAAATGCCTGCAGGTCCCCTACCCTCTTGATGGAAGCCAAAGCTTTTATTGACAGAAACTTAAGCTCGACTGATTGCAAGGACACAGATGGGACCTGCTGAATTGCTCTGAGCACCAGACTCAGGTTCCAAGAGGGTATGTAGGGCGGTTGAGGAGGATTTAACCTTCTCGCCCCCCTAAGGAACCTGACAACCAGGTCATGCTTCCCAACTGTCTTACCATCCACAGGGTCGTGGTGTGCGGTTATCGCAGCAATGTAAACTTTAAAGGTGGAGGGAGACAGCCTTCGATCCAACCCTTGCTGCAGAAAGGAAAGCATGGCTGTGATTGAGCACCTTCGGGGGTCCTCTCGGTGAGAAGAACACCACTCGATGAATAGGTTCCACTTCAAGGTGTAAGCATGTCTCGTAGACGTGCTCGTGCTGAAGTGATGGTGTCCACTACCTCCTGGGGTAGGTCACCTAGAACCTCCGCGTCCTGTCCAGGGACCAGACATGGAGTTTCCAGAGGTCTGGACGCGGGTGCCCCGTTTCTGAGAAAGTAGATCCTTCCTCAGAGGATACCGCCAGGGAGGGGCTGTCGCAAGGAGCATCAGTTCTGGGAACCAGGTCCAGTTGGGCCAATAAGATGCCACCAACAGGACCTGCTCCTAGTCCTCCCTGACTTTGCACAGAGTCTGTGCAAGGAGGCTCACTAGGGGGAATGCATATTTGCGCAGGCCCCGGGGTCAGCTGTGTGCCAGAGCATCCTTGCCGAGTGTTCCCTCAGTCAGGGAATAAAACAGCTGGCAGTGAGAGGTTTCTGGAGAGGCAACAGGTCTACCTGAGTGGCTCTGAAACGTCTCCAAATCAGCTGAACCATCTGGGGAGCGCAGCCCGTGACAGCTCGTCGGACGCATGGTTGAGCAGACCTGGAACATGAATGGCACAAAGCGACCTCAGATGCTTCTGACTCCAGAGGAGGAGATTCCACAGTGTCACTGTAAAACCCATAAAAGGAGGGACATGTTGATATTATTTTTGCCAACATCATGCCACAAGATTGATCTTAATTTATACTGAACTCAGAAAATTCCTTTAAACAACCAAAATTTGCGTGTCCTTGCAATCCATCTTGCTGTCAGATGTACAGTAACCCACCAATGACCACCAAGAGCTTTTCTGCACCCAATCTGGCAGGTTAAAGCAGTAGCTTCAGCAGCAGGGATAAACAGTCATGGTACAAGGTAGATGTCTGTAGTCCCATGAGGAATGAGGCTCCACTTGCACAGCCGAAGCAGCAAAAATGGGGCCAAACCTGCTTTCGTGATAGTTCTCTAATCTACAAGCGTATGAGCCTTTGGGATTGATGATCCTGATGGTCCTTATCAGCTGCCGGAGGAACCCCGCGGAATAATGATCACCCACAAAGGTTCCTTGATAAATCAATGTTGACTAGGCAGAGGGAGAGCTCTCTGTTTGTGTGCACAGGCTATGAGGAGTCAAAAATATTACTACCGGTGAGACAATGTTCTCCTGCATCCTGTGTACTAGCTCATCTTCCCAATCAAGACGCTCCGCCAGTGTGCTCCTCTTTGATATTGAGAATGAGAAGGCACAGGCCAAATATAGAGGAGGAAATGAATAGAAAAACACGAGAATGAAAAATCAAAGCTAACAGAAATGTCACAAAAAGATAGCAAGAACCTGAAAAAGAAACTTACTAAGAAAAGTACTAAGAGACAGTTAGATGAGGGATAAAAGGGGTTTTCAAACTGAGGTTCATGGAGGCCACATAGAAGAAAAAAAACTGCAGTAATAATAAAAAAACACAACTAAATCTTCATTTATACATTTCATCTTTCAGTCCATTAAATGCATACACATTTATATATATATATAAAAAAATGTTCTTAGAGTCATTGTTGTCGTCTTTAACTTGTTTACTGGTTATATGCCAGTATTTTCTGTTTTGTTAAAAAAAAAAAATCTGTAATAATCAATTTTATTATTATTTATCTTATTTATTTTTTATTTTTATTTTTTTGGCTAATATACTAATATACTACTGTTTTTAGCTATGCTTCAACAGATCTCCGTTACAAAAAAATATATAGAAAAAGAAAAGAAAAAAAAAGAAACTTATGGCTTGAATAACTCTCTCCTCCCAACCTTTACAAATGTGGAAATAACTTTTTCTTCTGATCACACTGCAAAATGGAAATGGACACACTGAAATGGAAAATAAAAATATTGAGGAAGATATTCTTTTTATTTTTTTTTTTTTTGCAGTGCCTGGAACATTCAATGCCATGCCTTTATGAGTTAAAGACTTTCTGCTCTGATTTAAGCCCTTATTAGGCCTTGTTAAGAATTAAGACTTTTTAAAAAAACCAACACAAACCATGTTTATATACACAGTACAAACTATATAAATAATATACATGAGACCCTTACCATGCTTTAGGATAAGGGTCCCTTTATAGAGCATTATCATTTTGGAGTGTCCTTGGCATTAAAAAGTACAAAAACCTTAATATCTCAGTCATGGAGTGATGCCTTCCTTGTCTCTCTCTGTCCTTATGGCACTGACTATCTGTATTTGATTTATGGTGGATGCAATGATGAACATATGCTCCACAAACCATGTCAGAGCAGAGGCAGATAAAATGCATTGCTTGGTCGATTGTAAATCAAAAATAAATTTCCTGCCCTGGCAAATGACAAATATAGCAGAATTACAGTACAGAGAGGAAAATAATGGATTTGGGAGATCTTGCTGTGTCTGTGGTGTTAGTAAAAACAAACTATTACACTACTGAACATTTTATTATACTCTATTCTATTTATTCTATATTTTATTCTATTGGAACAAGGAATCCTAATAGGAAAATAAGTTTCATTATGCTTTAAGATACAGGTTGTGAAGTGGCTAGTGCGCTACATGTCCACAGAAATACTCAACCCTGACCCCCACACGTACAGGATGTATTGTTGAGAGAAATAAGCAGTTAGGTTGGAGGAGGGCTGCTGCGAGATTGATCCAACAAAATGCCATGCATTTAACCTGCAGCATTGCAATTGGCTAGATTATACTGGCATTCTCTTCTCAGTGTTTCCACGAAACTCGAAAACAAATACAATCCTTCGGAACCTCACCCTGACAAAATCAATCAAACATAAGCACGTTATGTCACTGGGACACTGTCCGCGCCACAGCGGCAGTCTCATGAGAGAGAGTATTCAGAGCAGTACACAGCAGGGCCTCAACAAAACACACATATGGGAACAAGATGGATAACACTTCATGCAAACACACACACACACACACACACACATCGACTTACATACATATTACCAACCACAAACCATCCTAACACAACACTGTATCTGCTGTCTGTTGGGGTGGAACACCTGTTATGAATCATTGATGTGAGCTTCCCAGCCCCCTCTCGTCCAGTAACAGAGCACACAACACATCCATTAACTGAAGCACTGATGGGACAAATCTGAGTTAACCTCTTCCCCGGAATTCCAGCATGCAGGTGAAGGAGAGGGCAAGAAAGGAGAGAGCACATTCCGTTATTTAGGGGATGAATGACCTCTACATAATATGAGCCAGAGTGCCACACTCTAATTTAAAGCAATACATTGTTGTATCGATTGAACCACTTTAATTCAGTTCAGTGCACAGAATAGTGAAATAAAAGTGGTTATTATAAGTAGTGGGGCAATTTATTTCAATTTATTCACATAAAGGCATAAATATGACAAATAAAGTTGGAATTATAAGGGAAAAGTTGCAACTATGACAAATAAAATTTAAATTTTCAGACAAAGTCACAAATGTGAGATGCAGAGTGACAATTATGACAAAAAAGATGCAATTATGAGATGTGCATTCGCAATTATGACAAAGTTGTAATTGTGAACAAGGTTGAAATGATGAGAAATAAAGTCACAATTATGCAAATAAAGTTGTAATTGTGAGACAAGTTTGCAGTTACAGGGGAAAATATAGTCACAATTGTGAGATGTAAAGTCGCAATTATGACAAAGTGACAAAGTTGCAATTGTGAGACTAATTCACAATTGTGAGAAATAATTTGTAATTGTTAAATATAAAGTCACAATTTTGAGAAATATTCACAATTGTGAGATTTAAAGACTCAATTTTGACAAAATGCTGTAATTGTAAGACATCATGCCACAATTATTACAAATAAAGTCACAGCTATGAGAAATAAAGTTAGAATTATTACAAATTGTAATTGTGAGACAAGTTTGCAGTTATGGGAAAAATATAGTCACAATTGTGAGATGTAAAGTCGCAGTTATGACAAAGTTGTGAGATATAAAGTTCCAAATTTCAAATTGGATTAGATGCTTATATATTTCAAGTAGTTTGTTTAACCATCAACATTTAACACTCCTTTAGTAACACTGAATGGACAATGAATGGACAAACTATTAGAGAACTGAAGTATTTAGCAGCGTCTTCACCCCAGACTGCTCCTTAAACATAACTCAATAAGTGCCTAAGAAAAAAATGTGTCTCCTCGATTTACCATCACCCTAATTACAAGGCCAGAGAGCCAGCGGCAATCAGTTTGAATCATGGCAGCTTATCAGTTGAACATCTATTATGGATTGCATAAATCGTGCTGGAGATGGTATTGACGAAGTGAGCTGTGAATCTGTGTGGAGCCCATGGCGATACTGAAATTAATCTCTCATTAATGTAGGTAGTTAGTGTGCTTGCTTCACCTCTTCCTTTCATCTGTCCATTATTCTTTTCATGCTGTTCAGTGAGAGAAAAGAGAGCAGGTTAGTGGCTTTGATTCAGAGCTACGAACGAAGACGTGACGTGAGATCAAAGCCTGTGTACTGCGAGAAGGGAGAGGAAACAGCCTTGAAAAGGAGCTAAAGACAAAAAGAAAGTGGTCATCTAATCAGCCAAGATTGAACTGGAAGATACAGAAAGGGAGAGACAATTTAATAGGAAACAATCGAATAGATGGAAATTACTTAGAAATAACAGCTGAAGTGTATAATTTCAGCACGCCTAGCTCCACCGAACGGAATTGCAAAAATAATAATGACTGATTTCAAATAGGTTTCCTGAACACTACCTCCATCTACCATTGGTTGGAAAAACAGATAGCCCCACCCTAAACATCTAAAACTATGCCTAATCATCTGTAATCATCGGTAATTTCACCAATCACTCAGAAAACATCTACTATATTTAGTGCTGTCAAATTGATTAATCACGATTAATCGCATCCAAAATAAAAGTTTGTGTTTACATAATATATGTATATACATGTAAATATTTATTAAATATATACATGTATGTGTGTGTTTTATATATACATATAAATATACTCTGCACACACACATACATTATGTAAACACAAACTTTTATTTTGGATGCAATAAATCGCGATTAATCGATTTTATTGCACTAACTATAATATAAAATTTAAGATTTGCTATTTAAATCTATTTAAATATTAATAAAAAATAATTACATTTATATAAATAAATCGATCAATAAATAATAATAATAATAGACTGTATTTACATAGTGTCACGGTGCACACAGCAGGGAGGAACAAGGACATGCAGACAAGGACGCAAACTCAAATAATATTCTTTAATGAAGACATCGGGGCAGGGCAAGGCTGACATAGACAGTAAACACCGGGGAGCAACGAGTAGACCAGACGACACGAAACTGAACAGACAGGACTATAAATACACAAGTAAATCATAGATAATTAGACAAACATGGCTGGACAAGAATTAACTAATAATCACATGAAAAAAGGACAGGAAACAAACCAAATAAGGAAACATGAGGCAGGAACACATGACACACGACAGAACCCTGACACATAGTGCCTTTCTAAAACTCAAGGTCAAAAAGCTATGAACACAGTACAAATCAGAAAGAGATAGATAGAATAGTAATAACAGAATAATTAACTCTTTAAAATAAAGGTTCTTTATTGGCATCTATGGTTCCATGAAGAACCTTCAACATCCATAGAACCTTTCCATTCCACAAAAGATTCTTTATAGTAGGTTCTCTAGATGATTACAATGTTCTTCAGGCTAAGAATAAAAATCTATTTTAAGAACTGTTCACTGAAAGGTGCTTTGGGGAACCAAAAACAGCTCTTCTATTGCATCATTGCGAAAAACCCCTTTTGGAACTATTATTTTAACAGTGTACGCAAATGGAGGGAAATCATCAGCATATACAAATACTTCTGAAAGAATGTCAGTGGAGAAAGACAGTCACCTTATTGGCTCACATCTAGTTGTGTAAAAGCTGGAATACACTACACGACTTTTGCCCCGATTTACAGTTTTGATAAGTCAACGATAGTTGCCCAAAGTCAGAGCCAGTCTGCAGATTTGAGTTGACAGATTCCATAGAAAATCGCAAAGTGTATGATGGTCACAGATTCTGATTTTTTTAGCATCAGACTATGAATTCATCCAATCAGAGGGTCTCAAACATGCTTGATATTTTAGAACACATATTGTTTTCATTTGTCATGCGTCTCTTAGCAACAATGTACATGTTTCTGCGTGAGTTTGTTGTGATCAGAAGGACTTTAAAGTTTGGTAGAGTATGATCCTCAGTGTTTTAGTGTATGATGGCCAGTTTTCCTCTGTGACCATTTACTAAGTTGGTAAGTGTATGAATCCGTTCACATTTTAAAAGTTGTGTAGTGAATTGCAACCTTAAGAGAAAGTATTTTGAAATTAAAAAATGGCACTTCATTGTTCTTATAGAGAGAAGGGGCCACTCAGAGACATGGGAGAGAACAGATGCAAAACCATGACAGACAGATAATGTATCTGTACATGTCAACAGAAACCAGACGATGGGGTATAAAAGGGGGAGATTAAGACAGACAAAGTGAGAATGAGAGAGAGAGAGAGAGAGAGAGAGAGAGAGACTAATACTGTTGCTAAGGGCAGGATCTGATTCATTACAGCATTAGTGGAGGAGTGAAATCAAGGACATGCTTAATATGGAGGAGAGACTCCCTTTTACATGACACTAAACAGAAGAATGGCAAGTTCATTCACCAACAAACACCTACAGTAGCAGCAGGTGTTAATTTCACACATTAATATACTTCAACACCTACTAGCTAAACTTGGATGATGGATTGAAATTTCTCAGTCTTGGCTACCTTTTCAGTTGTTTATTTTGGTTTCCTCAGGTAAATGCTGATGTTTGTAATATGCAAATCATCAAAATCTTTCCCGTTCTGCCCTCTATGTGCACTAGACCTGCACACCCACGTACGCCCCCCAGCTATGTTCACTAATTAAAGAGAAAGGAGACTCAATACGAAGAGGAAAACCGAGAGATGCCTCTGGGCTTTGAGGGACCTGTGGGTCTCCAGATTTAATCACAATGCTGCCGTTCGCTGCCCACGTGGTCCATCTGGAAATAGGCCACGGGTAGAAAAGGGCACCTCAGGGTTCAGCTCTAAATACAGCAACTGAGTGAAAATTGGTGAGCGTATGAGCGTAAAGGGGTGGGCCCACAAATTACAATGGGTGGCCTTTGATGACATTTGTATTGTGAGTTCATATGTTTCTGTTGGGACTTGGAGGAAAGTTTCTGGGTCTCTACCAATCTGGCCTTGTGGACAATGTGAGCTGACCTCTGATTGATTTTAACTGCAAGGACAATGAGCATATAGAGCCTGGCTCTGTGTTCTTTTCCAGGTTCAATGGACATGACGTGGTTTGAGGTGACACTAGGACAGCATGGATACTTAAAACATTGAAGCATGGAATAGGAGGAGCAATAGGAGAAATGAGGGAGGCCAAGGTAAAGCTGGTGAGAAGGAGAGTGAAAAGGCATATTCTCAACCATCTGGTAGTCATTTGTAGATGATGAGTCTCTTAGATGAATTTGAAAACTAGCCAAACAGCAGTATGACAAAGGTGACCTCAACCAACAGAATGATCAAATTAAGTCAAGATCAAATGTTTCCACATCGTCTGATTTACGCACCCCCTTCGCTTTTAAACTGTGGTAGAGGTTCAGGATCTATTCTGCATTTGAACTATTCATGCATTTTTGCTTTTATTTTGACTAATACTGGTCCCTTAAAAGCAAAAAGTTTAATAAAAATTTTGCAGGCATACAAAATCGGCATGATAAAATTGGATTTTTATAACCAAAAATATATAGCTACCTTTATATTTTTAAGAAAGAACCTTCATACCATTGTCATCATATTTTTTAGGTTAAACCAAAGTCCCTTTTAAGGATAGTCTTTGGTTAAACACCCTGAGAGACATGTAATAAATTCACAATATATTGCAAGCGAATATACTGTTAATCTGATTTATTTATTTATTTAATTCACTGGATTTGTGAGCTTGAATTATACATCCCAGCAGCCTTTTGGTTTAAGTCATTTGATCCCTATGGGATTCATAGCTGAATAAAAACTGACAAACCTTCAAGTTAATTGGTCATCAGAGACCTGAGGTCCACAGTCCAACAGTGACAGGGCCATGACCTGGCAATAAAGATCAATATTTAATTCAATAAACCGGCCTCTTCATCAAGGTTGTGACATGCAACAAGCTTTGAGAGGGGCATACAACATTCAGCACTACAAGTCAACGAATGTCTCTCAGGGAAATGTTTCACATTTCTCAAGGTTGAAACAACAAATACAACATGTTTGAGGCACTGGAATATGTTGTGAGTAAATTAAAGTGAGAAATAAACATTCATCTACAATATGGATACACAGGAGATTAAGATTTCATAAATCATAACAGAGCAAACTTCCCAATGCTTTGAATATTGGTATTTAAATTAGGTATGTGTCAGCTCACTTGGAGTCATCTTGAACACTACTTCTGTTGAACAGTTTGCAATTTTGACTGAATGTTAAACATTTGTTTCACATTAAAATAAATGTATTTTTTTAGCAAGTCGTTGGATCTAACCTTTGCCTGAACTGATGTCATTTACATCATAAATCATTCATAAATCCAACCTGACTGCAAATTATGCATGACCTTCATATGTCTCTTATTTATGCCAAATATGTGATTTAGGTTCCTCCAGGTTTGGAATATGCTATGCATTTTACATAAGAGAGAAAGTGAAATCTGAGGGCTGAATTTCTCATCATATTTCACATAATATAATCTTAATTTTCATAATCAAAATAGCAATCTACTTTTATTTCAAACTAAAGTCAGTGTTTCTGGTTAACTAATTACTCCACTGAACATGCATTAAACTTCTCTCTTGGCTTGAATTCAGAAATCATCAGGAATAAGACTTTAGCAGGACTCTCTCAGATAGAGCCACTAATGAGGGGCCATTAAGAGCGTCTCTGAAGCCCCAGACAGAAGAGAGGCTAGGCTAGTGTTCATTAAGTGATCACTATGCTGATGATCCTCCACCAGCAGATGAGAGAAAAAATCATTTGGTAAGTTGTTCCCATGCAGAACGATCCAGAGCTATAGAAGAATATAATGTGTGAGTAAATTATGAACAAACAGTTAATGTAAAACATTTTTTTTGTTAATGGAAAACAAGTTTTGTGTTTGTTTACTTTTAATTTACACGATCAGGGTCATTCAAACAACAGCATGATTGTGAAATATTGCTTTCAATAACATAGGAGTAGCTAACATTAAAGGATAATTCCAAACGAAACTGTCGTGTGTCTCTGAGAAACACAAAGCAGTGGTATTTCATTCCTGAATGAATCAGTGTTTTTAATGAATCGGTTGAGTGACGCAATGACTCACTCATAAAAACAGTCACTTGTTGCCACCTTCTGGCATACTGATGTAACCTGCAAATGAAGTTAAGGTCATTGCACAATGAGTCTGAAATTTTTTCGTTTTCGTTATCCAAAAAATTCATCACGCACAGAAATCTTACTCACTGAGTCCAATGCGTATTAATTAATCCGTTGCGAAAAAAGTGGATGAACTTGACAATTGCCATTTTGGATTTTGGTGTTCGCGAATTGCTTGTACGGTGGCTCTGAATTGTCAAAACTCCTCTCAAAATGCTTGCTACAGATGTGAAAGACGCAGAAAATCGAACCCGATCCGATTTTTTTTTTTATATATATAATGGACGAAAGTTTCGGAGGCAGTGTGTAGACATGATTGACACAGCGTGAGGTCGTATTTATTTTTCAACGTGCGAAAATTTCGGACTCAGTGTGCAATGGCCTTTACTGTAAAATATGCATAAACTGACAGTCTGTCTGGAATGCATTAACAAAGATAATCATAGTGATACAAAAAGTCACAGTGACGGTATATCAAGATCAGATTCAAGGTCTTACAGTTGTGCAAAGATTCATATACATATACATTTAGTTTAAGGAGACTGAAATGTATTCTGAGCTGAGTACCCATTGGGATGTGCTTGGAAACAAGGGCAAACCCAGACACTTCTCATTTGACCTACCACTAACAACAGTACATTACTCCTGTCACAATCTGCACTGAGGCACCACAATGGCATTCGCTCACTTAATTCAGTCCTATTTTCTCTCAGGCAGACACAAAGGTCAAACAAACTTTGCTTCCAATCCCAAATGATATTATTTCTTCAGTGGAATATTAAGAGAAATGTTGAAGAATACACTGACCACTTTTCTTTGTAACTAAAGGCTATATACCTGTAGGCTATTCTGCACTGTAGGCTATTCTGTATTCACTATAAGCCATAATGCTTTTGCTTGAAGAACAGACCCACATTTTAATTTAAATTTGAGGCTTTTTATTTTAAGACTTTTAATTTTGAAGATTTTAATTTAAGACTTGTACTATTCAGTCATATAGGCTACTTTTATGATTCTTTTGAGCTAGTACCAGGAGTGTTTTCTAGCCTTTTGTAAAAATAGTATTTTGTAAAAGTAGCTATAGTTTGCTACTCTTACGATTTTATGATACCTACTGTTTGGACATGTTATATATACAGTATATATATATATATATATATATATATATATTCTCGAAAATGGTGGCAGACTGTCCCGGAAGAGAAAAAAGTGTTGAATAAAGTCATTATTTTTGTTTTCTTTGCATACAAAAAGTATTGTCATATCTTCATAAAATTACAGTTGAACCACTGATTTCACATGGACTATTTTAACGATGTCTTTACTACCTTTCTGTGCCCTCGGTAGTAGTACCCTTGCTGTCTATGCAGGGTCAGAAAGCTCTTGGATTTCATCAAAAATATCTTAATTTGTGTTCCGAAGATGAACAAATGTCTTACGCGTGTGGAACGACATGAGAGTGAGTAATTAATGACAGCATTTTCATTTTTCACTGAACTATCCCTTCAAGTTGTGAGAAACCACTGCTAATGATTCAGTGTGTGAGTGAACTGTCTAAATGACCTTTTTCAGACCTTTTTGCAAATCCATTTGACTGAATAGATTGATTGATTCATTCGTGAATTGCTAGTTCTGTTTCTAAACAGCTCATTTAAAACACAGAACATTATTGCAAAAATGTCAGGGATAATGATTATCAAGTCTGTATACTGTAATCTACACCATCAGACAACGATTTATTGGTAATATTTTACTGGGGCACAGCGGTATTTCACTGGGGCTCATGCCCCACTAAAAAGTGTGTAGCGATGCCTCTGGCTAGTACATTATCATTTTGGGTTACACAAAACAAAGAAAGCCATAGAGGTTTGAAATGACTCACATGGTGAGTAAATGATGAACAATTTTCATTTTGGCATAAACAATACCTTCAACATCTCTGGTTCCTATGACGTTTTTCACACATTCAGGTGGCTTTATTTCTGTGGTGGAGAACCTCCATCTCCTGACAATCTAAAGAGCCTCACACCCCCTGCATACCGTTACTCTTGCAGGTTACATTCATCACTGTCAGACCCCTGCTCCTATACCAGCATGTATACCAAGGTATCTGCAGACTTCCCCAGCATAAGGAGAATAAGGAAGCCTCAGCACTGCCCAGTTTGACGGACACTAGAGGTTCATGGGTGAATCTCTAGTGACAGGAGGCCTGTGCATGATGGATGTCCTCTATAGCTGATGGAGGCTAATATCTTTCAGGAGCAGGAGAGACCTACTGGCCCCAGGACGTAAGTTGCACTCTAAATCTGGATTTAAAAGATGTACCCAAGTAGTTAAGTGAAATCTAACCATGATCAATTAGGGAAAATAATATTCTGTGCTGTTATTTGAATGCTTTACACATGTAAACATTTGACATCGTAAATCTTTTGGCCCTCTGGAACTAGAAAATGTGTCCAACAGTTGTTTGCTTTGATATAATGCACATCTAATAAGTGAAAAACACAACTGACAGCAGCAGCTAAGTAAAAACAGGGTCACATGTCCTTGCACTCAAGATAACAAAGTGTTTTATCATCTTTATAAGGTCAATATCTGCCCACAGTCATACAGGCATAGACTGCAAATCTGACGGCATCAGGCAATGTGTTTAGCTGGAACTTAATGATAAGAATAAATGCTCTTAGAGGTTTTGGGATCTGAATTAAAAGCTGACAGCACAAACTTGAAGGCCATTAAACAATTGTGGATAGGTAATGTGTATTTGAAACATTTGTACACGTCAATTTTTTCATAAATGTACTGTAAAACATAAAGGAAAGGATGGCATTCTGCAAGGAAAGACACAAAGATTATTGAATTAACTAGTGGCATGTGCCAGAAAACATTCTGACTTCTTTTCATGAAGGACATGCCATTGTAATTTTGTATTGTCGTGTGACGGGATAACAAAGTTTGAAGGAAGGTCATGCTGAGGGAGTGTGTTTCTAAAGCGGGATTCGTGACTCATTTTAGACTGTAGATATAGTCATGCAGCTGTCTGATGAAATAAAAGATAAAAAGCATGAATAATTCAAAAATACAATCTTAAATGCGGAGAGAGATTTTTAGGAAGACCTTAATTGAACTTGTTTGGCCAGATTGACCTAGACATCCCTGGCCTACACTATTTCATATTATTCCAATAAAATGATTATTGCTCACAATATAAGTTTGAATTTGCAAAGATCACTGTAAAAAAATTACATTGGAACTTGTTTTAAAAATAATGGAGTGCAATATTAGGATAAGTCAGGCTAAATGGTGCCAAAAATAAATGTCATAATTCATTTTTTGACAGTTGTATTCAATTAAATGCCATTCAGATCCTTCTCATAGCCACAGAGACTGTTTTAAAACTCTGCAAATGTATGCACTTATTAACTCTAATATATTAAATATCCATGAATCATTTATATGTACCTATCAGGCTAAAATAAAAAGCATTTATTATTCATGTCTAAATTGTTAGGACACAGAGTGAGATTGTTGGGTCAAGTGCCAGCCAGTCTAATTCAGTCTAGATAAAACTATTTATAATAATGCATTGCTAGGTAATGTAAGGTTTTAATTGCACAGTTGCATAACTGTAAGTGTCTTTTTTATAGTCAACAATTATATCTCCTAATGCATTAAAATGCATGTTTATGCAATGATTCCAATATGACAAGAAATCTCAGTCAAGTGATGTGCGACTGAATAAGGAAATATTTTCGACTGAAATCTATAAGTTCTTACAGTGATTTTCCAAGTCAGCCCTTTTGAGAGAGATCTGAATTTGCATTACAATGGCAGATATTTTGCTGCCAAAGTGCCTCTTGTTTATACAAGGCCTTACGGGAACATCTCAGCATTTGTCAAGCACTTACTATCCAAAGCAAATGCTTCCTCGGTATTGTCAGATCAGCTCCTATGCTTGGCCCTGTGACTTGTGGCCAAGTACAAACAACACCACATAATATGGGTGTTGTTAAAAAAATTAACCAAAGTCACTTTGTGTTATGCCTCTATATAAAAGGCATGACAGTAGAGGAACAGCATTGTCTAATTTCATTGGCTCGAGACAAACTCACTGCAGCATGCTGATAGAGTTTGCAGCAAGCAGCCAGAGGGGCCTCTGGAAGTTCAGCAGGACTTATCAGCTCACAACAGTGGGGTAATACTATTCTTTCAGCTCAGCGAGCACATCCACTGGCTCTGTTCTCACAACATTCAGATGACATTGGGAGATTTCATCATGCCTGGAAAGGGTGATGTTCACAGTTACATGAAGCTTGGTGTGTGCTTAAGTTATTTCCCTGATGCCCACTAATCACATCTGTCCATATGATAGAAATTCTTCCACCTTGATACACCAGCAAAGGAATTATTTACCCCAAAAATGAAGATTTGTTCACACTCATGTCATTCCGAACTTAAAAATCATAATTATGACTTGACTTTGAGATATGACTATGAGATACTAAGTTATAATTATGAGATAAAAATGTGAAAATATGAGTCATAATTATAATTTAAAAAAAAATTGTTTTGAACTTATGTACATAATTAAATTATAAATAAATACAAACATGATATACATTATGCACATAAAATATACATATATACATAAAAACTCACATTAAAAATGTAGTTATCATAATTATCACTTTTTGTCATAATTTCTAAATTTTGTCAATTATCTCTTCATCTCATAATTATGACTTAATCTCATAATTTTGACTATTTATTAAGTAATTAGGACTTTATGTCAAAAATATGGTTAATCAAAGCATTTTTTCTTATGTGTCTTTAACACAAAATCTCAAACATAATACCAAAGCCTTGCTCCACTGAAACATTGTAACACTACAACTTAACAACATAATGGTGCATTTGGTTGTTAAAGGGATAGTTCACTTTGAAATTAAAATTTGGTATCTATCAGTTTACCCCAAGGGCATCCAAGATGTAGGTGTCTTTTTTTCTTCAGTAGATCCAATTTTGATGTTTTTAGGTCAAACCGTTCTAGTCTGTCAGTCATATAATGGCAGGTATAGGTCACTGTCTCTATAAGAGGGAAAAAGAACATGCACAGAGAAATCCAAATTAACAATTCCCCATTGTAACTACACATTGATGGCCTAAGACACGAAACGAGCGGTTTGTGTGAGAAAACAACAGTATTTATATCGTTTTTTACCTCTTGTACACAACCATTCCAAGTGATCTGAGTGCGCACACACATCCGGTGTGTGACGTGTGTGTGCGCGCGCTCTGGCTCACGCTGCATTCACACGGGGCGTCGGCGTCAACGCTTGACGGAGGGCGTGTCTGAAGCGTGTGCGCACTCAGATCACTTGGACATGGTTGTGTACAAGAGGTAAAAAACGATATAAATACTGTTCGTTTTCTCACACAAACCGCTCGTTTTGTGTCTTAGGCCATCAATGTGTAGTTACGATGGGGAATTGTTTAATTTGGATTTCTCTGTGCATGTTCCTTTTTCCCTCTTATAGAGACAGTTACCTATACTTGCCATTATATGACTGACAGACTAGAACGGTTTGACCTAAAAACTTCAAAATTGGATCTACTGAAGAAAAAAAGACACCTACATCTTGGATGCCCTTGAGGGATCCCAAGCTGATAGATACCAAATTTTAATTTCAAAGTGAACTATCCCTTTAAGAGCTTGTGATCTGATCATCCTTTGTGGAGATCTTCTGCTCTGATTATTCAGAAACTGCTCTATGTAAAACATGGGATCAGGTGGGATTAGACATGAATTGCTACTGGGAGAGCTTGTTTTGTGAATGAGTCAGTGATGGGATCAGCCGTGTGGGTGTTTGTTAGAGTGATTCAGCAGCTTAACGCTTACTATCACAGTCCCATCAAAGAGCATCCGCTCTTCCAGTCGCTTGATGGATCCCTCCTCCTTTTTTTGCCACTTTCTACACAGAATTCTCTGATCTGTTCACCGGAACTGACAATTCAGGCAAGATAAAACTAAATCTACCCATTCATCTCAGATTTTTTTTTTATATATTCATAATAAATAATACAAAAAGAACAATCTTAATTATTAAGCTAAATTAAAGTACTATAATTACACACATTTGTGGTACTGCATTTAACTGATCATATGATTCAAAGATTGATAGATCTTAATTAGTTATGCACAATATTCTTGCATTTAGATTTTTTTATTTTTTTTATCAGTATTGGTCAATATTGGACATTTAATTGTGGATGCCCTTTTCATGACTAGATTACCTTTGCTATCACCCAACGCTCTGTTAAATGTAATTTCTTAGCAATTCTCAAAATGAATATTCATTTTTCATATTATACTTGGTCATACTGTGAAGCCTAGAAGCCATTTGTAGCCTTAATTTATTTTATCTTATTTAATGATTGATGTTTAATTTATTCAGACAAAATGATATATTATTTGAATACTAACCGTTTACCAGTTTTTAAAATTGAAAATGATCTGTTTATCATCCAGACTTGTAATATTGGTGCATCCCTACTCACAACAATAACAAACATGTACATTTTTTCTCATGCAGATTAAAAAACTTTCTCATATAGAAAACAATCAGTGCAATACAAACAGAAAGGATTAATAAATGTTACAAAGGACTGCAGAGTGTAATAAAAAGACCGCAATTTTAAAACCAAAACCCCCAGACTCAACGTTCAACCTGCAGATAGTATAGCAATTGATGTCACAATATAGTGCACAATGATAGTGATAATAATCATGTGCTGGAAAAGTATAATAAAGCCTGAGCATGAGGGTCATTCAGTGTTATTACTGCTTCGTGGGGCGTACCGTCTGGGAGTTGTAACCGTTTCTGAATTGGATGGTATTTTTTTGATGCCACAGTTCCTCCAACCAGATCCTGAAATGGAGATTAGTTTGCAGTCAGTGTGAATCCTATAAATTGACACAGGCTTTATGAGATCCCTGAATATGCCATGATGAATCATCTAAATGTTGAAACTCTCAGCTGCGTCCCATAGAGCCTTCCAGCGAGAAATATTGGCTTTTAAATTGGCCGTTTTCCTTCTAAACGGATACAATCCCAAGCAATGTCAATGACACCTTGCTGGAAACAACTATTAGCTATTATTATGTAGCTCAAAATTTCTTTCATATTTTCTTCCTTTTTTTTTTTTACTTGCTCATGATAGTTTTTGCAGGGTCAAAACAATGGATTTGCCCTCTTAACTTTTATTGTTTAAGAAAAGACCAGCTTTGTTTCAGAAAATGTGGTAAGCTAAATAAATAAGCCTTTACTGTTAATGCAACAGTGCTTCTAAAAACTGTCCATCAGCTTCAGGCTAAACCATCCTTGTGGGCCTGATGAATAATTTGCAGCTCTCCTCCAATCAAAGTTGCATTATCTTTAAGATCCATGATCCTGACTGCTTTTTTGCTCATTACATTTGTGGAAAATGCTTGGCGAAGCATTTTATCTGTTAAGAGTGCAATTATGTTCTTGTTTGGAAGCTCCTGAGAGCATTGCTTTGGGGTTGCACAACAATCTGCTCTAAAACCTGTCATGTTCTTCTTCCAGTATAATGCAGCAGAGAACCCCTTTGTTTAATCATGAGTCTAAAATGCGGACTAAAGTCAGTCAGTCAAAAGTTCTGGAGTTGCACGGGACAGTACCTGAGCACCCTGAAGTCACGTTCACTTCACTCTGTCTCAAGGCACATTACCGAGGCAGACACAATAAATGAGCAGTAATTAGCAGATTGAGATCATTTGGATAAGACAGATGTTATGCAAATTACTAAGAATAACTCAGCTGCTGTTAATTAGATTTTGAGCCTTTATTACCTAATTTCTTGTTGCACTTAAAAAGAGTTCAATGTGCGACATTCTATTAGAAGTTTGAATTGACTTCTTATGGCCTAGTGACATTCATTAATTAAAGCCACACTGTACAACTATACACATAATTTCATTACTGAGCAAGTACATCAGACACCTCTATGGTAAATCTGTAATAATGATTCACATTTTAGAATTGTCACAAAGTATTTCCTAGTAAATTGCATTGCTCTACTATAATGCATGTATGGTGGTAGATTGAAATAAGCTGGAAGCTTGTAGCTGTGACAAGTGAGCAACACTAATAATGAATCGTTCAAAGCGACAACCATGGTTGAACCAAGAAACATTGAACCAAAAAGAGTGAAGTTATAATAATAATTCATAATAGTTTCCACCGTTTGACCTTGTCTGATATTAATCGTTGTCAACACCGAAAGAAAAAATGCATCCATCCATAGAAAAGGTGATTTACGGCCATTTCCTTTAACCCTACACTTGTATAAGTCTGTAAAAATATGACCAATTGTACTGTGTTAGTATAAAGGATCTTCCATATTGATTTTTCACAGGTTCTTTACTTGCGATCTGAATTATACATTACATTGTGTTGTGTTTTAAGGCTTAAAGAAATGTCCATAAACTTAACCGATACTGTCCTGTCAGTATTATTTTAGTTTTTCTATGGATTTTAAAAAAAAGACATCGATACAGAAAATCCCTTCATATTAACATTGTACACTGGACCCTGTCTTATAGACTTTAGAGTGTAGAGTTAGGGAAATGTCTGTAAACTTTACAAATAATGTCCTTGCAGAAAATTACTGTACCATACCTTTTTTGATGTATTTCAATGGATTTTTTTCTTACAGTGTAGACGCAATTAATAGTAATATCAAAGGCCAAAAAGTGAGAGCTATTATAAATTATTATTATAACTTCATTATTTTTGGTTCAATGTTTCATCATTTTCACAATACATAATTCAAGTGTAAACTCACATAATTACCAAGTTACAATTATTGCAAGTAACTTGCAGTTTTATGCTTCAAACAACCAGATCTTAAGAGAAAACACTATTTTACAAAGTGGCAATTTTGTATGAAATTCATAGCAATTTGATTCTTTACAAAATCATACAATATTTAGAAAAATGCAAGAAGATCCACCTCTAACCCCAAGCCTCAACCTAACTCTCATTGGGGAATAAGCATGTAAGAAAAAGTATGAATGAGATCAGAGAATTAGTCACCAATTCAATGAGTGTGTTGGCTTCATCTGCTGGAGTTACTTAGTGTAGCTTTAAAATCCAATAATTGCCTACATATTAAAAAATTCCTATGGACTGGATTACATAATTTCCAAGGACGATGATTACCACACTTCATGAAGACTTTTAAAACAAAATAAGAAGATAAGAGTGAGAACCTGACCTTCAGCTGGGTTCCCTTGCAGGAGATCTCCAGAGACACATCAACTCTGGATGAGGGGCAATAAAACAGGCAGTCTCAAGCATGCACGTACTAATGTCTTTCACACTGCATTTCTTTTTCATTAACATAAACATTTTCATACCTTGGAGTGATCACCTAGCTTAATTTTTGAGCACAACGACGTCTCACAGAGTAGATGAAACTATTAGCCAATAATGATCATGTTTCACTCTTGAGGAAAATAGTGACAGTGCACAGCTGAAGATTATGAGATAATGTCTTGTTTACTTGCGCAAGTTGACTAAATCAGGAATCTTGCTCCTAAATACACCATTAAGAGAAATGTGAGTACAGAGCTACCATATTAATAATTGCTAAGAGAAAAACTGTTGGGTTTGCAGCAGTGCCGGTAAAGAATAGCAGGACATAATGGGAAAAAGTTCCTTAAATTCAAATATCTACTCAATTGATGTAATTGTTTATCAGATTAATACATTTGGGATAGACGCAAATAATCTCTCCGGTTTGAAAATGATGTGCATTTTACAGCCTCATTAATTTAATTTAATGGTTTGAGTTGACTGTCTTAATTAGTAACAAAAACAGAGGAAATGTTGTAGTATGGGACGTGCCTGAAGACGAGAGGTCTCACTTTCCACACAGGGCCCATTTAGGTCTTGTTCTAGGCACCAAAAAAGAGGGGAATCACTGATGAGCAAATAACAGTTAGTTGAAATGAGCTGTGGGGGATGAGGCTCTGTTGAGTGAGGAAAGTGCACATATTCAAATGCAAACCATCAGCTTTCCAACTTGAAATGGTTAGGCTAATGAATCAAATAAAAGTGTTTTCAGAAGCATTTGGAAAAATAAATGTGTTCAATCTGAAAGATATGTGCTGTGACACAGTAGATATGAGCGTCGTGAATATAAAATATTTCCCGATCTGCCTCGAGCGAATGCGATGTGCCGCCGCTCGCTTTCCCAGAGTGCTTCTTGAAGGCAATAATGTATACCAGTGCAAATAAACAAATATTCAAAAATACCTGCAATGGCGAAGTCTATTTAAAACATATTTTCTAACTTCTTGAGCAGAATGCTGCCAGGGGCAACACGGGACGTGAAGCACATTAGTGGTGGAGATGGGACCGTAAAAAATCTGCATTCATTTTTAAGCTGGCAAGTCATGAAGGCGCTGGATGGGAAACAATGTCCCTGTGCCTGCAGTACGAGGTACAAAACACTCGGTGACTCATCGCTTCAACACTGAAGTATACTGGAATAAAAGACCAGACGAGAGAGGGACCCAACCCCCATCGCAAACGCACAAAAATGTGACCTTCACAGTTTGATGCTTGGCTTGTGTCTAAAGAAACACTCAGTGCTGTCCAGTGAACAATAATGCAACACTCTAATGATTGTGTAAATCAGTTTTTTTTTTTTTAAATCAATAAAAAGTGACAAAAATGTTACAAGACATAACGAATAAATTATATCTTGTAACATTAAGCTACCACGTCAATGAAATTAATTACACTATTCAAAACATTTATTAAGCACATTTATACTCAAGAAAACAGCTATTGCTGTTGTTGCATATGTTGGGTCAGTTTCTTTATATTCAATTAGAAATAAAATGTAAATATATTAAAAATGAATATAAATTTAAATAACACATAGCACGCACACACACACACACACACACACACACACACATATATATACACACGTGGTCAGAATTGTTGGTGCCCTTGGTAAATATGATCAAAGAAGGCTGTGAAAATAAATGTGCATTGTTAATACTTTTGATCTTTTATTTTTTAACAAGAATTTAAAATGGGGGGGAAATATCATTATGAAATAAATGTTTTTTTCTCAAATACATGTTGGACACAATTATTGGTACCCCTAGAAATTCTTATGAGTAAATTATATCTGAAATATATTCCCATTCATGTTCACAATTTTGAGCACACTAGCGTGATTATGAACATTAAATTATCCAGCCATGGCTTCCTGTTTCACAGAAATATAAATAGGAGGGAAAACAAAGGCCCAAATTCCAAATTAATCACCCATCACAATGAGAAAAACCAAAGAATATATTTCTGATGTGCAGCAAAAGATAATTGAGCTTCACAAATTAGTGAAGTGACTTTAAGAAAAGAGCTAGAGCAGTGAAAATTCCCATTTCCATCCATCAGGACAATAATTAAGAATTTCCAATCAACAAAAAATGTTATGAATCTGCCTGGAAGAGGACGTGTGTCTATATCGTCCTAATACACGGTGAGGAGGAGAGTTTAATTGACTAAAGACTCTCCAAGGACCACAGCTGGAGAATTGCAGAAAATAGTTGAGTCTCGGGGTCAGAAAACCTTTAAAAAAATTATCAAACAGCACCTACATCATCACATGTTGTTTGAGAGGGCTTCAAGAAAAAAAATCAAGAAAAGAAAATGCTTTCACCAAAAAACAATCTCCAGCATATTGAGTTATCAGACACGACTGGAACGTCAAATGGGACTGGATTCTATGGTCAGATGAAACTAAAAATGTAGCTTTTTAGCAGCAAACACTCAAGATGGGTTTGGTGAGAACAGGGATGAAAAGTACCCCATATGTACAATGAAATATACTGCTGTATTTTTGATGTTGTGGGCCTATATTTCTGCTGGAGGTCCTGGACATCTAGTTTAGACACATGGCATCATGGATTCTATCAAATACCAACAGATAAAAAATATCAACAAGTGACTGACTCTGTTAGAAATCTTATAATGGGCCATGTTTGGATCTTCCAAAAGGACAATAATCCATAAACAAACCTTAAAAACAACACAAAAATGGGTCACTGAGCACAAAACCAAGCTTCTGCTATGGCCATTCCAGTCCTCTGACCTGAACCCTGTAGAAAATGAGTGAGGTGAACTGAAGAGAAGAAGCACCGTCATGGAGCTGGGAATCTGAAGGATCTGGAGAGATTCTGGATGAAGGAATGGTCTCTGATCTCTTGTCAGGTGTTCTCTAACCTCATCAGGCATTATAGGAGAAAACTCCTATACTATTTTGGCAAATGGAGGTTTCAAAAAGTATTGAATAAAAGGGTACCGTTAATTGTGTCCAGTGTGTATTAGAGAAAAACATTTATTTCATAATGATATTTCCCCCCATTTTAAATTCTTATTCTCCAATGAAAGGTTAGATTTTTGTGATTTTTTTAAATAATAGATCAAAAGGATTAACATTTATTTCCACAGCCTTCTTTGATCATATTTACCAAGGGTGCCAATAATTCTGACCACGTCTGTGTGTGTGTGTGTGTGTTTAAATTAATAATAATATTTTAGTAAATTAATTTTTTTTACAAATATTTTATATTATTATAATAAATATTTAATTATAATTCAGAATTTATATATTTAAATATTATAATTAAATAATGAATTAATTAACTAAATATTATATATTTAAATATGATAAAATATTTAAAAAAAAATTATAATGCAAATTCAGTTAATACTAATATAAATACATATATATTCATATATATTTAAATATATTATTATATAAATTATATAATATATAATTATGTATATATTTATATTTTTATTAGTATTATTAAATTATAAATTATTATTATATAATTATATTTAGTTATACATTTATATATATATAATATAAAAACTAATGGTTACTGATATAAAATTAAAGAAAACTAAATAAAATGAGTAGTAATAATAATAATAATACATTTTGCACATTTACAATGAATGGACATTTCACTACATAACTTAAATGGACTGATCTGGTGTGTTTGATGATAATATCTGGATCACTTTATGCACATTGTAGGCCTGCTCATATGCTATTCTGAGCTTTCTGTTTCAAAACTGTCCTTCAAAGTAATTTGCATCTCTAACTCGCATCTAATGGAATTTCAGAAAGTAATATAATTAGTTCTAATCCTCAACACCAAGTTGGATTTTCCACAAGATTTCCACCTTCTTTCAACTACTTGCCAGATGGCACTGAATGCGTAATGTATGATAATGCATGATAAAATATACAGCTTTGGACACATCCATATTTCACTGTACATTAAATATTTGTGGGTGGACCTGATTGTTGTTGTAGCCACCAGAAAAATATAACAGGCCTCAGATGCATCATTACAAATCTATAACTACCCATAACTTCTGTTTCAAAGGAGGGCAATTCCTTTATCACAAAACATAAGAGTGCCCGAGGAAATAAAAATATGCTAAATAATAAAATATAAATTCATTAAAAAAAAAATCTAAATATGTATAAGTATTTAAATGTGCTAGTTATGCTATCATCTAAAACTAGTAATAAAAGTAGGAGGATGTTTGTGAAATTTGTTCGATTGTGACCTTAACTTTATCACGTGTCATAAATATTCAATAGTTGCTCTTTAAAACTTGTGTAAGAATAAAAAATTAAACGCTTTTTGAGTGAGAGCTTCATATCCGCTCTACTGTTTAACAACTACTAACCTTATTATCGCTCGTGACGTTTTCTCTTTCCCAGAAGACAACAGCAGGTTTTAGAAAAACACGGTTTTAGTCCATCAATGTTTGGGTTTGGGCCTGGGCCCATCATGCTTCCACCGGACCACCATGAAACCCACCCCAGCTGGGACTTGAATCCCTGATAACGTTATATGGCTTAGAAAATCTGTTTCATATATCCTTGAGGTAACTGAGGCTAGCATTACATATAGGCCTACGAATACAAAGAGAATTCTTCTGAAATCTCATTTGATCATTATTAATAAATTTCTAAAGAAAGAAGCATTTTTTAAAGCCCAGTAATCTCAGTAGAACACATTGTAAGAGATATTCAGCAGCATAAAGTGGTTTATTCCGCCCTCTTTTGGCAGCGACTTGAACTTTTTCATATTGTAAGACACTCGACTCTTTTCACCTCAAGAGATAAACACTGAAGCACTGGATGTTCTGCAGATAAACAAACAAGTGTGAGATAAACGGTCTGACACACACATTGGATTTCTATGTTTTGGTCTCTTGTTGTTTTTCACAGTACCTGCATCAGAAGACAAACACAAAAACTCTCAAATGCATCTTTGCAGTTTATTTGTATATCAGTTTACAATTCACTGCACATGAGATTGCTGTATGTCCACATTCATATGGACAATCTGTGTCTGAATCCACGGCACACATATTAAACAAAGGCAACTTGTGCTGTGATAGGTGTTTCAATCAAACACAGAGTGAAAATGATCCTTGTTGATAATGACGTTATGAAATTCATGCAAAAAAACAAGGTTCTTTATGTGGTGAGGATGGATAAAGACAAACACAAACCTGGTTGTGGCATTCATTAAAACATGAACAATTGCCTAAGACATCTCAAGCTAATGTGCACAGTCATGCTGACGATAACAGGAATGTCTCACACTTAAACTAAGACTTAGCAATGCATGTAGTGTATTTACAAAAGATATTGCTCCAAAATCCATTAATGCTGCAACATAATGAGGCATAACAACCTTTCAACTCCTCCAACATCATTAACAACTCATCCCTTTATATACGAGCGCACACGTTTGTCTCACATCAACATTTCAGCAACAAACTCACTGTCTTTATACCCAAAAGCATTCAAAACATTTAAAAATGAGTGCAAAATGTATGTGTCCTGTGTAATTGGATACATTGCATTTTGAAACAAAGGACATTCTGACGTTCTCTAATAAAACCAAAAACCTATTTTTAAAGGGGGAAAAAAAAACAGATCTGAAATGTTACTCAGATGTAAATGTGCTGAAATGTCAACATGGCTCATAACCATAACACGAAGTCCAAGCGTCAGTTGATTTAGGAATAGAAAGCGGTAGATAAACCGATAAATCTGCCTGTGTATCACTATATCAAAAACTGTCACGGATTCAAAAACCACTCAGTGTCTGAGTCTCCAGCCAAAATGGATGAGTACAGCACATTTATAAACAGAGAGGCCATCAATCTCCCTCTGTTCCTGAATATGATAGAGTAGTTACAGCTGACGCCCTTGTCGAGTGGGTTATACGACCAGTCATACTGCAAGAAAGAGTGCATCGGTAGAGAATCATTCAGCCCAATGAGTAGTGCAAGCTTTTCCAAAAGGCACTGGAGTGTACTGGAAAATATCAATCATCTACAAAAAGAACACAATCCACAGTTCAAAACATGCAAATACATCAAATGAATTGACACTGGTTGATATCTGTGGCATTTGTTAAAGGCACCTAGTGTTAAACTGATCAAGCATCCCATAGGAAAAGAATAAGTCCTAGTATTTCTGGTGGCGTCATCATTTTGTTCATCATTTAAACATTTGAGAATTCTGAAGGCACTATCTGTATCAGAAATGTCCCTTAATACCTTGCATATCCAGCAAATATTTTTGGCATGTGAACAAACACAGTTTCATGTGCTTGAAAGTGCCAAACAATTTGTGGTAGAGGTAAAACATGACTTGAAGTGTACTGTACACAAAACCAAATTGCTCAAAAAAGTAAAATAAATATATTAATCTTAAAAGCACAGTATATGAGGTTGCTGCATTTTTGGTGTATATGCATGCTTCAGTGATAGCTGCAAACTGCTCCTCCAGACCCTCCTGCTCCTCAAACAGAGACTGGATTGTTCTTTCACACTTCCTCGTAGAAGGCCATCTGAGCCATGTAGGCAGAATTTCTCTGCAACAGACAGACCCGGCAGAATAAGAACACTGTTACAGTCTTTTATGGAATGCAAACTATTTCATGATGGGAAAAAACGACCTTATCTGCTGACTAAATTCTATTAAAACATTCATGCAATTTGACAGTAAAGATCCACTTTGTGGGTCAGTGCAAATTTCTAAACAATTTACATATTTATAATAAATAAATAAATAATTCAAATCCTTATTTTAACCAATAAATTCAGCCTTTCAAAAACAAACAAACAAAATCTTACTGACCCCCAAACTATATTTCATATATCAGTAATGTCAGCTAGATTTTTATATTTTTGAAAGAAGTCTCTTAATGCTCACCAAGGCTACAAATGCAGTAAAAACATTGCATAATATTACAATACAAATGTTTTTTTTAATTTTAATATATATTAAAATGTATTTATTTCTGATAGCAAACTGAATTTTCAGCATTACTCCAGTCTTTAGTGTCACATGATCCTTCAAAAATCATTCTAATATGCTAATTTAGGGCTCATTTCTTATTTTTATTTTATTTGTTAAAAAAATTGTTTTTTTCATGAAATAAATAAATAAAATGAATAAAATAAATGTCTAAATTTATAAAAAATAAATAAAAATGACAAAAGAGCAACAATTATTTGAAATATAATTTTTTTTAATAACATTATAAATGTCTTTACTTCACTTCTAAAACATTTAATGCACCCCTGCTGAATAAATCCTACTGACCCCAAACTTCTGAATGGTTGGTTTAGTTATTTTAGTTATTACTGCAGGAAATTCAACCCCAAAATGTTTGATATATTACTTAACCATGTATCAAAGCCTATTTTCCAATAAATGAGTTGCGGTGAGCATTCGTTATGTCTGAGTGTTTCTTACATTGCTGTGGGGAATATAATGAGGTTCAGCATAACTCCTGAGACCGTAGAGTCCAGCCTGTTGCTGCTCTTCTAACTTCAAGGATTCAATCTCTGATTTGAGCTCCTTCAGCTGGTCTTGAAGATGTTTGCTCTTCTCCATGTACTCTAGCCTGACACACACACAAGAAGACAGCAGCATATATTTAGCTTCAGTTTTCAATCGTTCTTCAGACAGAATGTGACTAAGTGCGTACCGTTCCCTCTCAATCTCCATGGAAAGTCTTTTCATATCCGAGTCCTTGAAGTCCATTCTGTTGGAGCTGCCCGTGTCTACAGTCATATCTGGGCTCTCTGGCCCAGTGGGTGGAGGAGGGCTGGAGCATGCTGCTACTAACTGAGTGCATGACACAAATGACATGTTTTTAAAGCCTAATAATCATGATAAACAGCAGAATACTTCTCTAACATGTCATAGCAGCATTACAGGGTATGTTGATTTGGTGATATCCAGGAGTTTCTGCTTTGCCCTCCGTTCTGCATCTTTAGCCTCATTCAGATCCTGTTTCAGGTGGTCTGCCTCCTTCAATCTGAACCACAAAATACAAGACAAGAATTGAACTTCTCTAATTAAATGTCTCTGTAATACTTGATTCTGGTTGGAAAATCACAGTACAGAGTGTCAAGTATTTTGATATAATTGCAGCATTTTTGTGTGTGTAAAACATTTTAATGAAGAAAAACCACTCACTGCTCCTAATTTCTGTTTACTTGAATAATTAATTGAAAAACTTGAAGCAATGTTTAATTAAGAGAGAATAACTGACCTGAATATTTACACTGGTGGCCAAAAATTTGTAATAATTAAGAATTTTAACTTTTTAATTTTAAAATGTTATTTATTCCTGTGATGGCAAAGCTGAATTTTCAGCATCATTACTCCAGTCTTCAGTGTTTCATGATTCTTCAGAAATCATTCTAATATGCTGATTTGGTGCTCAAGAAACATTTCTTATTATTAATGGCTCTTATGATCAATGCTGAAAACAATTTTTGCTGCTTAATATTTTTTGTGGAAACAATGATAAAAAAAAATTCAGGACTCCTTGATGAATAGAAAGATAATTGAACATTTATCTGAAATATAATCTCTTTGTAACATTCTAAACATCTTTACTGTCACTTCTGATCAATTTAATGTTTCCATGCTGAATACAAGTTTTAATTTCTTCTTTTTATTGTACATACCTCAAATGTTTGAATGGCAGTGTATCTTGATTTCCATACACATTAAGCAGCAAAAACTAATTTCAACATTAATTAATTAAAAAAAAAAATGTTTCTTGAGCACAAAATCAGCATTTTGGCATATTAATGATTTCTGAAATATCATGTGACTCTAAAGACTGGAGTAATGGCTGCTGAAAATTCAGCTGTCATCACAGAAATAAATTACATTTCAAAATACATTATATTATATTATTTTTGATCAAATAACTGCAGCCTTGGAGAGCATTATAAAAAATCTCAATCTTCCAAGTTTTGGCCAGTGTATATTAATATTCAACAATTTAACTAAGAAGTGTGTTCCATTAACATGATTATTTTGCTGTGAAATTAGTATCCAGAATTTTCACTGGTACTGATATCAATTACTGACAACCCTACTGGCCCACCTCCTCTCCGACTGCTCAACAAGCTTAACCGCCAGTTGTTCTGTTTCTCTCATCTTCTGCTCCATCAGTCTCTTCTCCTCTTTTGTTTTGAGGGCTGTGACCTCCAGCCTCTGCCTATCCTGTTCTGCTTCAGCTGCTTTGTGGGCCAGTAGTTTGGCCTCCTCCTCTGCGATCTGGGCTTTCTCTGCCAGAAGGTCGGCCGTCTCCTCGGAGCGCAACTGCAGAAAGAGAGACAGATAAGAAAGGCTTACCGGATCAGGCTCAGGGAGTCTCAGAGCATGGATGGAATTCTAATGGGAGTCCAGGACAATGGTTTGGACCTTAATAGCTCTGCAGTTCATCTCAAATTTACGTCTGGACCACATACTTTTATACCGCTGGGGCTATGAGGACACATATTACAAGCTGGCGGGGAAAAGAAAGTAAACTATTTGGCATCACTCAATTTCAAGCTTGGCAAAAACCCTCACTAGAGCTTCATTGGACATTCGAGCCTCGTCCTGTAGCTGGAACAGACGACGCTCCATGTCTTCTTTCGCTCGCTCCGCTTCCTCCCTCATCTGCTTCTCCCGTGCAAGAATCTGACGCTCAATCTAAACACACACACACACACACACACACACACACACACACAGACAATGGGAGAAATCTTGCACAAGATAATACAAGATGACACTGAATACATTTAAAAAATCTGATTAATTCATGTATGTTTTTTTTTCATCATATTTTTCAAAGACATTGCTTCTGGTCACCAAAGCTGCATTTATTTGGTCAATAATACAGTAAAAAAGTTAATTGTAACAATATTTCACAATATTAAAATATTAATATTAAAATAACTGTTTTCCAATTGAAAATGTAATTTATTTCTTTGGTGACAAAGGTGAATTTTCAACAGTCATTAATCCAATCTCCAGTGTCAAATGATCCTTTAGAAATCATTGTAATATGCCAATTTGATGCTCAAGAAACATTTCTTACTACTTTTATCAATGTTGAAAACAGCTGTGCTGCCTAATATTTGTTTGGAAATATTATTATATTTTATATTATATTTTCTTTGATGAATAGAAAATTCAAAAGAACAGCATTAATCGAAAGAGAAATATTTAAAACATTTTAGTTGTCTTTACGGTCACTTTTGATCAATCAAATGCGTCCTTGCTGAATGAAAATGTTAATTTCTATTATATTAAATTTATAATAGAATTTAAATTAAAATTTTCTATTATTAAAAATGTACCGACCCCAATCTTTTTAACGATAGTGTACTTTATTCTGCCCACACTGAAGCTAAACCTTTAAGTTAGTTTATATTGCCTCAGTGTTATTGTAATGTTTATAGGTGTACTGTTCATTATATTTAATGAATACTCGATTAGCATAATACACATTAAATTAATAATTCAAGAGAACTGAAGAGAACAAATCATAAGAAATGTAACACCACAAAGTTGTATCATAAATGAACAAGGTTAATGACAATAAACATTAAACTAATGAATGGAAGTGAAAAATGACAGACCTTTTTCCTGGCCTTCTCCTCTTTGGCCTGCGCCTTCATCTGTTGGACCTCTATGGAATCCACCTTCCTCCTCCTCATGAACAGGTCGTGGTTTCCAATACACAGCTGTAAGATCTAATTTATACAAATGACATTAGCAACTATTTTGAAACACTTTATTACAGAAACACTTATGAAAGTAACTCACCAGTTTGTTAACTCTGAGCTGAGAGGAGTAGAATTTAAAAACTTCCTTTTTCTTGTCCAATGGTTTGATAGTAAACTGAGAAGAGACACACAATATGTTTAAGCAATTCTGAATTATTAATTAATTAGGCTGTATTAAAAATTATTGTCATTTAATGTTTGTTGTTTTATTGTAAGGTGTCCTTGTGTGTCATGGAAGGCGCCTATAAATAAAATGTAAATTAAATGAAATTAAATTTTGGTCAAGAATTTCCTCTCAACCTCTTTCTCGCTGTACGAGATGTTTCGGATTCCACTCCAGGGGAAGGATTTGTTGGGGCTGAGCTTGTTGTTGGGGCTGTAGATGTGAAGACCCTGAGCATCAACTCCAAGAAGCAGCTCTGTGTCCCTCTTATTCTGCTGTGAGATTTAATTCATCATTTATAATTCATCAACTATAATTTGGTGGTAACTACACACAAGATATATTAAAATATACCAAGAGAAATGGAATCATTCCAACTGATCTAAATTTTGAATAGCAATAAACACAGTGGGATCCAAAAGTCTGAGACAACCAGAGACAACCAAATGCTTTTATTTGGCATTTTTCTAATTTAATTTAAAAAAAAAAAAAAAAAAAAAAATAATTATATATATATATTTTTTTTTTTTTTTTAATATATTTTTTTTATTAATTATTATTTTTAACATTTTAAAAATACCAAATGAAGTGTGGACCGCACTGTAAATTGAGTTTGGCAGAGATTAGCTTTCTCCCAACCAGTGTACAATAAAGAAACATTTTAAGAAATAAAAATAGAGACTTACTGTAATAGAAAAGTAACTAACTCCATACATCTCTAGATCCTGTGCTATTTTTAGATACTCCATCTCAGCCTCGTCCCTACAAACACAAAACAAATGTAGTGCGTCTTCTATATCCAGGCAATTTACATGGACACCACAGGATATGCACAGTCTTACCTTGTGATATTTCTGTGTTCAGCGTACCAAGCTGTTATCTTCTCTTCCCACATGTCTGGTGTCATCTGGTACTGCATCAGCACCTGGACAATAAAGCACAGAAATCAAACACACAAGTCATGTTAATGAATGCAAATGCTGGAGATTGATACATGAACCCATTATCAGGTGGTGCAGCCATTACTCACTCTTTTGGGCAAGAGTTCATCTTGAGCTAAAAAACCTCGCTTGTGAAAGTTTGGATCATAGTCCCCATACTGCAAAAAGGAAGACAAACATGTAATATTTAATAGAGAATGAGAATGAGCTTTATTGGCCAGGTATGTTTACACATACGAGGAATTTGTTATAGTGACAGAAGCTCCACAGTGCAACAGAATGACAGCAACAGGACAGGACACAGATAATAAAAGAATAATATACAAATAGGCAATGTACAAAATAACAAAAACACAATAAATAATATAGACAATTATGTGTGTACAGGTCTGATATGTGCAAAATTGAAATGAAAAAAATAAGTATGTGTGGTGAATAAATAATGTATAATAGTGTTGTGTGTTCCATGTTTATGTCAAGTGTTCATGAGATGGATAGCTTGAGGGAAGAAACTGTTCCTGTGTCTGGTCGTTCTGGTGCTCAGAGCTCTGTAGTGTCGACCAGACGGTAACAGTTCAAACTTCAAAGAGGGAGTGTGCTGGATGTGAGGGGTCCAGAGTGATTTTGCCAGCCCTTTTGCTCACTCTGGATAAGTACAGTTCTTGGAGAGTAGGGAGGGTTGTACCAATGATTCACTCAGCAGTCCGGACTACCTTCCGTAGTCTTCTGAGGTCAGATTTGGTAGCTGAGCTGAACCAGACAGTTATTGACGTGCAGAGGACGGATTTAATGATGGCAGAGTAGAACTGTATCAGCAGCTCCTGTGGCAGGTTAAAATTTCTCAGCTGGCGAAGGGAGTCTATGTGATTGTCCCCACTTCAGATCCTGGGAGATGGTGGTGCCTAGAAATCTGAATGACTCCACTGCAGTCACAGTGCTGTTCATGGTGAGTGGGGGGGGGAGCAGGGGGGTTTCTCCTGAAGTCCACGATCATCTCCACGGTTTTGAGAGTGTTGAGCTCTAGGTTGTTAAGACTGCACCAAACAGCCAGCTCCTTAACCTCCTGTCTGTAAGCAGACTCGTCACCGTCCTGGATGAGGCCGATCAGTGTGGTGTCATCTGCAAACTTCAGGAGCTTGACAGAGGGGTCTTTAGATGTGCAGTCGTTCGTGTAGAGAGAGAGAAGAGCAGTGGGGAGAGAACACAGCCCTGAGGAGGCTCCAGTGCTGATGGTGTGGGTGCTGAATGAGAATTTTCCCAGCCTCACTAGCTGCTGCCTGTCTGTCAGGAAGCTGGTGATCCACTGACAGA
This sequence comes from Schizothorax lantsangensis, assembly GCA_027422415.1. Lineage (NCBI taxonomy): Eukaryota > Metazoa > Chordata > Actinopteri > Cypriniformes > Cyprinidae > Schizothorax > Schizothorax lantsangensis. The sequence continues at coordinate 16,214,310 of CM049859.1, forward strand.
CGGAGGTGGGGACGGAGAGCTTTGTCAGTTTATTCTGAAGGGTGTCCAGGATGATGGTGTTAAAAGCGGAGCTGAAGTCTACAAACAGGATCCTCACATAAGTCCCTGGTCTGTCCAGATGCTGCAGGATGAAGTGCAGTCCCATGTTGACTGCATCATCCACAGACCTGTTTGCTCTGTAGGCAAACTGCAGGGGGTCCAGTAAGGGTCCAGTGGAGGCCTTCAGATAAGCCAAAACCAGTCTTTCAAATGATTTCATGGCCACAGACGTTAGAGCCACAGGTCTGTAGTCATTAAGTCCAGTAATTTTGGGTTTCTTTGGGACGGGGATGATGGTGGAGCGTTTGAAGCATGAGGGGACTTCACACAGCTCCAGTGATCTGTTGAAGATCTGCGTGAAGATGGGGACCAGCTGGTCAGCACAGGTTTTTAGGCAGGCTGGTGACACACCGTCTGGGCCTGGTGCTTTCCTTCTTTTGTTCTTTTTGAAGACCTGGCGCATGTCATCTTCTCTTATCTGCAGTGTAGGTATGTGTGTGTGTGTGTGGGGGGGGGGGGGGGGGGGTGCAGGAGGTCTGAATGGTGTTTTTTCAAACTGGCAGTAGAACTCATTCAGCTCATCTGCTATTTGTTGATTCTCTACAGTGCTGGGGGATGGTGGAGGTGGTGGTGGTGGTGGAGGTGGGATGGTAATAGACACTATATAATTAGATGCATCCTGTGATTGAAAACTGATATGGAGACCTACCTTGGCTTGAACAGCATATGACGCCAAAAGAACAGAGGCTTCTGGAGAGCAAAATATCTCCTCATCTAGTATCTGCTTTTTGACCTTGGTAAAGAAACAGGAAGAGTTTTAATTTCAACTTTAGGAGACCTTTTCTCAAAGAAAACAAGATAAATCATTGCAAAACCCAAAAAGAGGTTTCTGTAGAGCGGAAAAGACCATCATGGACAGATATCATGCCAGATTCACAAGAACAACTCCCACATACTTGTAAGAAGAAGAGGTGCTGAGTAATTTCCTGAACGAGCTCATCCTCGACTTTCTCAGGAAAGAATTTGGCGAGAAAATGAAATGTTATCGGAGAGTCCTTTGGAACTTCTTGATCCAAAACCTAGATGGATTTAAAAATCCAACAAACTTGTCAGAGTAATTCCTATATTACTATATAAACCTATATACTGCGGTTACATCTCACCCGTTTATCAGGCTTCAGCCAGGCATAAGTGTCTTTCACTGTGTATCGAAGGCCAAAGAACCACGTTTCCCTCAAACCAATGGTCCGACACACCAGGTCAAACAAATCTTTCCCTTTCCATTTGACCTATAAGGCACAGATAAACATAAAAACATGATAATACAGGCAGACATGCCAGACAGAAACCAAAACACACAGTTTTGTATGTTCATATATTTTACCTCACAACTGAACTCCATTTCAGCATCCATGGTGCTGACTTTAACTTTAAAAGTCTTTGGTTGCTTCTTTTTTAGACCCAAAATCGACATTGTGACTTCTCAAGCACCTGAAAACAAAGAATTACTATGAAATTCGAGTATATTTGACAAATTTTAAAGTAAACATTTATTCATAAAAGCAGTTGTACAGCTGAGGAAATATACCGACTCTACAAATTAAAAATAATTAAAGGGAGAACAATTCATAGTTATAAATAAATATTTATAAAAATATATATTTTTAAGTATGTAAAATAATTAGTTAAACACTTCACCTCCTTTGCATTATCATTAGTGCAGCATGTATCTATACTAAGTGCTACTTTCACAATTCACATGGCAGATGCATGGAGTCAGAGGACCACAGGTAGGTCGCACACAAGCTAATGATTATTTACACACAATGCTGTAGAAAACTTCTATTCATTTTCAAGAAAAACATTATCAGTTTTCATCTTTTTTTGAGTCATACACAGTCTGCCATGTTATAGCGAGCGAGCGAGCAGAAGTAACGTATATACGACTTAAAGCCTGAATTTCTTTATTTAACAGTTAAACCTAACATGAAACATTGAGCTAGCTAGCGTATTTTCTCCGTATGCAGCGGCGAAATGTCACATTAAACTGTAAAGAAAATATTTCAGAATATAGTTCTTAAAGATTTAGGAATGGAACCAGCTAAATATCAATCAGTTACCTTGAATAGGTTATGTGCTGAAACAGGCCCGATCCACGGCGAGGAGTTTCCAGTCTCTCCGCTAAACCACAACAATGCAAACAGGATTTGGTTTGCTCCCCTACATGGAAATCACTATAAAGCAGTCGAAAAGTGTTTAAAACTCTTTAAAAGCGTCCATTTTCTTATTAAACCATCAGCTGGGCGGTTGTGGAATATAAACCTGATGTTTTCTTGGGTAGAATGTGTTGGATAGGGAGTTTGGAATACTTTGTTGTTGATTTTCGCCCTCTACTGGAAAGACGAATTATAACAATTTAAGGATTTTTTTTAATATACAGTGATTTATGTGCACACTCTCAATGACAAACATTAGTCGCTCATTCAAATGTTATAAGTAAATTTGTATCACATTTTTAAAATGTAGTTTATTAAGTTAGTTTAATGTGTAATGTTTTATTGGACGTTTTATGTGATATGAGTTTCATATATTTGCATGTAGATGTGTATTTACAAATGTATATATGCATGATTTTATCCGAATGCAATCTGCAGTACATCTGTATGTGTACATATACCTTTTATATAAACGTCATGTAAATGTATGGATTGTAAAGAGGTCATAAAAAATGTTCTGTAAGAAATTGCCCTAAATGACACCTGGATCTGTGTAATTTTTCATAAAGGAATGGCAAACAGCAGTCGGACCTTTTCTGACGTGAGGAATGTGATCCTGTCAGCACATAAAAACACAGGGGCACAAGATAAGGTCGGCTTCTATGATACCTGGGCTGAAAACTATGAGCAGGTAAACTTTAGGCACTAGTACTTTTCCCAGCACTTTTTCCAGTAAAACTATTTTCATCTGTAATTTGTTTTCTCAGGATGTAGCGCTGCTGGATTACCGTGCCCCCTTGTTAGCAGCTGAGTGTGTGAGCTCATTTTTCAGAGGTGACAGAGAGAAGGCCGCTGTCCTGGATGTGGCCTGTGGAACAGGCCTAGTCTCTGCACATGTAAGCATTGCTCTATTTGAATTCTGGTGGGCACAAGACAACATGATAAACCTGGTAAAGCAAAGAGTGATATTTGACCCATTTGTTTGAGGAAAGCTGAAGAACATGGGGTTTCGTCATTTTGTTGGAATCGATGGAAGTTTGAAGATGCTGGAGTTGGCAAAGAAAACTGGACTTTATCAGCAGCTGACGCAATGTCTGCTCGGTCAAGATGAAATTCCTGTTGAATCTGGTAACCATGCTGTGGACTTTAATGCTTTTACTGTCAAAATGTAATCTGTATTTTCTTATCAGATATGCCTGTTTGGATGTCATGTTGCAATTTCAGACTGTTGTAATAAAGATAACCAGTTACAGAGTTATTAAAACCATAACTTTGTTGAAAACAATTTGCTAGTTCAGTAGGACATTCTGCACATAAAGAATACACATTTTGATTCACCCATGTTTTAGGTGTTATAACTAATAACCTGTATCATAAAACATGCCTTTTTTCTCTTTTGTCTCAGAAACATATGATATTGTTATAATTGTTGGAGCACTAAGCGTTGGGCAGGTGCCTTTACCAGTCATCAGAGAACTCTGGGATGCTACAAAACCAGGTAACTTGTGCATTTCACAGCTGCATTCAAAAGCTGAAAAATGCTGCCTCTGCAGCCCGTATACAGAGAAAGGAAGGCAAAAAGACACATCTAAATACAATGATCCTATCACATTTCGCATGTATTCTTCACTGCCTGTGATATCCCACAATCCTGTGGCTTCAATCCCATGACAGTTTAGCAGTCTAAAAGTTGTCGTTGGTGGTCAGTTTGTGTGTAAATGTATGTTTTTCAACAACTTTTTCCACTTTTGATGTCATTTCTAGCTAGAAATTAGTATTGTAGTTACTAAATATTTGCTTGGTTATCACAAAAGCTCTCCCTAATTAGTTGTAGATCATTAAACTATTATGCTGCCTCAGAGGCCCATCCAAAATCAGTTTCCTGCACAAATCACTGCAGTCAGCTGCCTAAGCTTTCAGACACAGCCCACAATGTTACTATTCAAGAACTTTGTGCTTTTATTAATGTGATGTCACTGTTGTACTTTTGGATGCATACAGAACATGTAAATTTCAGATATTTTCCTAAACTCCATCATTGCCAACAACCAACAATCCAGCTGATGTAGCCGAAGCACTTAATTATTACTTTGTTGACTCGGTAGTCACAATTTCACAATGTTTTTCCCCTAAGTATTCAGAAGTTTATACAGTTAATACAGTGGAACAAGCCCTTACTCTAAGGGCAGTCTCTGAATTAGACGTCACAAGAACAATTACATCTCTTAAACCATCCAGAGCAAAGGATATTTTTGGTATGGATGTGATAATGTTTAAAGAGCTTAGTGAGTCGTTAGTTAATCCTATCACTAAAATTATCAATCTTTCAGTTTCTCAGGGGATGTTCCCATGTGCTTGGAAGTCATCTGTTATTGTGCCTATATTCAAAAGTGGTGACCCTCACTCTGCTAGTAATTACAGACCTATTAGTATTTTACCTATAGTCTCAAAGGTTGCAGAGAAATTGATGGCTGCACAAATCACTAATTATTTAAATAATAGTTCTTTTGCTTTACATCCAATGCAATTTGGCTTCAGAGCAAACTACTCAACTGAGATGGCAAATTGCTACTTCACTGAAAAAGTCAAGTCTCTATTAGATAAAGGAGGGGTCGTCGGGGCTGTGTTTCTTGACCTCAGGAAGGCCTTTGACACTCTAAACCATAGAATTCTTTTGTCTAAATTATTAAGTTTTAATTTCTCTCCACATACTTTAAGATGGATCGAATCATACTTGTCAGGTCGCACACAGTATGTTAGTATACAGAATTATAATTCAGCTCCCCTAAGTATATCCACTGGTGTTCCACAAGGATCTATTCTGGGTCCTTTACTTTTTACGTTGTACATCAATGATCTTCCATCCGTCTGTCCTAACACTAACATTCAAATGTATGCAGATGACACTGTCATTTATATACACGGAAGTAGTGTGTCACAAGTTGCAAATGAACTTACAGAATCCTTGGTTCATGTTGCAGCTTGGCTAGAACAATGCTGCTTACAGTTAAACATCTCTAAAACAGTGTGTATATTTATCACCAAAACTAAGAATTTAAGTGTAGTGCCAGATGTATTTGTATCAGGGGAAAGATTACAAGTTGTATCTGAATATAAGTACCTTGGTGTTCTGATTGATTCCAAACTTTCATTTAAGGCGCAGGTTAAAAAGGTCTGTAACCGGGTCAGATTTAGTTTATCAAATTTTAGATTTATTCGTGATTATATGTCGTCTAACGCCGCTCTGATGTATATGCATTCCATGATTATTTCTCATATTACTTACTGTTTAACTACTTGGTCGCAAGCCAGTATTACTACTCTGAAACCACTAGAGTCTTTGTATAAACAATCACTAAAAACTCTTGATAAGAAATCAGTTCAGTTTCATCATTGCTCAATATTAAAGAAATACAATTTGCTAAGCTGGGATAACTTGATCAAATATGTACATATTTGTCTGCTGTTTAAGACTATGCATAGCTTGTCTTCACCACTAAAACAGTTTGTGAATATTAGAACAACTGCTCACAGATCTACAAGGGGTGGGGAAAGAGGGGACTGTATTATTCCTTTCAAAAGAAGTAAGTTCAGTCAGTCTGTATTTTCAGTCAAAGCTGCAAGGGAATGGAACTCCATCACATCAACAATTAGACGATTACATACTTTTGGCTCTTTTCAGTCTCATCTTAAAAAATGGTTACTGACAACTCAGCACTGTCAACATTAGTATTGTATTCTTGACAATAGACTTCCTTGTACTAATTGCTCTTGGCTATGTTGCTCTCTCCTGTTGCCATCTTTCTCTTTCTCTTTCTCTCTCTCTTTCTCTTTCTCTCATGTTTACTTTGCTTTAGATAATTCACTTATATTTTGTATTTTAGTAGCGATTTTTCTGATAGTGTGTGATTTTTGTTTTCTGTATATTTTTTTTTAATTTATTTTTTTATCTTCTCTCTCCATATGATGTGTATATGTGTGATGCTCTGTCTTTGTTTTTAGGGTGACCTTTTAAGATTCTGTCAAGGGTCTACAGATGAAAAATAGCCTTTTGGGCTAATTCTGGCACGTTTACAGTTATGTTTATTAATGTGCATTGCCCCTGTAAATAAATAAACTAAACTAAATTCTCTGTAACAGGTGGCTATGTGTGCATGACTACAAGAGGGAACACTGATAACCGGGAGTACAAGGCTGAACTGGAGCAAATGATCAGAGCACTTGAGGAAGAGCAGAAATGGAGCCGTGTGACTGTAGTTGAGTTGGAGGAGTGGGAGAAGGCCGTTTCAGAACAGGACAGCGGGTACATTCCAGGTGCCATTTATTTGTATCAGAAAGGTTTTAAATGCAGTCCATGATTTTAGGACCACACAAGGGAAACCCAAATGACCAAATATGCTCAATAATCCATGCAGCTATTCTAAAGAGTTCTTATTCCACCAGCAGGTGGTGGTATTTCTTCAGAAATTATAGTATCACTTGTTTTGAAAATACTTTTGTGCCCCAGAGAAGCACCTGACAAGAGAAAAGCTTAAACATGATCTATTTGTTTGTTTTGGCACCGAGTTATTTCACCTGGCACTGGTACACAGTGCAGCCATTTGAAAAACGTCAAGGTTTTTGTTCAAGTAAAGTCCATGAACCTAAAGGATTTTGTGAGAAAATGTCTAAGGTGTGTGGTTACAAATCTACCATTCCTCAGTTACATCTAACCTTTCAGTTTGCCACTCCTCGATACTCCGACCGCTAAACTTTTGAAATGGCCATTTCCGCTGGTGTCATGTGACAAAAATAAAGCACACAAACAGATTATAGAGTGTGTACTAGATACTAGTGTGTACTAGAATAAGAATATTTTACAAGAAAATTTCCAGTTTAAATGGTTGTTGTTGAAATCCAGTGTTAAAATTGCATTATACTGTATGTGATTAAATAAACATAAAATTAAAATACATTTGATTTTGTATCAGTTAGACAATATTTCAGAGAGAGATATAGGAGTAATCTGTAAGTAAATGAACGCATTCCAAAATAACACAGTGTAGATATAAAATGTTATTAGTTTGTAATTCCTTTTATAAACATTCAGAACTGGTTCACAGTGTTCTGACTAAACAAATATTACAAGGGCATACGCAAAGGCATTCAGGAAGTATTGACTATACTTCATAACTTACTACAGCTAATTCAATTTAAATTTCAAGCAAAATGGATAAATATTAAGATTTTTATTTTGGTTTTATCTCTACAGCTTAAGCTTCACTACAGCACATTCTTTTGAACTCTTTTTAAACACTCTGTGCTTCGACAAAATGCAAAGTGCTATCATGAGGTGATACTTTCTGTTGAACCGGTTTGGCCTGGATCTGTCGTTTCATTCAGTGCTCGAGCTGACACACAGGGTAACAATAAAGAGAGTGTTCTTATCCCTCCCTTATAACATTTGAACCGAACCATTGTCCATCTCTGAAAGACCATCTCTGTGTGGCCAAGATCATAGCAGTGCTTTTATATGACTGTTTCAACTAGAAATATGTTCATTCTAGTTTCCTAGCAGGAAAACAACTTAATATTTGAATGAAACGGACAAATATCCATATGTTTGTTGAGGAGGCGTCAGCTTTTTTTACGCTACAAAGGAGAACTGTGCTAAGTACAGTGCGTGACATGATGGAAAAACATTTTTCCGCTTACAATCATGAACATACATTAAATGTACACACATTAAAGACATAAAATGTATGGAAGCTAAAAAAGCTATAAAACAGCATAATAATCTTGACTGCTGAGGTCTGAGTGTAAGTTACAGTGCAAGTCTTCATCTCGATCAGCTGCACTTCCTAAAGTGCCTCAAATTCTATAAAAAAAATCAGAATGGACTAACTGAGAATCATTATCAGTTTTACATAATAGTAAGGTTCAGCCACTAACATATTCTTCATTTTATCACACATTCTTCATATTCACAGTGCTATGGCAGATATATGACTGTCCAAGTGCATGTAAGTCCTTCAATCAACATAAATTTTGCAGTTTCTAGGCATCTCCTTGTTCAAATGTATGTCTTGGGAGCATCTTCAGTCTCACTAGGTTCAGAGGCAGCCAGTGTCTGATCCAAACCATCATCAATCAGCTGGTTCTTCGTCGACGCCCCCTAGTCCCGCTCAGACTCTGACATCAATTCGGCTCTGGCAAGCTGAGACTTTGTAGTTGACGGCCTGCTCTGGTGGGAGCTCACCGAAGGAGGTCTGCCCTGATTCAAAGGAGCTTTCTGACTCCACTGGGACCTCACAGATGGAGCGCCACTCTGCAGCGACCTCACAGAGACGGGCCGCATCCTCTGGGAGCCCGCTCTGCTGGACCCTGCCTGCGAAGAGCGCACGATCAGGTACTTCACTGAACGGCCACTGTCGTCTTCTGTTTTATTCTTTGCAGATAGTGGTGCAGAGCATTCCTCCACCCAAAATGAGGATGATGGACGCACCCCAACCGACATAAATTGCACCACCGATCTCCCTTCGCTGCGAATCGGTCATCTGTGGGTTGTAAAACGCTCTCACCACAATGCCAGCCGACCAGGAGACGGGGATCAGGCAGACAACTCCGGCAACAATCAACGTGACGCCAGCTGCTGTGGCGATCCTGGCTTTGGATCTTTTGGATCGGTCCATGAAGATGGTGCACTTTCCCCCAATGAAGGCTAAAACAAGGCCCACTGCTCCCAAAAGGATCGCCATCACCGTGAGGGCCCGGGCGGCCTGCAGATCCGTGCTTAGCGCGAGGGTGGACTCATACGGTTTGCACTGCATTTGGCCTGTGCTTTGGATCACGCAGCTCATCCAAATGCCCTCCCACATGATCTCTGAGGTTACAATGGTGGTTCCAATGAAGGCCGTCACACGCCACATTGGCATGATGCAGGACATGAGGGCTCCCACCCATCCCAGTAGGGCCAAGGCGCTCGCTAACATGTGCATGCCTAGAGAAGCCATCTCCCTGAGGTTCAGTTATTCACATCCACGGCTAAACTAAGGCCTCTTCTAGCCAGTTAAAGCCTTTTTGAAGGCCTTGTGGTGTTTCCTTCTTCACTCATTCCTGTCTGTAGCTTAGCTTTCACTCTGGTGACAGTGTCAGTGATGAGGTGTTTAAATGCTAAAAAGAGAGAGAATGACTGAGGAGGCGTGTGCAGTTAAACAGACCATGCCTCCATTAGTCCGCACGCTACCAGACTAACCAGATTCCTTCTTCTAGCCATGGACTATATGGGCGGGTCATGGACTATAAGGGCTCCGGTGTTTGTGCATCACTTGCGTTTAGGTATCCAGATGCAGTTTCGATCTCGCGCTTTTGTTTTTCTGTTTGAGGTTTTAGAGATTTGTTTGAATCTCTGACCACCAAGGCAGCCTCTATATCTGAAGCCATAATCATTTTTACATAAATGAAAATGGATGAAAATTCTGTCATCATTTACTCACCACTCACTTACATTTTAAACCTATGACGTTTCTGTGGAACATAATAGTAGATATTTTGAAGAATGTTGGTAGCCAAACAGTTTTAACTTCACTGATGTCTCTCAAAATATCGTTATTAATTCTAAGAAAGAAATTCATAGAGGTTTGGAATGATATTAGGCGAATAAATGATTACATAATTCATTTTTGGGTGAACTATCCCTTTTGAATGATTGATTGTGCTACTATTCTGCCATTCATTTATGATGCACATATAATGCAAGTAGGTTTATAAATTGTAAAAGTTAATGATTTGAATGCCAAACAGGATTGTTGTGACAGTGTTTACAGTCTTGCTACTCATAGTTTGCTTACTATAGTTACGAATGATTAGACATGATGAGTCAAAGAGCGTTTATTTTAAATATTTTCCTAGAGGTCTTAAAACAACAGTGAAGAGAATGCTAAAGTCGCTCATTACATTTAGATTTTGTTGAAGGGTTGAAACACTAGTTGAGAGTCAGTCATAGCGTGAAAAATACCTACCAAAAAATAAGGTCAGTTTCTTCCTCTTAAAGTTGCTGGTTTTTTTCTAGGCTTGATTGTGTTTATGGGGTGCTTAAGCATGTGGCATTATTTTTCACATAATTTACCTTTATTCCACACCTCTCTGAATACACCCCTCCCTCGACACAGTCACAATGTTTGAGTGCGATAATAATTTTTATATTAGTGAAGAGGATCGTGCAAATAAGCACGGCTAATGGTATGTTTGGTTGTTGTTGTCATTGCTATTTGTAAGTGCATGTCATATGAATAATGGCAACCGCACGCGTATAATGCTTCTCATGAGGTGAAAGTTTGTTGGAGCTATGAAAATAAGAGAGAGAGAGAGAGAGAGAGATGCAGAGCAGGGCGACAGAGTATGAGAATCACAGTATAATAAATAGATTGTTACAAGTTTTCTCTTCCTCTTCTCTATTTTTCAAATCAGACCCGGGAAGTAGCACCTGTCGTTTTTGTACAAGAGTATGCTATCAGCGCTGCATGATTGGCTCAAACAGCAACATACATTTTTAATATAATCAACCACCCCTTTAAGAATAATGAAATTAAATATATGTATTATTACATAATATGAGGTGAAACTATGAAAATAACTGTTAAAAAAATTTTTCAAATTAGGGGTCAGTAATTTTTTTTTAAATTAAATATATGAAGTTAAAAAAAATTGGGGTCTAATACCTTTATTTAGCAACTAAAGCTTTAAATTGTTCAAAAGTCACATCAAAACAGCGAAGACATTTATAATGTTACAAAAGGTTTCTGTTTTTTGAACTTTCCTTTCATCAAGAATCATGAATTTTATTTTCTCTATTGCAAAAAAATATTAAAATCGAAAACAGTTATATGAAATGCAAAAAAAATGCAGGCTTGGTGAACATAAGAGACTTCTTTTAAAAAAACATACCAACACACCGACCCCAAACTTTTAACGCTGGTTTATATTATCTGAGCAATTACGTTGAATGAAAGACAAAACACAAGTGTTTTGAACACACAGTGCTATTTGTTGTCAAATTCAACATTATTTTTTGTGCTGAGACAAAACTCCTGGGGCAAGGAGGGTCTCAAGGATACAACAGTGATGGAAGCGACAAAACATTTCAGCAGCACTTTCAAAATACATACTTTGATTTGCACATTTCTTCAATTAATATACCATGAAAACTTTTTGAACATTTGTAATGTATTTCTATTTTGTGGCAATGCACATTCCAATACTCATCAAGAAATGCTTTTTTCATCTTAATTTCTTACTGTTGTGTAAACCAGTTCCTCTTCATCTCACTATCATTTGTTTAATCAGTCCTTCTTTTTATACATAAGCTTTGCTGCTGTCCACAGACCTGGCTTTTGAATACATCACATTATGGCGATCATCCTCACGCGGTGGGCACGAGCTGCAGAGGAGACCTCCACCCAGAAGAAGCAAACCTGCAGAAGCCCAGCCAATGTAAAGAGACTCCCCAAGCTCCCTCTTCTGACCATCCACCAACATAGGGTTGTAGAAGTCCCTGATTATGGTATTCGCAGTCCAGCAGACAGGGATGAGGACAAGAAGTCCAGCAAGGATGAAGATGACGCCACTGGCGATAGCGACCTTCACTTTAGATGCCTCGTCTTCCACAAAGTTGGTGCACTTTCCTCCTACGATGCTCAGGATGATTCCAAACACCCCAGCAATGATGGCGATGATCACCAAGGCTCTGGAGCCCTGCAGATCTTGAGGAAGAGCCAGCAGAGAGTCGTAGACCTTACACTGCATCTGTCCTGTGCTCTGAACCACACAGTTCATCCATAAACCTTCCCAAATGATCTGCGAGGTCACAATGTTGGCTCCAATGAAGGCAGACACCTTCCAGCTGGGCAAGCCACAGATGACGATGCTTCCGAAGAAGCCGATCATAGCCAGGCAGATTCCCAAGATTTGACATCCAGTAGACGGCATGTTTCTTAACTTGTTGCCTTGAAGGAATGAATACGTTGCTGTTATCCCCAATGGCTGTTAGCTATGTCTCTGTATTTTAATGTGTAACACTCTCTTATAGGTTTGGCTGTATACAAAAATGGAGGAAGGAAACCAGTTTTAAGGTCTTTCCAGCTAGACTTGTTTCCTCCTACTACTGGCCAAGGCAAATGTTTAGCCAAAGCTGCCAAACTAGTTTTGTTCAAATGGACCCACATTGGAAGCTGGAAGTGTTTTGTTTTAAAACTTTTTTGTTTTCTAGTCTAGTAAAGAAAATATTTTTAATATACAGTATGAATTTGAATGTCTATCTTTTCTTTGAGTGTAAATTATAGTTATAAATTTGACTATAAGGCTGGAATACACTACATGATTTTTAAAATTGGAACATATTTTCAAACGCTAGGCATCATAAACTTTGTAAATGATTATAAAGGAAAAAATGGGCATCAAATACTAAACGACTGAGGATCACACACTACCAGCATTAAGCCAATTATGGAAACTTAGCATTGACCAGTACAGATTACAAATCATGGCAAAAATCTGCATTCCAGTGTATTCCAGCCTCTATAGGGAGGTTATCTGTTCATAAGATTTCCTACCTTAATTCAAAAAAAAAGTTGTAATATTTTAAATAAAAAATGGCATATTGTGTAGGAATCATTTAACATAAAACAAAATATGAAGCAAAAAATGATGTTATTGTGAGGCACTTACTATAGAAGTGAATGAAAATGCTGTATTTGCAAAAATAATGCTGTTTCTGCATATTCATCTTCCTGTGCTTTAGGTTCAGTCGAACACATCTGGCTGTACTTGTACTGTTATCATCACACTAAGTACTAATGTTCAAATCTATGAATTTTCAAAATATAATACAATTGGTGTATATGTATATTTGACATTATCACGTCTCTCTCTCACATGTGTCTGAGAGAGATGTTACCATGTCTGTGGTTTTCCTGTGGAATTGGGATATTTTTACAATGTTGTCATGGGTTTTTTTGAGCCGCAGGTTAAAGCGACCACCCCTGGACCACCATGACAACATTGTAAAACATGACAACACCATGGAATGCAATTGGGCTAGTTATGAGTAGCAATTGGGCTGGTTTCGGTTCCCAGACCTGTCTGTCGTGTCTGCGTTCGTGCTGGCAACTTAGCTGTCTGCAAGCAAGCAACATAGGTTGCTTTAGTGGTCTTACCACAAAAGATATAATCAGCTCAGTATGATGACGCTGTAACACTCACCACATTTCTGTAAGTTTTAGAAATGTTCTATCCTCTAAAAAAAAAATTAGTATATAACTTCTAATAGCATAGATTACATATATGGCTGTGTAAATGTTTATTGGTTGATATATTACAGCCACCCTCTTTCTTCTGCTTCTGACACCTTCATGGGATGTCATCTTTTTATTTTCTGTACTTTAAAATATTCCACACAATAATCTTAAATATTCTTGTGACTTATCCTTCATTAAAACCTGTGCTAAATATGCCTATAATTTGTATTCTCATTGTGTTCTCCACATTGGAAAAAGTAAAACACAAAACAGTTTACATAAAAAGAGACAAGAATTACATTAATTATTAGTATTTATTTGACTTTCACATTTTGGTCACATTTTTATAAAATAAGATCAAATATTTAAAATATAGCTAGTTTGCTACTAGTTGGTAAATCTAAGGCGACCTGAAATCTTTAAAAAAAGTTTAATAAATATACATCTAATGACTGAACACTTATTTTCTTTTTATGATTATGTTTTAATCTTCTTTCTGTAAAGCTCTTTGAATTACCATTTTTTTAAGCACCATTCATACAATTTGTATGAAATGTGCTATAAAAATTAACTTTCCTTGATATGCCTATATTATTTAACATATTCTAAATCACTAATTAAAAAAGCTCATTTGTGACCAAATATATGCATTTGTACAAACAGTCAGGAACGTAATGCAACATATACATATGTCTTAAGTTTGATGCTTTCCCTTGTGCAACTGGCATTTCTACAAATACTGAAGTGTTGAGTCCATATGCCACAGGTTGACATAACCAAAGGATTTATATATTTCATGAAAACATAAAACAGTCCTCAAATTTTGCCAGCTTTGATTAGATCAGGAAAGAGACTCCATGATATTACAGACACAACCAGGCACATCACTTGAGGCTTAACCAACACATCTGGTCAACATCGGTTGGAGTATGTGCTGATGAGCAGCCCACCACCTACAATCAGCAGAACACCGGCCACCCATCCTACATAGATGGAGGCTCCCAGCTCTCCTTTTCTCCCTGATATTGCTTGAGGATTATAGAAGTCCACGATGATAACATACGCCGACCAGCTGACAGCAATAAGGCACATTACACCTGCAACTATAAAGACTGCACCAGCTGCTATTCCAGCGTTAGTCTTTTTAAGCCGCTCTTCTCTGTAAAAGTTGGTGCAATCGGCTCCAACAACGAACAGTCCAATGGCGACCACACTGACAGCGATAGAGGCACAGATCAATGCTCGAGCTGCCTGGAGATATTGAGTCAGAGCCAGGATGGAGTCATACGCTTTGCACTGCATGTGAGCGGTGCTCTGCAGGACGCAGTTCATCCACAAGCCTTCCCAGAAAACCTGTGCTGTCACGATGTTTGCTCCCACGAAGGCTGTCACTTTCCACATAGGCAATGCACACACCAGGATTGTACCGCATAGGCCCAACACAGCCAGACATACAGCCAAGATTTGTCGTTGTCTCATCTTTTACGGAACAAAGGTGATTCATCTGCAATTAAAGGGAGTAAAACGTTGAAGTTGTAAGAGCGAACGACTATTGGCAAAGTGAATGCTCTTCCTTGTTGTGCCTCAGGTATTGGTATTTGAACAAAGAGAAAGCAAAGCAAGGGGAGGAGACCCGTATAGAGTTTCCTGCTCAACTTGATTATTCTACTCAGTATGTCCATAATAAGGACGGATTCATGGAAAAAGTACACAATTCAATGATTTTAAGCAACAGCTAGCCTAAATTGAAAACACTGAAATTGACGTGGTTTTACTAAAGCGATGGTTCATCCAAAATGAAAATTCTAGTTGTGTCCCAAATGATATACATGCACTAAACACTATGCACTATGCACCCAACAATCTAGAGTAGTATGAATTATACTTATTTTGTCATCCATCATCAGTAACACCTCCTCCTCCAATATGTAATTAAAGCTGCAATAGTTGAGTGCATTAAGCGTCCAACATTATATACTTCGATATTTCAATAAATGAAGTGCATCATCCAGGCATTTGAAGTGCTCTTTTTCTGTTTGGAATTTTCAGTATGAACACACTATTCACACTATTTATACTAAAAATTATGTAGAATAGTGCAGAAATACAGAAACTATAATGCACCTTCGGCCTTTATTTACTCACCCTTATTCCAAACATGGATGCTGTTTATTTAGCATTTCATTGTTTTCATAAATTTGCTGGTAGAAAATGAGGTGACTAGTTTGGCTTCACAAATTAATTTTTATGAATGTTGAAGCCTAAATGCAATCACCAGAAGTAAAAACCTAAATGAAGGCTATAAACAAACCACTCATTTTTGGCTACAAATACAGGCTGTGAAAGCAGATTGAAGATCGTTGTGCAATGATGAATAATGTCTCTGACTACCTGTAGTCTCATTTAACCACTTGTTAGTTGAAGTGAAAGCTTGAGTGGGTAATCTGGAGTTGTTAACCATCCAGGTTGCTGACTTCAGCACAATGGAACCGGAGGTGCAAAATACTAACTAATTTCTTGGTTTTTGCCTTAAAAAAATACATCATCCTTCTATTCACTGATCATCTTCATTTGCCTTGCAGCTGGCTATGGTGCAGGTTTCACATCATAACATTTGATGTTATTAATATCAAACCTCTGGGCTGCCTGCTAGTCTTAAAAAATTTGTCATCTAATTTCTGAGATTGTTCAGCAGTTACAAACTAATTTGAAAAAATCAACTTTTTGATGATATTCTAACATATGACCAGCACCTGTATATTCGATATTTCAATAAATGAAGTGCATTATCCAGGCATTTGTTCTGTTTGGATTTTCAAAACAACTATTCACACTATCACAATTCACTATATAAGCCAACAATTTTGCACTTTGGCATTTGTCGGTCCGTAACACAAATTTGGCTATATACAGCTTCAGAAAACGTTGCCTTGTTTACTTATGGTTGAATTTGAGAATCAGTAAATCCGGTTGCTCTCAACAGGAGCAATAATTGCCTTTTCCTTCCACACCTATATACAGAATGTTACTGCTGCATTTGGAGCTTGAAAAACAGCAACAACATTATGCGTGTTTGTAATGGATTGGAAATTTGGTACAAAAGATAACTTGAGCACATATGCACACTCAAAACAAATACCATGGCACTACCCTTACAAAAGTAAACTTCTGTACTTGCCACTAAAACAGTGAATACCTTTTAAAAGCATACCGCCCCAGTTTTGTACACAAAAAAAAATAATTTACTGAATTAAGGTAAGTGGTTGCAATTAGTTTGTTTTAGCTACATTTAAATAAATTTAACTGACTAACTTTCAGCTAAATTTGTTTAGGCCTAAATGTAGCCAAAATAAATTAACTATTTCGATAGTCCACTTTAGACATACTAACAGTAAGTATCTTTGCAACTACAGGTCAACTAGAAGTCATTAGAATTAGTAGACTGTCTGCTTAATATCTAACACTATTTTGATGGGTCCATAACATACTGACTATGAGAAACTTTGCAAGTACCTCAACTTATTCTACCAACCCTAAACATACACTGTAAAAAAGTTGGGCAAACTTAATTTTAAGTCAACCAGCTTCAGCAGATTTGAGTTTTCAACTTTAGGAAATTTCTCAACTTTGTATAAACTTAAGTTGAGAACTCAAATCTGCTGAAGCTGGTTGCTAAGTTTGCTTCTGTGTACCCTTAAGTTAGTTGCAAATTAATTTACCAAAGTTACTTAGAATTTTAACCAAATGCAACCACTTAAAATTAAAGTTAATTTCTTCCAAGTTGGTCAACTTCCTTTTTTTGTGTACGGGACCAAATAACCACTGGCTGCAAAATTGTTTGAAAAAGGAACCAAATTACACTGTAAAATAAAAAAAAAAAGTTGGGCAAACTTAATTTTAAGTCAACCAGCTTCAGCAGATTTGAGTTCTCAACTTGTAAGTTTATCCAACAAAAAGTTGAGAAATTTCCCAAATAAGGAAAAGAAAAAAAAATATATATATATATATATATATAGGTTGAGAACTCAAATCTGCTTTAGCTGGTTGACTTAATTTTAAGGTAGCCCAACTTTTTTTTTTTTTTTTTTTTAAACAGTGTACGCTATATAAAAAGGAGTCAGTTAGACGAACGTAAAAAAACATGAATTTATTAAGTTAAAATAGTCATGCAAGACCAGAAAATAAGTTAAAATCTCTTCCTTCACAAACAGGAGAACTCATTTTCAGTCCAGAAAGTCTGAGTTTCACACATATGCTCCTGGAGCGGACCTCGGAGCGGAGTACTTCACGGAATAACCACGACCGTCGCTCTTTGGGCACTGGCAACAGAGAAGCGCTCCCCCGATGATCAGCAGACCAGACGCGCCCCAGCCGATGAACAGCGACGCCCCCAGCTCCCGCTTCTGAGCCTCAGACAGAACGGGGTTGTAGAAGTCTCTGATGACGGTGTGTGCGCACCAGCAGACCGGGATCAGGCACAGAACGCCACCCACCAGGAAGAAGACGCCGGCCGCGACCGCCACTTTAGCCTTCGCGTCCCGTTCGTCAATGCAGTTGGTGCACTTGCCCCCAGCGACGGCCAGGAGTACTCCCAAGAAGGTCACGAGGATGGAGATGATAACAAGCGCTCGAGCTGCCTGGAGATCTTGTGGCAGCGCCAGCATGGAGTCATAGACCTTGCACTGCATCTGACCCGTGCTTTGCTGCACGCAGTTCATCCAGAGGCCTTCCCAGAAGGTCTGTGCAGTCACGATGTTGGTGCCAATAAACGCCGTCACCTTCCACATGGGGAGCGCGCAGATAATGATGGCTCCCAACCAGCCGATGACTGCGAGGGCAGTGGCCAAAATCTGAAGTCCAGCAGATGCCATAATGTTCTTGTGTTAGTGTGCAAAGTAGCAGACTCTAACATATGAATAACCGATAAAGTTATTTATAGTGACTTTTAGAGGAGTGGATTGTAATGTGATTTGATGCAGGCTGGTCAGGATTTCCCGCTCTTTACTCCTAATTGATTTCAGACACCTGGCTCTCTTAATTAACAAACGAAGGACATAATCATGTCATTCGCAGGTAGGCACATATCATGTCCCCCTCAATTTGTTCGAAATTCTATCTTGTCCCACTTTTTGAAAGCCACTGAAAGGCCTAACGCACTGGAATGCATTTCAAGTTACTGATTTTTCATGATTTAATTTAAACATGCCACACAATATACATTATTTTGCACAGGCCACAACACCAGGGACTTGATATAGCCTATAGGCCACATCCACACGAAGCCAGAGCTTTACTTATCCATTTTTTTTCCTTGTTCTAGCCTTGCCATACACTTAGCAATCGGGGTTTATTACAAATAATTGCAAATTATTTATATATATAGCCTATATATATGGAAATGATATATTTTTTTTACAAACCACAACATAAAACACATTAAATCAAAGGCACACGTTGAGTTTTATGAATCATTTTCTGAAAGGCTTCATGGTAATTTCATCATATTGCGAGATTTGTCTCAGTGTCTATGGTTTAACATATTCTTATCGTAGTAACAGAGGAAGGAACAGCAGTATCAAATTGGAAGAAGGCAGAGAGCATGGTCAAAGAATTTGCAATGATACATAGTTCAGAAAACCTATCAGAGGAAGAAAGGAGAAGAAGAGAAGGAAAAATAAGCCAATATTCAAGAGTATTGGAAAGGAAGGAAGAAGTAATTTGTACAATAGATGAACCATTTACAATGGAAGAAATGAAGAGAGCAATAAAAAGTTCGAGAAATTCATCCCCGGGAAAAGACAAGGTGTGCTTTGTAATGTTAAAAAATATAGGAGAAGGTGCACTTTTGAAGTTGCTGCATCTGTATAATAGAGTCTGGGAGGAGGGACGATTACCAAAAAAGTGGAAAGAAGCGATAGTAATTCCGATAAGGAAGTTTGGTAAGGATCCGTCAAAACCCAACAGCTATAGACCAATAGCCTTAACCTCTAATTTATGCAAAATAATGGAAAGAATGATAATAGAAAGGATATCATACGAGCTTGAGAAGAAGGGAAAGTTGGCAAATTATCAGAGCGGGTTTAGGAAAGGAAGAAGCACCATGGACGCAGTGATCAGGCTAGAAAATTAAATAAGGAAAGCCCAGGAAAATAAAGAGACAGTAATTGCAATGTTTTTGGACATAGAAAAAGCCTATGATATGATGTGGAAGGAAGGAGTATTAATTAAGTTACACAAGTTGGGGATTGGAGGGAGAGTTTTAATTGGATAAAAGATTTCTTGTATGAAAGGAATATACAAGTAAGAATAGGATCAGAATTGTCAAATCAATATACTGTAGAAAATGGTACACCTCAAGGTAGTGTGGTAAGCCCACTACTATTCATAATAATGATTAATGATATCTTTTTAAAGGTACCAGCTGATATAGGTAGGTCACTTTTTGCAGACGATGGGGCCCTGTGGAAAAGAGGGAGAAATATGGAGTATGTGGTTAGGAAAGTGCAAGGAGCTTTAGATAAGGTGGTGGAATGGGGGAGTGAATGGGGGTGTAGATTCTCAGTGGAAAAAACACGAAGTGTTTTCTTTACAAATAAAAGAATAGATGAAAGACTGATAATAAGGATGTATGGAAAAGAGATAGAAAGAGTTGGAACATTTAAATTTCTGGGGGTGCACTTTGATTCCCGGTTAACATGGGCAGAACATATTAGGAGAGTAGAGGAAAAAAGCAAAAAAGTAATAAATGTAATGAGATGCTTAACAGGTAGAGAATGGGGTGCAAGTTGCCAATCATTGAAAATAATTTATGTGGCCTTGATTAGATCTACGATGGACTATGGCAGTATAGTGTATACATCAGCTGCTAGATCTCATCTAAAAAAAATTGGATGTAATTCAGGCTCAGGCATTGCGCGTGTAGTGGAGCTTTTTAGATGTCGCCTGTCTCAGCTGTACAGGTAGAGGTAGGAGAAATGCCACTGGAAGTAAGAAGGAAGCACCTGATAGCAAATTACTGGGTTAATTTGCAGGGGCACAATGATTTGCACCCCACAGAAGAAGTGCTGAAGGAAAGTTGGAGGAAAGGGAGGAATAAAAAGGACAACTTTGGTCATATAGGGAACAAAACAGCAAAATAACTTGGGGTGATTGATATGAAAATTAGTTCTACGATAGTACATTCAGTCATGGCTCCATGGAAGATGAAATGTCCGGAGGTAGATTGGTATCTATTAGAGATTAAAAGGAAAGAAGAGAGTGTTGATTTGGTCGGGGTGTTTAATGATCATATTACAGAAGTATATAAAAACTATACTCAAATCTATACAGATGGTACTAAAAACCCAGAGACAGGAATAACAGGAATTGGTGTGGTGGTTTCCAGCAAGAGGAATTGAGGTCAATAGAAGAACATCTAACAATTTAGCAGTATATACAGTGGAGATGGTGGCAATTTTAGTTGCATTACGCTGGGTGGAAAAAACGGAGATAGTCAAAGTCGTAATATGCTCAGACTCAGCGGCAGTCCTAGTAAGTTTAATATCTTTCCATTCAAAAAGTCGACAAGATATACTATATGAAATTCTCTATTCAGTTACAAGAATAACAAACCAGGGAGGACAAGTTACATTTTTATGGGTCCCAGCGCACATAGGAGTGAAGGGGAATGAAAAAGTGGATAAGGTCGCAAAGAAGGCCTTAAAAAAGGAAAAGGTAGAAATACAAATAAGAATCAGTAAAGCGGAAGTGAAGTGCATAATCTGGGAAAAAGTTAACCATGAATGGCAAGAAATGTGGGATAATGAGGGGAAAGGGAGACATCTATACCAAATTCAAAAGAGTGTCAAAGTGAATAAGGTAGGAAGTGGAAACAGGAAAGAGGAAATTGTATTAACAAGATTAAGGCTGGGACATTGTGCTCTAAATAAAACATTAAAAATGATAGGGAAACATCAGACGGGCCTGTGTGAGGAATGTCAGGAAGAGGAATCAGTGGAACATGTAATTCTACATTGTAGGAGATACCAGAGGGAGAGAGAGATAATGGAAAATAATCTGAAGGAGGTAGGGGTGAAGAAACTCACTTTAAAAACAACCCTAGGTATGAGTGATAGAGCACAGGTGAGAGAACTAATAGTATTTTTAAAGGAAACTGGGCTTTATTATAGGATATGAGGGTAAAGCAGAAAGGGTAATTAGTAATAATTAAGGGTTTTTATTTTTTATTTTATTATTATATACACTGATCCATACTCCGGAACAGAAGGGGGCAGTAATGCACCAATAAGATGGATTCCAACCGCCGTTAAAAAAAAAAGAAGAAGAAGAAGATATTCTTATGGTTGTGATCTTTTAATAATTAAAGTACCATTTTATTATCAAAGAAAATGTATTAGTATTATTATAGTTATAACAATATATTTTTCTCCCTTGTTGAAGTGAAGCAGAACAGAAACAGATTTTTGCTTTTAATTTTTTTTAATTGACTTGGTCGGCATTGCTGGGAACGCCCACAAAAACGTCATATCCGTTTAGGCCGTGGGGGGAAACAAACCATTCGAATTAACGCGCGGAGACCTTGGGCCCGTTTCAGAAAGGAGGTTAAGTGAAAACTCTGAGTATGTTAACCCTGAAATGAGGGAAACTCTGGGTTTTCCGTTTCAAAATGGGAGGTTTGTCAAACCCGGGAAAGCAGGGTAAGTCAAGCCAGTTTCTGAAAGAGAGGTAACTTATACTCAGAGTCAGTTACCGTGGTAACTTACTCTGTGAACCTAACCTGGTCGGGAGCAGGTTTTCTTTGGTAAACCCAGTTTCTATCGGTCTCCTCCCCCTTTTTAAAGTGTAAGCGATGTTTTAATAACTCATTCATTAATTCACGCTAGTATTTTTGTCTTATTTCAAGTACAAACGTTTAAAAATTCTTAAGTTAAGATGCATTTTCTATAGATGAAAAATTATCTAGATATTTAGTCTTGTTAAAATATAAAATTGTTCTCCATAGGGTAAGAAAAATAATCTTAATGCAAACGGAAATAAGAATAGGCTATTTTTAATTTCTTACCCCATTGCCAGATAATTTGCAAAATAAAATTATTTTTTTCCCTTCATGGAAACAAAACTAAATACCTTTATATTATTTATTTTATTATAAAAAATTTTTTTTACACCGTATTCATGTGCATATTTATTTGAGCAGTACCATTTAAAATGGTAGTTTCTGCAGAGCACATTATAAGTCCTTTATGCAGATTTTAAGGAAAGTGTGCATCGCTCTCACTCTTTCTGAGATTTTTTTCCTGGGCACAAATCCGTCAAAGAGGAGTATCACAGGACTGTAGGTCAGTGGTGTAGAAATCGGTTTAAATGAGGCTAATCTGATAAATGACGTTCACTTGATAACATCTTTCTGTGTCCTCTGGATGTAACCCAATAATCAGAATTTCCTTCAGGATCTCCAGTGTGGTTGGATGCATTGATGACAAGCATATCTCTGCATCGCACCTTATGAAAAACTGATTACTGTATGGAATGGAAGGATGCCAGATCGGTAGTACGAGCCGTAACCACCACCACAGCTGTTAAATAAACTAATTATTCACAATTTTTTTGGTCATCTGTTTCCTAATACAAACAAAGTTTTCTTTTTACTTTTGGATTTGAGAAATCTTCCAATACTTGACCATCACCTCTTCATCTGTCAGTCTGCTGCTGCAGGTTCTCCCTCTGCCTTCTTGCAGGTCTCGTTAATTTGCACTTGATGTAACAAGTTGGAAATTTTATATTTCTAATTATGTAACAGATTAGAGACAGTGTTAGACAATGTGGAAAAAGCTGCAGCGTGTTGAAATAGACACTGAATGATATTTAATGTCAAATGTTTGTAAAGTCATTTAGCCCACACCCATGAACCTTTTATGCTTAAAGCTTTACCTTGATTGAATTGTGTTTTTATACTTAATTTTTAGCTGCTGCCACGTTCTTGTTTCTTCTTTCTGTCTTTTTCCTATTCTTTTTTTTTTTTTTTTTTGTGGCCATGATAAACCATTAAAATTAATATTAGTTCAATAATTTACAGTTTTCACCTCTGATATTATAACAAGTTATTGACAGTTATTAATAAGGTTAAAGTTACGCATTGATGGAAGTACACGTGCTGACGTCTTTTTGGCGGGAGCTGTTGCCATGGTGAATCGTAATTTCGGAGCTCCGCTGATCATGACTTTTCATAGTCGTGGTGCACGCGCTAAACTCAGAGTCAACCTACTTAGAGTTGAGTAAACTAACACAATTCAGCTGTTCTGTAACCGAAAACTCTGAGTTTCCCATCTCGGAGTAAGTCATAGTCAGAGTACAAGTTTAAACTCAGAGTTGGTTGAACCTCCTTATTGAAACGGGCCCCTTGTTAGGCGCTTGATCTTTACTTTGTTATGATTTCGATTGATTTTTGCTTGGTGCAATGCCGAAAAGTTGCTGTGTGGCGTTCTGTACCTCCAATAAGATAAAAAAAAAAAAAAAACGATCTGAAGTTTTCTATAGGCTACTGCCGAATAAACAGACGGAGGTAGCACACAACATCAGAACTCCGACAGCAGTTACGGATATACAACGTATGAAACATATCAAGCTCAATATTCATATTTATATGCACTCCAGATAGGCTAGACTACCCTTCAATGAGCTGTCATTAGTCCCGTCCCCCTGCACCGCAACCCAGTTCTGATGGGGCTTACAGCAACCCTCCTTCACATCAAATAAATGTCACTCACTGATATTTTGTGATGTAAATGTCATAATCTATTAAAACATGTATTTCATATTATTATACACAATCCCTTACGAAAATTAACAATGGTATTACTACAGTAAAAGTAGGCAGTGGCGGTTCTACATTGAATACTCTCCGGCGAGACCCCCTCTGAGCGCCCCCCCCCCACCACCCACCCACCCACCCACCCATCCGAAAAAAACACACACAAAATTTTGCACAAACAGCCATGGTTTTTAACAATATAAGGTAAGCGTTTTTTCTCATTGCACAAATCATAAACAGAACATTGAAAAACACAATTCTGCACAAAACAGTTTAAGTTATCAAACTTAAATACTATACTCTATATACATAAAAGTGGCAAAAATATGTACATCATGATGTAACAAGCAGGGCCGGAGTGGGATCCATTTTCAGTGGGAGTGAATGCTCAAGACCAGCCCACCACCTATCCCCATCCAACCCCATCTGGATAAATGAAGTGACAGATCTGTTCTTATATCCTGTTAATTATTTTTGACATGTTTCAAAAAAAATTATAATGTAAATATGGCCTAAATATCAAAACAAATCACATACTGAGTTTTCTGCAACAAAGAGTCCAACTTTACATTATGAAAAAATGGTTTGCATTCAAAGTAAGAAATATATTTTTGCATATTGTTTTTTTATACCCATTCAATTAATAAATACATAATGAAATAAATTATATGAAACATTTCTGCTAAAAACATACAACTGTAACATATATAAAAAAAAGTTCAATTCAAAATCGAAAGCTGCCAAGCAGTATCATAACAAATGGAAAATAAGTAAGTAACGTTATCTCGAAAGAAAGAAAGAAAGGCCTTCTAATTCTTCACAATTTTTGGTTTACACTAAAATGAAAATGGCTAAACTGATAAAAAAAAAATCCTTCAATGTAGGCTAAGTCACTTTGATAAAAGCTTTTTCAAATGCAAATGTAAATGTTGCTAGCATGTACCTTGAGTCGCCATTCACGTTTGTCTTCTTGAAAAAATATTTGTCAGTTTGGCACATTTGGCCGCGTCATCCTCCAATGCCTTTCTTTTTTTTACTGGCTTTTTCAGCTCCTCCAGGCATCTTTTTTTAACTATCCATTTTATTCTTCCCGCGATTACGCACTTCCTAACTCACACCACAGATTATGGTTTCGGTTTGTCTCCATGGCAACGACCTGGGACACGCGCTTTTAGAGGAAGAGAGAGAGAGAAATATTCTAAATAGCACAAATCCTTATCACGACCAGAAGTCAAGACTAAACCAATTCACCTCCAAGGGGCGTAACCACCATAGACATTGAGGGGGACAAGTCCCCCCAATAATTAGAAATGGCAAATGTCCCCCCCAATATTTGAAATTCTTGCATGATCTGCTGTCCTCCATTACGCAGCGCTCTTGTTAGGATGACAAAAAAAGCTTAAAAGTAACTTTTCAGTCTGCTCTGCCTCAGCTGGCTAACAGCGCTGCAAAGTAAAATAACTGACTGGCCAATCAAATCAAAGAGGCGGGGTTTAGCGTTCACAAGCAGCGCGCCGCGAAAATGAAAACATAAAGAGAGCATGATGGAAGCATATTTTTTTATTAAAAAGAAATGTTAAATGACACAGTTATATTCAAGAATTACTTGACTTTTTCAAAATATAAACGTGTGTTAATCCTGCAGGTCTGTCCCTAAAACAATGACTGTCATTTTTACTTCAAAACATCGTTGCTGAAAATATAATAGACAGTATGGAAACATTTTATTACAATAAAAGTGTAGTGTTGACTCTTGCGAGTAATAATGTGTGTGCGTGCATCAATTAAAGCATAAATATATATATATACAAAAATTGTCCCCCCCAAGTTCAAGACATGTTGTGCCTCCAATTGTTTTATTACCTATTTTTATTAGCATTTCACACAATTCAGAGTGCAAATTATACGCCTGTGTTTTAAAAGGAAATGAGTGTTATTCAAAAATAGGTGTGAATACCAAAGTGGATCCCCCCCCCCCCTCTCCTTGTCCGCTCCATTTGGGAAGGTGAACTGTCCCCCGCGGCCGCGCCCCCCTCCCCTTTCCATTCTCATACAGCTTCTGTGCACGGCACCTTCTCAGCCAAGCAGGGGCGCCAATTTGCCATTTCCCACACAGTTTTAGATAATAGAAAACATAGAAAACCGCTTAGCGGCGCAGATTATTATTATTATTTTTTTTTTAAGTGCTTGTGCCGCCCCCCACGTGTCATGAAAAAATGCCGCCCCGGGCGGCTGCCCGGTTCGCCCGTGCCAACCGCCAAAAGTAGGTTATAATAGGGTAACCGTGTTTTTTGGGCGTTTTTAACAGTTGTACACACAGTTTTCACGCTGACTCCGCCCACAAACACACCGACCAAGTCTTGCTCAAATTTTTTTAAGCCAGAACCACAACCAGCATTTTTTCCCCAATAAGGTTATTTTTCTGAAGTGTTTACTGTTTACCAGGCAACAACAGCCGTCAGATGAAATACGAGCTGTGTGAAGAACATGGAAAAACTCAAGGTAATCAGTTTTATTGATTTTATTGCCTTTTTGCTTCTCAAACGCAAAATGTGTGAAAATCTAGGCCTATATAATTATTATGAAATTAGCCTTATCAAAACAAAGGAGTTTGATATGTTATATATATATTTTTCATCATTTCAACACAGCATGTAGCCTAATCAAACAAAATAAGATAATTTAAAATGTTTGACTTTCAAAAAATAAAAGCATCCTCATGTGACTGTATACACTGTTAAGTGAACTTTAGAATTTGAAATGTTTTTAACACTTTATTTCTAAAGATTTTCTAATTACAAAACATTGTCAATAAAAACATTTAAACATATTTTTTTTATTAAAAACACTAAGAGAAAAATATAAACCCAGGAAGACATTTTTAAAAACATAAAGACACAGTGTCTCTTGCCATGCATAAATATGTAAGGGTTGTGAATTGTTTTAGCAGAGTTCAAAAGGCAAAAAGAAATACCATATATATATACAGCCTATTATTTTCATATTAACAACAACAACAACAACACACACAAAAAAAAACAATCTTAAATAAGCCAGGGAGATGAACCATGTTCAAGACCACCCTTTTTGCTTCTCAAATCCCACCCCGACTTGTTGGGGGGTCTGTATATAAACTCCCCCAGTCAATAAAAACATTTAAACGAAAGGGGTGACGGAACGAGAAGAGCCATGGCATCTTTGGGGCTGCAGATTTTAGGAGTTGCCCTATCCTCTGTTGGGTTGCTTGGGACTATCATGACCTGCGTCCTTCCAATGTGGAGGGTTACAGCTTTCATCGGTAACAACATCGTGACGGCACAGGTAATTTGGGAGGGCCTGTGGATGTCCTGTGTGGTTCAGAGCACGGGACACATGCAGTGCAAAGTGTACGATTCATTACTCGCCCTGTCCCCGGACCTGCAAGCCGCGCGCGCTTTGCTCGTCCTCTCCATCGTTCTCTCTGTCTTCGGCATTCTCCTGGCGGTCGTTGGAGGGAAATGCACCACCTGCATCGAGAACAAAACCGCGAAGGCTAGAGTTGTCATATCTGCAGGGCTGTTTGTCCTCATCAGTGGACTGCTGTGTGTCACACCCGTCTGCTGGTCGGCGTACACCATCATCCGGGACTTCTACAACCCGCTCTTGATGGACGCGCAGAGACGAGAGCTCGGAGCGTCGCTCTACACGGGCTGGGGCGCCGCGGGGCTGCTGCTCACCGGCGGAGCGATACTGTGCTGCCAGTGCCCACAGAAAGACCAACGAGCATTCGCCCCCAAACACCCGGCACCGAAATCAAACGCCTCGGAAAAGGAATATGTATAAAGAACATTTAAAAGAACATCAGAATTTTGTCTAATTTTGCTTTCATTTGCATTCTAGACGAGTTTTCTGTAATGAACAAAAATGTTACATTTTTGACAGTGTGGACTATTAATCCAGTGGTTTAAATATAACCTATATGAATGTAGCCTACATGATTAGACAGTTTTAATATTAAGCCTTTTTGTGTAAAAATAGGCCTAATTAATAAAAGTAGCCTAAAAAATTATTAATTAATTAATGCTGTATTCAATAATTGTCAAGTCACGTTAATTTATGTTGCTGTTTAGAATGCAGTAGGCTATTAATGTTACAAATACAATATTATTAAAACAAAAATGACATATTACCACCTCTTCGATTATTAACAAGTTTTCATTTTCTGACATTTTGAATTTACGTAAAAATATTTTTTGTATTTTGGCATTATGTTTTATTTAAAACATAATAATAAAACATTAAAGCAATATTAAAAATTGACTAAAAAAACTAACAAAACCAATTTAAAGGGTATGTGGCATAACAAGCAAGAATGCCGGTTTGTTATCAAAAAATAAATAAAAAAATGAACCCCCTCTAGACTGTGATTACTTGGTGTCATATATTTTGATTTTATTTATATTAAGTCCAAATTCATAATATTTGTAAAAAAAAAAAAATTTTTCTTTTTCTTGATTGCTTATCTCACATGCATTTAATGTGCAAGGCAATTGCACCACTTAATATTTTTTAAGTCACATTAAATAATCATTTAAAAAAATGTATGCAGCCAACATTAATACACAAATGACCATCATTACACACCACGTTTTATTTTATTTTTATATATATTTCTCCTTTTTATTATCTCAGACATCCTCACTTCTCAATGAGACATAAAAATAAAATAAAAACACTTATTTGTCATTTATTTCTACTTTTGTTTTTCCTGGACAGCATGCTCATTTCTGTTTAAAACAGATGTGGCAAGGGTCTGTAATTAATGCTTGTGCTTGTTTGATTTTGCACAGTAGTTGGAATGCAAAGAGTTTCTCCTTGGCGACGATAATAACTTATCCTTTCTATGCATGGGCACAAAAGCAGCGGCACAAAACAGCAGCTGTGGAATGGTCAACAGAGGCGTGTTCACTCCCTGTTAAGTGTGTGTGTGTGTGTGTGTGTGTGTGTGTGTGTTTGCATGAAAGAAAATGTTTTTTTTTCAGATATAACATCTGTATTTGGAAATGTTTATCAATTACACACAAATAATTTTTTTATTTTGATCGCATTTTTATTGTAAACAAACAATTGTGAACTTATTTTCATCAGCTTTCGTTCAGTCATTTTTATTTAACAAATGACAAAGTAATGATAATTTGCGTGATAGTCTATTTCAGTCATTTTTCACAGTACTTGCCATATATCTTAAGGTTATTCTCACACATAATTCATTGCTGGGATCACAGATATGGCAGGGCTGTATTTGGCTACCACGTAGGGCCTATTGTCATTGGATGGGCAGTTCCAACAAAGCAGCCCACCACCCAGCAACAAGAGGCCTCCAGATCCCCAGCCAATGTAAAGACAGGCTCCCAGCTCCCGCCGCTGGGATTCTGTTACTAAAGGGTTGTAGAAGTCCCTGATAAGAGTGTGTGCAGACCAGCACACAGGAATCAGGACGAGAAAGCCAGCGATGATTAAAACCACCCCTGAAACGATGCACGCTCTGGCTTTGGCCGCTTCATCCTCCAAGCAGTTGGTGCATTTTCCTCCAACCACAGCCATCAGGAATCCAAAGACGCCCACCATGATGGAGATGATAACCATGGCTCTGGAAGCCTGCAGGTCTTGCGATAGAGCCAACATGGAGTCGTAGACCTTACACTGCATCTGTCCGGTGCTCTGAACCACACAACTCATCCAAAGACCCTCCCAGATGATTTGTGCCGTGACGATGTTCGCTCCAACAAAGGCCGTGACCCTCCACATTGGCATGCCACAGGTGATGATGGTTCCCAACCAGCCTATCATAGCAAGCATGATGCCCAGAATCTGGATGCCTTGAGATGCCATCGTTGCTGGACGCAGGTCACTTTGGGATCGTGCAAAGCATCTGAGGGGTTTTATTTGTGAGGATTTTATAGTCCTCAAACTTTGGGCGGAGTTTTAGCATAAAAAGAAGCAAAAAGAAAACCAGACATTTGATATTCTTTGACTATTGTTTGAAGTGTATGAAGACACCTACTGGCAGTACAAATGAATTAGAAAAAAAAAGGGGGGGGGGGATCAATGCACTAAACTGTATACTGTATTGCTAAATTTCAATTAAAGAAAATCAACACAGGTAATGCATTCTGGAAAATGAAGTGTTTGTATAAATATAAAAACTTATTTTCCTAGAATATATAAGTATATAAAATAATTTTCTATAAGCTGTATTTTAAAATATCTTAGATATATTGTAAAACAAGAAAGTCAAGCTAGTAGGCCTATTCAAAGTTTCACAAACATTGATTTTTCTGGTTAAAAATTAGCAACACACTTTCATGTCAGTTCGTAACTATTTTGCTTTTTGGCAAATTGGTGGCTAACTCGTATAAATTCCCATTATCTAATGTGTACGTTTTCATATGATCTTGCACCAGATATTTAGGTGCGGACCTTCATGTTTACATTTTTTTCTTCTTGAAAAATCACGTTTCTGTAATGTACAGTTTTCTCATGATATTGAGGATAAAAATTCAAATTCAGTGTAATTTTACTTCCTGACATTTGAATTTGACTTGTAATAATGCATCCTGTTTGCTACCACTCTTCAAATTTGAATTCTGAATGGTGCATGACCCTGGTTGCTGTTGACTTTCATAATTAAACTTGTTTTTTGGAAGAAAAAAAAAAATATATATATATTTCATAACTTGTCTAATTACTAACAGTTTTATGTAAATACAAGCCAAACCTCAGATCCTGTTTAGTCTTATTATGTGCATTGGCTCTGAGAAAGAACCTGAAAAACCACACCTGTCCTGGATTTGCTGTTTGACAACTCCCTCTGAGAATGTTTTGTACACTGGAACTCTTTTGAAATCTTTTAAGTGCCACAGGGTGGGTGACACATAATGGAGGACTGCAATATGACACCTGTGCTAACGCCCATGCAAATGCATTTTGTGCAGTTAGACACTCCACCAAACAGGTGCGATACAAAAATCTTTTTTATTTTCCCTTTAGACAAGTTTATATCAGATAAAAATTCTGTACAAAAGTAATATTTACAAAATCATAAAAGTTCAAATACTTGAAAAAATTAAAATACATTTTAAATGAAAAAAACACATCAAACATCAAACGGTTTGAGAGGAGAATTTGATCATACTTAAACAGGAAAGATATCAAATTAGCCTCCTATAAATGCTGAGGTTTTTTAACATGGTTCCAACTTCCCCATTTTCCTCATTGTCTTATGTAGAATATCTGTAGAAAACTTGTAACATCAACATTTCATTGACTGCTTTTCAAGTCCTCATGAAACCTGTTGCAAACTCTTTTTGAGCCGCTACATCCTGGTCAAACCGAGACTGTAAACATTAAAGCACTATAGAGTTCATTTCAGAGTTCATCATTTACACAAAGTTCTTGCCGGATGGTGCAGAAGCTTCAGACCGAGGTGAAGCGTTATATTTGGCTGTGTATTTTCCTGTTTCCTCCTTTGGTGGGCAGTTGCAGCAGAGCAAAGCTCCCCCGATGATCAACAGCGCAGCGGCTCCCCAGCCGATGTAAAGCGCTGCTCCCAGCTCTCTCTTCTGTGCTTGGTTCAACAAGGGGTTGTAGAAGTCCTGGATGATGACGTGGGCCGTCCAGCACACGGGGATCAGACACAGCACCCCAGCAATGATGAAAATCACGCCGGCAGTGATACCGACCTTGGTTTTGGAGCTCTCGTCCTCGACGCAATTGGTGCATTTGCCTCCAGCCATGGCCAGCATGATGCCCAGGATCCCAATCACGATGGCAATGATGGTGAGGGCACGGGCGGCCTGAAGGTCTGAAGATAGGGCCAGCATGGAGTCATAGACTTTACACTGCATCTGTCCGGTGCTCTGCACGACGCAGCTCATCCAGATTCCTTCCCATGAAGTCTGCGCCGTGACGATGTTGCTGCCGATGAAAGCTGTGACTTTCCACATGGGCATAGCACAGACCACAATGGCACCGATCCATCCTAGGATGGCCAGGGCAATGCCCAGTAACTGAAGCCCAGCAGACACCATGATCTTTAGCTTTTCTTCGTCTCTTGAGGTGACTCTCTTTGCAGTGCTTACAGGTGTATGGCTCAGAGGCTGCGTGTTGATGCTTTAAAAGAGCCTGTGGAGTTTTGGGGGAGGGACTTCTGTAGAATGACTCTCTCTGCTGGTTTTGTAGTTACTTCATGGGTGCGACTAAGCCCAGGCTTGAATGAGTCACCATGACATCTTCCGTTGCGGACACAGAACCTTATATGGTATATGGTTATATGGAATTTACTCTTCCAAATTGTAATATCTATGTAAAAATCTATGAAGGGATCGGTAAAATAGATCAAGAACATGTGCATTTGTTTGTTTGTTTTTTGATTGAATCCAGGAACAGAATATAAAACAGGAAGTGCTGCTCAGAGGAAGTAATCATTTTCTCAGGGGAACAAAACAGTGTACTGGAACTACTTTTGGAAATTGTTGAGGGATCTCAAAACTCATCACTAAGTAAAATAATATAAATAAATGTAAATTAACTAATATAAAAAGTATTATTTAAAAATTACATTAATGTATACATTTATATTTTTTACATTTTTATTATAGTTTAAATAGTTTTAACTATTTTCACTCAGAAATTGATCAAATAATTACTAAGAAGCAGAAAGACTGAAATAGTATTTTCTTGTATACTCAGTCCTCTTTGTTTTATTTTCAACAAATATTTTTACAGTGTACAGGGAAATTTATCCACACTATTATCATATTTCTCTGTTTAGGTTTGTGCTGTGTGCTCTCTTATGGTCTACAAAGTATCAAGAATGTAGCAGCTGGTTTCATATGACACAATAGAGCAGACTTGGGGATTTTTGTGATGTTTTCCTTAAATTGTTGAGCACTGACCATGATCTCATCCAACGCTCCAAGATATCTCAAGTAAAACGTTGTTACTTCTGGACATGACACATATGTAACAAATATGCAATATTTACTCAGTGTCTTACTCAGCACGTTAGCAATTCCCATGGCAACTATTTCTCAAGAGTCCCCTGACGTTGTGCCTCAGTGAGGGGGAGGAGCAGCCCGAATGCACCTGTACCCACCTGAGCTGGTCAGACCGGTTTCTGCTGGAGCACAGGTGAAATGTTGACGCTTCGTCTGTGCAAGACTGAACAGCTCATCACAGATCCTTGCATCAACATCCTGTTCAACTGACAATAACAGAGAATATCAAATCTTGACAACAGTTTGTACTAATACTGCTCTAATAAAGCAAGGAGAAACAACACAACACAAAGCCTTGTGTACAAAGAGAAGTGAATGAGCTGATGTTGTTATTCAATGAGAACACATTGTTGTGAATAACAAATATATCTGAATGGGAGGAACTATATTACATTATGCACAAAATATTCTAATTTAGCTATATTTTGTGGCACAAAATAAAACTTGATCAGATGTGTTTATTCACATCTATGATTATTTTAACTGAAGAATAGTAAGGCCAATGTAATGTCCCAGCTTGGCAAAGGGTGTGTTTGTGTTTTCCTTGTGTGTTTAAATCTTCAGCAGAATATCACATTCAGAAAAATAAACATGATATTAGAGTCAAACAGAGACACCCTCTCTTGTTGATAAGGGTCTGTTTCACATGGGATTGGTTCTGAGAAAGCTGTAAGCCTTGAACTCAATAGATAAACATAACCTTTTTGAGACTTATCATATAATGTTGAACCATTTCAGCTTTACAACTTAGTGATGGGTATTAATTATATGAGCAACATGAATATGACACAAAATTAAGATTTAAGGAATTGAGTATGCTGTATTTACACACACACACACACACACACACAAAACATGTTTTAATGTCACTTGTGATACTGTTATGTTTGCAAGCACAGAATGCAATTCAGAAAGTTAACCTACCTTTTTTTTACATAGGCCTATACAAATACAAACAGTAGCCTATGACTTAATACAGCTTAATAGTAGGCTATGACACAACACTTAGGCTAAGTCAACAGAAATACTAATTTTCACGATTACAATGTATTAACATGTGATTGACAGTTGTTTTGTATGGTAAATGTATGCCCACTAGTGGCTAGAAACCGAGTTCAGTGATGCAGCCTGTCCAACGGACACGTATTTTGTCGTTTATTATTTTATTATTGCTTTATTTATTTAAGTTTTATCACATAAGTCACCACAAATCTCGCGATGAGGGTCGGTTCTGTACCTTGTGTAACAACCAGCTCCGAAACCGAAAACAATGAGGAGAAACGGGAAATGGGAAAATATATCTTCAAAATTTTGATAAACTACAGATTTGTCGTGAGGTGAAAGTGTCTTTCAGACCCCCTGTGTGCGCGGAGTTTATTTCTTTCTTTCTTTATTTGCAAAGAGAGAAATATATGCCTTTTGCGCCAGTTGTTCACAGTTTAAATGATAAAATGTAATTAGATGATAGATAGATAGATAGATAGATAGATAGATAGATAGATAGATAGATAGATAGATTTTGGAGGCAGCTCATTTTCAGAACGTTTTGGTTTGTCTCTGAAATGTTTTATTTTGGTTTATATTTTAATTGTATTTTAAGTGTCTAGAATACTGCAATATACTGCAATATCTATACTGCAACCAAAATTTAACATAGTAAAATGTTGTAAAAAAAAAAAAATGTCATGGATGTATAAAGGCGATTCCACCTGTTTAAATATTAAATAAATAAATATTATATTAATAAAAAATAAAAAATCTACTCAGGATATAATTGTAAATACTGCGAGTGAAGTGGCCAATAGAGTGCCACAGGAACTACTGGCCACTCCCACAACTCCGCCCCTTTAAAAGAACAATATCTTTCCACTGAAACTCATTAGTCATTGCCACTAAGGTGCCTCACAGAAACTCATTTAAATATTATTGCTGTTCTCTGAGAAGGAAGTAGGCCAACACACTGCAAATGATGTCACGTTAACCTATCAAACACAGACCGGTTTCGGGCTGTCTTGTAAACATGGCAATAATTTCTTCTTCTCTTTTATTTTTCACTTCACATAAAAGGTTATATAGGTTTAGAATTTGTACTACAAAGCTTTTCAATATCCTCATCTTTAGGCTCTCTGGGTGTGCCTGACTTCATCTTTGAGAACCACAGTTTTTATTGAAGATTAGAGCATTTGAGCAACTGAGTCAACTGAAAAAAAAAGTTTGTAATTTCATGGGGGAAAATATCACTTTAAAGACATTTTGGTCAACTTAATTCATCTTCACACCCATGATAATTTTGTGAAAGCCCCACATTTAGAGCTTTAACATTTGTGTGGTTTGGGCATTGATAAGTATTATATTATACGAGGGAAGTTTTAGCGTTTTGGTTTAATAACAACTTAGTTATGCTTTTGTGAACAGTAATATTCCTACTTACAAAAGTGAATTTAATTTCAACATTGCCACTCACTCCTGCTTTCATAAGTGTGTACACATCTGAAGAATCGTGTCTTTTTCTCCAAAGTGAACCAAGCTTGAACTGTAATACATATTGACATAATATGATAGATTACCACAGTTTCACTCTATCTGCTCTCTTTCTCAGCATGTTTTGCATTTTTTAGACTAAAATTGTCTAACCTCCTTATTTACACATAACCTATCAGTTTCTTATTTTCACTTCTTTGTACACTTGTTTTTGGGTTGCGTCACTAAATTCAATCCTTATACAACCAGGAAATGGGCATCTGAAATATTCTACATACGGCTAGATTTTATGACCAGCAATCGAAGTTGGCCTATATTGCTACCAGGACTTTGAATTCAGTAGTTTGTGTGTTTAAGTATAGGCCTACTGCCACTGAAGAAGGAAGACCTCATGAGACAGTGTAAATCTCTATTGTATTTCATTGAGGAAGTTTATAAACAATAACAGCAACGTTTTTCCAGACAATTTCCACATCCCTTGTATGTTTAAATATTAAGAAACATAAAATGTTATGACTACATGTTTTGATAACTGTGAGACATGGAAACTGTGATACATTTGTTTTTTATTTAAAATATATATTATTTCTGTTTTTTAATGTTTCGATATATGTATATGTATTTTATAAAAAAAAAATAATAGGATTACTGTATGGCTTTAAAAAAAAAAGTAGTTGTGTATCACCCAAGTCATATAATTTGACATCAGTATGAGAGCAGATTTTTTTAGGTGAACTATTCCTTTAAGACTTAAGCTTGCATGCATTATGGCCTAGGTGTTTGCATTGGTGTTGTCAATGATTGTCCATTAAAGAGCATTTTTTTACAGGTCTACCTTAGGTTATCTATTAACATCGACTAATAGTCCCAACCTTTGGTTTAAACAAACTTTTACCGGAAGCTACATTGTCTAAGTGCGACACAGAACGCAGCTCCCATTTTTTATGAGGACGCTAACCAATACCAAGATTGTGCCTTATCACCTAATGTCAGAACCCAGGTAGGTCAGCCCTTTTTCTCAGAACAGGGGAAGTTTCTACCAGGACAGAACATTCCAGCCGTCCTTGAAGAGGAGATTCAGTGCGTCAACACCCACCTCCATGCTTGAATGGTCCTTTGGTGATTTTGGAGATTCCTGATGTAATAGTCTGAAGGACAGTGAGCCTCAGTGAACACAAGAGAGAGCACAAGAGAGATTTTGAGGGAGTTTGAAAGGAGAAAGTGCGGAGACATGGCGGCTTTCGGTCTGGAGTTAGTGGGAGTCACGCTCTCGGTTCTTGGCTGGCTTCTCAGCATTGTGTCCTGTGCTTTGCCCATGTGGAGAGTCACCGCATTCATCGGTACCAACATCGTCACGGCGCAGGTGTACTGGGAGGGAATCTGGATGAGCTGTGTGGTTCAGAGTACTGGACAAATGCAGTGTAAAGTCTACGACTCCATGTTGGCTCTTCCCGCAGACCTACAGGCGGCCCGCGCTCTGGTGGTGGTGTCCATCATCTTGGGTGTTCTTGCGCTCTTTGTCTCTATAGTGGGGGCCAAGTGCACCAACTGCATTGAGGATGAAGGGGCCAAAGCCCGTGTGATGATCAGCTCTGGTGCCGCTTTCATAACGGCCGCGGTCATGCAGCTTATTCCCGTGTCCTGGTCT
Source organism: Schizothorax lantsangensis (assembly GCA_027422415.1). Classification (NCBI taxonomy): domain Eukaryota; kingdom Metazoa; phylum Chordata; class Actinopteri; order Cypriniformes; family Cyprinidae; genus Schizothorax; species Schizothorax lantsangensis. Next base: position 16,251,815 of record CM049859.1, read on the forward strand.
GCGAACACCGTTATTTTGGAGTTCTACAGTCCACTTGTTCCAGAAGCTCAGAAGATGGAAATAGGAGCATCTCTGTACCTCGGCTGGGCCGCCGCGGCACTGTTGCTGGTTGGAGGCTCCATCCTGTGCTGTAGTTGCCCACCTAAGGATGAGATGAGGTACCCGCCGCAAAGTCGTATTGCCTACTCAGCCCACCACTCAATGGCTCCGAGTACCTACAACAAGAGAGACTATGTCTGAGGACCTCAGAGGACTTTTGCATTTTACTGTCTGTCTTTCATTGAAAGATAATTGTGAGTTGAGTTGGAGGTAACTCAAAATTTTGTTTACTTTTTCTCCATATTTCTACATGCAGTTGTTTTGTCCAAACAGTGTCCATTGTCACTCCACACTTTTTTTTTATAGATATATTTTAGCACCACTTGCATAAATCATCTTGTGTAGTACATTGTTTGGACTGTATGTTTTAAATCAAATTTGTAAGTTGATTTATAATGGGAAAATGTCAGTTGTTTTATTTTTGTAGTCTTGTGTGCTTTCATTTACTGTTTTTAACTTTTCTTTTACAGTTTAGCTAAAGCTTTTTGAGAATTAATATTTTTATACTTTCATTTAAAAGAGTAATAACGGCTTAAAACGAAATGGAAAATCTTGTACTAATATGTTTATACTTAGCTTGAACTGCAATCAACTCTGTTAATGTTTAGTTGTGTTTATGGTTTATTTCAGTGGCATTCTCATTCTCTAAAACTCTGTTAAAATCGGACGGACAACTGTCTAGATATGGAAAATATCTACACAGTAGCTTTGGACTTTAGCAATGATCAACTGCCAGATCTTTTTTCTACAGTCTATCTGTGCATGTGTTACAAAATAAAGCAAGAGTGGATGCATGGCTATGCAAAACTGACAAAAGGGAAAACATTCGCTTTGTTTCTCTCAGTAGAGAGACACAAACACCAGACTGGATTTAGCCTCAAAGTTCAAGTTCCACTGGACAACACAACAGAGAAACGATGAGACTATGTGCAGGCACCTCCCAAAGTTTCGTTAGTTTATTGTTCATGTTTGTGTGTTTGTTGTTTATCACTAAATAATTAGAACATGTATTTAAATAAGTATAATCGATTTATAATTGAATTCTTGATTATCAAAAACAATTAACACCAATAAATTAAAGAATCTCCATGTGTTCATTTCAGATCTTTGATCATTTGTTGACTTTGAGGGCTTTCCACACTGCGGGCTTAACCCAGAGTTATCTTTTTAAACATTGGTTAAAGGCCACATTTACCCTTGGATTAAGCAACGTTTCACATGATGCAAGATTATCATGGTAACAGTGTAAAACAGTGGGGTGCTATAATGTTTTAGCAAACACTTATAAACCAAAGAGTGCTTACCTCATTACATATTCATGAGCTTTGTACGTCGCAGAAACGTGCACGGAGTGACGTACAGCGACGGCAAATGCGTTAACTGAGGAGAAACTCAGTGATAATTAAATCGTTTGAAAGAGTATAATAAACAGATTTGTTAAGGTAAGTAAATAGGCTATCGTTTAAATGAGGTAATAAAAAATGTCAGTTTATTATACAAATCTATAATAATCAGAGAAATCCAACTCAACATAATCAACGAATGAATGAATGAATGAAATGAAAATAGATTTAGCAGAGTTATTGCATTAATGCTTAGTTGACACTTGGACCGGTAAATGATAATACTTAAGTATCTTAATACTTTTGTTTCGGCATTTCACCAGCTCATTTTGTAATCTGTAGTGTAAAAACGTTTAATCGACGTTTTAAAAAGATTAATCAACACAGACGCCATATCTGATGCAAAAGTGAGGCTGTACCACTGATCTATTATAGATCACTGATATCTATAATATATACAGCTGTACGGATGGAGATGCTGCTCATTGTCCAACAATGTCTAACGTCATCATGTCCGTTTTTCACATCCTTTGTTTTCTTAAGTTTTAATGTCCACTTGTATTGTTTTGGGAAGCAGTGTTGGGAGTAAGGCATTACAAGTAACGCGAGTAATGTAATCCCAATCCCGTCTATGGATAATCCGGTGTTATGCACATTTTCGACCCCCTGCCAAATTATTACCCCCTCATTGAAATCGCCCCTCCCCTCCCCCACACCTAAACCTAAACCTAAACCTACCAATAGGCTACTAGGGGGGTAATAATCTGGGTCAGAACTCGGCACAACACTGGCCCTGGTAATCAGATTACTTTTTTCAAGTAATTTAACTAGTAAAGTAACGCATTACTTTTTAATTTACAATAAAATATATTTTTATTTAAAAAAAAAAAACCTATTTAAAGAAAAAAAAACTTGAATTTAACAAACATAAAATGTTCCAATCATGTTTCTAAATTAACTTGACAAAGAAACTAAACGAAATATAACCACTTTGCCATTAAAAAACAAAACTGAACTTTTTTAATGGCTGCAACAGCAGCTGTGTAATGGGGAAGAGAGAGAAGAAAAAAAAGACACGGGCTCTATATTCGCTCCCTTGTTTCAATTAAAAGTTCCCCCTCGGTTCGGCAGGCCCCCAATCTGCCCGGGCCCATATGCACCTGCATACCCAGACGCTACGCCCCTGTTGACACCCCTGTTCTAGATTAAATGTGAACATGCATTTACTCATCTCACATGCACAAAAACTGATTCAATAGTCCTCAAAATGAATAAAAACATTAAATGTATTAAATAACACAAATATATTTTATGTATTTAATCCCATTTTATTAACCAATATCTTTTCTGCTGACCTTCGATGATGCAATTCAAACATAGTAATAAGATAAACATGACATTTGTTGTTTCTTGTTTTTTTTAATTGCTGAAGAGTGTTGAACTTTCTTCTCCTGCATTCTAAGCTTCATGCAATCCAGAATGGCTGAGGCTTATTAATTTCACTTTTGTTGTGAAAGGGCCTTTACATTTGCCAAAAATAGAAATTTTTATATTAAAAACAAACAAGCAAGCCCAGCCCAGATGAGAAAAAGTAACGTGAAAGTAACTTAATGCATTATTTTCCATTTAAAGTAACTAAGTAATGCAGTTTTTAGCGAGTAATGGAATATTGTAATGCATTACTTTTAAAAGTAACTTTCCCCAACACTGTTGGGAAGACATATTTCCAATGTTTGTGACAGTAGTACAAGCTAATGAATAAAATTTCCTCAAATCACAGCACTCCTTTAAAATGGCATATTCTGATAATGTTTTGGGTTTGTTTCCATAGCCTTCATATCAAGGTAAAATTCAGACACTAAAATAACAAATTAGTGACATCACTAAAACCTGTTTATCCTGATTTATGATGCTGTAGACCAAGAAGAGGAAACAGAGTCAACAATAATGATTTTTCTGTACATCTGTTAAAACCAGCCCGATCTCACGGCTGACCTACATCTAACCCCGCCACTAACCCTACCCGTCACTGGGGTTTAGACAAATCATATGAATTTGTACGAATTAGCCACCTCGTAAAATATGTACGAATTGCCGTGAGATAGCATTGGTTAAAACCCAACACCAGCTCATACTAAAAAAAAAACACACTTTTGAAGTCAGTCAATAAAATCCATCTTTCAACACTGTCTTAATCTTTAGAAAGTTGGAGATCCTTCATATACACCATCACTAACATCTCCAGTGTGAAATATTAAGTGTGATTCAGGTGAAATATTAGCCCTCTTCTCCACCCCCTTGATTATTGGTTTGTTCTTCCAGGTGCTTTTTCATGGCTGAGCCTGTTTCTCTACTCCATACAATGTTAGTAGGAATTAGATTACAAGGGAAAGCCAATACCAGTATATTGTTCTTCTCCCCGCAGTGGCCATAGCAGGCAGGTGAAGTGCACAAACCTGTATCACATCCTCTATGTCATCACGTTAAGGTCCTCCTCCACTCGCACCTGTCTCTTTGGGAATATAAAGGCTGCTTGGCTTCACAGCACTTTCACAGGCTACACAAAGAAAGGAAGAATTGGAACGCAGACATCTATATTGACATCTCAGCACTAGGTAAATGACATTCCTTCCTCCATTATTTAATCTTCTGTTAGTACAGCTTTTATTTGTATATAATCTTCACAACTAAGCTACATTTCCTTATAGGTAAAAAGTACCCCTAAAAGGCACCATGTCGATGGGATTGGAGATCGGGGGCATTGCCCTGGGCATTATCGGTTGGATCATTAGCATTGTTGCTTGCGCTCTTCCAATGTGGCGTGTTTCGGCCTTCGTTGGCGCAAACATCGTCACAGCACAAGTCATCTGGGAAGGTTTATGGATGAGTTGTGTCGTACAGAGCACCGGACAGATGCAGTGCAAGGTCTACGACTCCATGCTGGCTCTATCTCAGGACCTTCAGGCTTCCAGAGCCATGTCGATCGTCGCCATCATCTTGGCCGTCCTGGGCGTGTTGATCTCCATCATGGGTGCCAAGTGCACCAACTGTATCGAGGATGAAGCAGCCAAGGCCAAAGTGATGATCGTCTCCGGTGTGATGTTCGTTATTGCCGGCATCCTGGAGATCATTCCACCGGCTTGGGTGGCACACCAAACCATTCGGGACTTCTACAACCCCTTACTGAGCAACGGTCAGCAAAGAGAGCTTGGGTCGTCCATCTACATAGGGTTTGCCGCTGCTGCTTTGTTACTGATTGGAGGAGCGATGCTGTGCTGCACCTGTCCACCACGGGAGAAGAAGTACAAGCCAACAAGAATGGGCTACTCCGCTCCACGTTCCACCAGTGCTGGATATGACAGGAAGGACTATGTTTAAAAAGGTTTTAGTAGAAAAATACAAACAAAGAATAAATAGAAGGATTTGAAGATCTCACAGAAAGGGTGGAGATACTTCTGAAAGGACTCCGCAATGAAGGGTCATACGATGCTGTCAATATTTGCTTTTCGGCTGTTTAAGACTGGTGTGTGTGCGTGTGTGTGTGTGTTAAGGGCTGTTTTTGTAGGCTTACCTGTCAGGGATTTTGTGTTTATACATTTCATATACATTTATAATATTGTATATGCTGTTGTTTAAATTTTCCCATTTTTTGTTCAGCTGTTCTTGCTTTTTGTGTCAAAAGGTCATCAAAGGCATAACATGGTGTCAAAATTTATATTTAGAATTGTTCTAAGCAGACATAAATAGGCAAAGATATATGATATGTGACAGAGACAGATATATTATTTTATGAAAACAGTCGCTGTGTCAGTCTGATGGCTTATCTATCACTTATGTATGTTGACAGGAAGAGGAAGACTTTAGCTCTTTACATGTATTTGCTTATGAAAATTTCACTGGAGACAGAAACTGAACATGTATTTTGTGTTTCCTTTTAGGTTTCAGTTTTTGAGGTTGTACATCATTTCCTTTCAGTATAGTTACAACTTTTTGTACAATTGTTTTATTATTCATAGATATTTTTACAGATTTAAAAGACATTGTTGAGTGTGTTTTCTAGATAACCAATTTAAATATTTGTCAATTGTGTTGCTTTTATATTATCAAAATTGAATGTGCGGAAATGTAAAATAGTTCAATAGCTTATATATTAAACAAATGGTCAGTTACTGCACACAATAGACTGTTGGAGTGGTTGTACCTGTTTGGCTCTTTGTTGTACAAATAGGGCAGTAATGTGACACATTCTGAGAGCGACCACTCGATTACAAACCTTGGGCAAGCTGTACTGTTTGCTATAGGTGGTGTCAGACAGATCCAACCAAAACCAGTCTGAACAACTGGCAAGGGGAAGAGGGATGGGGTTTGGAAAGAAAACTTATAAGGCACTAAATGTTTAGTTTACCTTATGCATATACTGGATGTCTGTACTTAATTCCACTGTAATTTAAAAATAAATGCAATAAAAACAAGATTTATGCTCTTAAGAGTTCATTAGATCCTTTCAGCTGATGCACATTGAGCAGCAAACAAAAATAAAGAAAGTTGCACACAAACTAAACTATGGATTCAAAATGAAATTCCACATGCTGCTTTAAGCACAAGTTCAATTATTCCTTTTAATTCTTGGTAAAGAATATCTTCTTAGCTATTCATAAAATGTATAACTATTGAAATGGGGACTCTTGGTAATGAGTTCTATTTCAAAGGCAGGCAACAGGCCACGAAACCATGGTGAGTTGCAAACACATAACCCTAAGGGATATTAATACAAGCCTGTGCTCTATAATGCTGTAGCCATAGAGACAATGCTCCACCTGTCAGAGGGGGGGAGGGGAAACTCCATGACTCACCTGGTGTGTTTGCTGCAAGGCTTCCTTCAATGCAAAGCTCATCTAATGTGAATATATAGAACATTTGTGTAATTATACTTTTATTATTATTATAAATATAACAGAGAGCAGCACAAACATTATTGTGCTTTTGCCTGCATGTTAAAGAAATCAATTTTAACAACAATAAGTAAACTGTTGTGTAGAAGTTTTAGGTGTAGAGAATGAGGAAGAGTTAAAAGGTTATATAAAAGTGTTTTTTACTGAACAGTGTAATTTAGAGAGATCACCATGAACACGAAGACAAAGATTAACTAAGATTTATGTATGGTTTATGCTCTGTTATTGTATTAATCAAGAGATCATATTTCCAACAACTCCACCTCCAAGACCTCACCAGTATTTACTTTTCATACTGAGAAACATATTTGTCACACGCTCTAAAAAAAGACTGTAAAAATAGGGTGCAATATACATGAAGGTCATGCTACTAAATGTCAGTCAAATGTAAGTAAACTACTGGCAGAAAATTACCAGTATCCTTCCTGTTTTTCTACAGATTTTCTGTGCATACAATTATCAGTCAACTTCAGTATTGGTACATATTTTAATTTAAATATTCACTGATTTAAAAAAATATCCACAGTTAAGAACTCTGTAGAATCATTTTTCTAACAGACATATTCAAATGAAATTATGTATTTTGTAACTCTCTAAAGTAATCATTATATTCAAATACATTTTATATAATGTGCTAAATCATTTAAAACATTATTCATACAATTTTAGATGCTGTAAGCATAATTCTCTCAGCCTGCAGTGTTGTTTATCTCAGGAATGTGAAGAAGGTTTCCTCCCCTCATGGGAGAAGGTTACAGAAAAGCGGATGTAGCTATTTTCTCTCATTCTTTCCAGTCAACAAACTGAGTCTTTTACGAAAGGAATGATTTGCAGTCTATGCAACAGGATCTATCTTGCCAAATAAAAAGTAACCATAAAATTGATAATCAGAGGGCACATTTCCCTCCTTTTCTTCACCTTCTTCTCCCTAATCAATGCAGTATTATGTTTGATTATTCACTCAGTGTAAACTAAAGGAGACAGGTTCAAAGGTTGAGGTCAGATATGCAACGTAAGGATTTCTTTATCATATTTTTTTTAATATTTTAAGATAAACACATCTATAGGTTCCATAAAGGTGGTGACGTGATGTCATACAACTCATTCTGTCCCTTTGAGAAACCTAACTAGTGTAAAATGGGTGCAGGGTAATGTTGAGCCACACAAAATGACCTCTGGTTGAAGGTTAGGTGCAATGCAGTAGCTTACAATATGTGTTCAGTCGCTTAGTTCAGTTTTACACAAATGTAGCCTACATAAAAACATTGAATATATTTCTGGCTGTATGACAGATTGCTTCAGAGTTGAGATTTGTTCCCCAGTTGTAAGCTGCTTTGGATAAAATCATCTGCAATATCACATAAAATGCATATATATGCAATGAAAACTAGTTTTTTTTTTTCCTCTCATTATGTGCAGTTACTTAAATTGAGTAATTAAATTCTCACAAAAAAGGAACATTTAATTTGAAAAGAGCACATTTTTGGCCACTGGATACATCCACTTGCAAACTCCCCCACCCCCTTTTCTTCTGCTTTCTTCATCTTTTTCTTCCTCTTCTTGTGTTTATTAGCCTATTTGAAGGCAAAAACTGTATGTTATTATAATGATATATACAATGATATATTGCTCAGTAACCAGTATTATTATTGATAAATGTTTGCTCACAGTGATATGACTATATGCTTAGTTTTGTGAATGAATTGACTTTATTTTCTGTTTTGCAAATTAACAAAGGAAGAGTAGCCTAATGTTTTTTTTTTTTTTTTTTTTTTAGTAGGCTATTACACTTAGCTAATAGTTTAATAAAGTTATAGCAGGATCTTGGAAACAGATTTTACTGGAGATATCTAACTGAAGAATATGGAATTATGTTACAAAGCACATTATTGTAGGCTGTTCTAATCCACCTGCAGTGTAGAAAATGACACCACGTGACCGAAACCATAGCAGGTGAGGAGCTTTATTTGCTTATGTTTCTCGAGACTGCCCGGCGGAAGTCTGTTTATATGTCACGGTCAGTTCCGTCAAGGACATTTCCTTTTTTTTTTAACCCCCAGACAAAGACATAGCAGCAACATATTTATTTTGGGGTGGGGGGGGATTAGACTTTTGCGTCAAATATGGCCTCTTTGTAGGCTACTTTATATGTAGCCTATTTAAATGTACATTGTTGTGTTCCTTGTCTCATATTCATTCCCAGCCAGGTGTCAAATAAATTAACTTTTACGTTCTTAAAATCATTCGCGAAGACGGGACCCAACATCACGTGACCATAATCTGCCAAATCCCTAGTTCTGCAGTGACCTTCTACTGTTCAGTGTCCGTGAACGTCTGCTCATTCCTTTGATAAAACAGGGCAGAAGGAAGCAAGCAGGTCAGGTTTCTGGCGCTGTATTCATTTTATAGAAGGCTATTTATGCCTACAACATCGCATTTCACAACATAGGCTATCTAATCTGGTCATTTCACTAACACCCATAGTTAATGACTAAAATTGAGTTTTCTAAGATTATAGTTTTATTGAAATGAAGCTTATTCATCTATACATACATTATTCGTTCACAAAATAAAATATATGTAGCGTACATGTCACCATATACATAATGAGTAAAATATAGTCTAAAACAGGTGACAGGTTTCATTACAGTACATGATTATTTATGTAAGTTTATCCCATTCATTTCTTAGGGCCTTTAAGTAAAAAAAAAAATGCCTGTTATAAACCTACCAAATAATTTCCAGAGATCGATATGCATCAAGGTTATTATTCAGCAGTGCTAACATTGTCTTTTTTCTTATTTTTCTCTCTTTGTGTGTGTCCCTTCTGCATGTGCCCTCACCATGGTGACTGTGATCATTAGCTGCTTTATCCTCACTGCTGGGTTGCCTATAGCAGCAGGAGACATGGAGGAGGATGAAGCTCTCACTCTGTCACTTTCTCTTTAGATGCACATAAACAAGCTGGCCCTCTTAGTTTGTCTGAAATAAGAGAGGGGACTGTGAAAGCAGTTAACCCTAAATAACCCTCACTGATGAAACTGTAACTACAGTAGCCTATGTCCTGTAAATGTGGGAAAACATGTTTAATTATCGGTTACTTTGAACCAAGAAAGGTATACAAACTATATACACAACATTAAATGTTCCCAACAACATATGTTTTAAAGTACTCAGTGTAATAGGCCTAAATGGTCTTTAAACTTCCCATAATCTTTTTATTTGAGGATCTTATTGTTAACACTGTCATGCTTCTTCTTTTAATTTTCTACTGCCTATTATTTGCTGTGGAATATTTTGTCTTGTGTTCATTTAGTCATGCCATTGTCTGTAGACTTCCCCTTAATTTGGCTTTTTGCATGTCAAAACATGTCCTCTTTGTTAAATTATATTAAATATTGTCAGGTCTAACTCAAAGGCTATTTAATTGAAAGGATTGTGCCAGTTTTGTTGTTGAGAACGTTGGTGGGAGCTTGTTTGTGAAGATGATATGAAAATCTTTCACATCCATTTCACAGTCTACATTCAAATGGCCTTTGCAACATTGATGATTGATGAACAAAAGAATTGATGTCAGCTGATAAACTTAAAATGCAAAACTTCAGTTCTCATTTGCTTAGGCAGATGAGGTTATTGTATTGGATTTTGTATAATAATAATAATTATTATTATTATTATCATCATCATCATCATCATTATATTATAGTTAGATAATAAGAAATAAGCTATTTTTGTACTCTTGGAACACCAAATTAGATAAAGGGTTTTCAGCAAAAAAGGGTTAAGAAACTGTATAGGGCTTATCCTAATGTAAGTTTAAAACTTTTTTTTTTCATTTAAATTGTTTAGCTTTTATAAACGATCAGTTGTTTTCTTTGCAATGCATGAAAGCAAACAGTCAATTATAAAGGCTGTTGTCATGGTCTGTGGCGCCACTATCTGGTCAAACTGGTCCATAAGCAGTGTTTACTGATTTATCCAAATATATTTTCCTCTCTTTGTTTTATCTTCCCCTACTTTAATTTATTGCCTCTCGTGTACGTGCATAGTCATACACTAAATATTATTTCCGAAAGTTGTGGCGTCTGAAAGCTCGCTATCTTTGCAGGCATATAGACGACGCACGACGTAGTGACATCACGAACAGTCTGGGTTGTCGTTCTGCGGTGTTGCCATGACCGTTTATTTTATGCTTCTTCAGGTTGTTGTTGTTTTTTCACTAAGTTGCTTATAAATATCATATTAAACATAAATCATACAATTTCATATAAATACAGTCACGTTTTTATGAATGCTATTGCTCAAACTACCCGAATGATGTGTATGCGTATTAGTAACTTATAGATGTGAGTGCAAAAGAGCGATGATTTAGCTGGCTAGTTGTGTATGTGAAACATTTTAATTGTTTTTGAAAAAGAACTGGAAATACATTTTAGCTTCAGATAAGTATTTAGTGTATGTTTTGTCACGTTTCAATTATACATTTATTGTTTATTTTATTTTTCCAGAGAGATCTGGCAACACTGTGGTGCGGTTTCCCCAGTGCTAGCTAAACATCATCACGACCTCTGAAGTGGCCCGGTCGAATGAATGAAGTCCGGACAGAGGTTTTAGAATGTCAAATTTTGCCATGAGTGCCCTGTGCCGTATTTTAACCAGGGGAGTGTATTGCGGCCCGTCGTCTTGTTTATCTGTACCGGCACTTCGGGATTTTTGCAGCGGAGTCTCGGGACTGGACCGTGCAGGCAGTGACAGCTTGCGAGCCGCCAGGTGTTACACCTTTAATGTTCCGGTTCAAATACTGTTAATTACACAGGTCTACATGTGTGAGAGAGGGCTGTTGCATTAAAAAGCTCCTTAATTTATTTTAAAGTAGATGTCTATGCAGTCTGTACCGCATTAGCCAATTAGCCAGGTGTAGGTAGTTTTATTAAAAGAAAAAAAAGAGACAAACCAAAGCAAAAATGGCTAATTATAAACGTTATGTTCTGTTTTGGCTATTTACAGGTGATGGTCACATAAATAAAATTATACATTAGATAGAACTCTATTGTTATGATTCTATAAACAAGGTCATGTGTCCAGTCAACTCATATCTCAAAATAACGTGTTATTAAATCCTGATCTCTTATGAAAGCAAGCTGTCATAATTGTTTTGATTGTGTGATGGTCTTCATCTTTGTCTGCTTTGCTCTCTCCTAGCCCTGTAAATTTGACCTACGATGTGTTTGATGGGAAAGGAGACAGCACGCCATTGGTGTTTCTTCATGGTTTATTTGGGAGCAAATCAAACTTTCACTCCATAGCCAAGTCCCTGGTCCAGCGGACTGGCAGGAAGGTATGCCTCCGGTTTCTCCAGTGGTTTAGAGGTGCTGTGTGTGTTAGAAAAGTCTGTGCGAGTGTCCTGACTGTACTTTGTCTAGTTAGGTGCTGACAGTAGATGCTCGCAACCATGGCAAAAGCCCACACAGTCCTGTCTTGACCTATGAAGCAATGACTCACGATCTGACGCATCTGCTTGGACAGCTGCACATTGGGAAGTGTGTCCTGATTGGACACAGCATGGGCGGCAAGGTTGCAATGACAGCAGCTTTGTCACAGGTATTACATGCTGTATAATTTATTTCTTGCTTGTGTGTATCATATTGAAACATCTTTTAGGCCTTCTGTAAGGCTAAGGGTCAATGACATGACATTCATGATGATGTATTAATTTATTCAAATATACATAAAAATGCAATTCATGCACACAGTGACTTGAATGCATTCCTTATATGATGATGGTTTTAAATTTATGAATTAAAATGAATTTTGATATTTTTAAGGGGTATGAAGTCAAAAACTGCACGGTGATACAATTGTCAGATCACAACGAAGATAAAAAGACTAATTTTAAGTAGTATGGCATAATTATTTCATATTATTAATTGTTTTAGTATTATGTCTTAGAAATTAAGCAGTCAAACCGTTTTGGATATTTTTCTGCCAAATCAAAATCATGTGGTACAGCCACCATGCAGAAACATGTGACCCTCTTTACTGTGTGCCAAGTTCAATAAGTCAAATAAAATATATCTTATAATTTTACATTTACATGACAAAACAATGTTAGTTTGGGTTATAGATATCATAAATGTCATGTTATTAAAAATACCATGAAAATAGATCTTAAGCAAGGATGCATTAAAATTTCAGCTTTACATTACAAAATTTAAATAAAATTTAAATATATAAATTATATTTTTTATTATTAAGTTTATAAAGTTGTGTGTGTTTATATACAGTATCTCACAAAAGTGAGTACACCCCTCACATTTCAGCAACAATTTTAGTATATCTTCTCAAGGGACAATACTGCACAAATGAAACGTGGATGTATTTTAGAGTAGTCAATGTGCAGCTTGTATAGAAGTACAGATTTACTGTCCTCTAAATATAACTCAACATATAACCATTATTGTCCAAATAACTGGCAACAAAAATGAGTACACCCTAAGTGAAAACTGTGTCCAAAGTGTCAATATTATTCAGCATCACGTTAGTTCAGGCAGGCCACGTCAGTCAAGCTCGCATCAGCTGATAGTCAGCTGTTCCTGACGTGTACCAATCCAGTCTTGATGACACCTATCACAAGCGGTCTATTTAAATTCCCATTCTTCAGCGTCTCTTCCATCCCATCGCTGCTTGCATTTAACTCCCTCCTCCAACCCCAACTCCACCTAACTGAACCTGCTATCTGATCTGACTTGTTTCTTCCTCATACAGTCACTCCATTGCAAGCATTCTCTATCACGTTTTGTTTTCTACAACTCATGTAAATTGGGAATTGTAATCATGTATGCTCATAATGGTTCTGTTCTGTACCCCAGGGGGGGTTTGTCTTGCTGCTCTCCCCGCTCTGTCCAAGCATGGCTGCATGGACAGGCGTGTGGAGTGTTGCCCAGAACAGAACCATACCACCAACACTAACTGTATGCATTTAATTGTAATAAATATACTTGACGAAAATGGTCCTGATTGAATTGTAGGGGCACCATTGTTATCTAGCACTGCCTTAATCCTCCTGGGCATGGAATTCACCAGAGCTGCACAGGTTGTTGCTGGGATCCTCTTCCACTCCTCCATAATGGCATCACTGAGCTCCTGGATGTTAGACACATGGTGCTTCTCCACCTTCTGCTTGAGGAATGCCCCACATGTGCTCAATAGGGTTCCGGTCTGGAGGCATACTTGGCCACTCCATCACCTTCACCTTCAGCAGCAAGGCAGTTGTCATCTTGGCGGTGTGTCTGGGGTGGTTGTTATGTTGGAAAACAGTTTCTGAAGGGAGGGCATCATCTTCTGCTTCAGAATGTCACAGTACATGTTGGAATCCATGTTTCCCTCAATGAACCGCAGCTCCCCAGTACCAGCAGTAGTCATGCAGCCCCAGACCATGATGCTACCACCACCATGCTTGACTGTAGGCAAGGCACAATTTTCTTGGTACTCCTCACCAGAGCGTCGCCACACATGCTGGACACCATCTGAGCCAAACAAGTTTACCTTAAACTCATCAGACCACAGGACATGGTTCCAGTAATTCATGCTCTTGGCCAGGTTGTATTCAGCAAACTGTTTGCAGGCTTTTTTGTGAGCCAGCTTCAGAAGAGGCTTCCTTCTGGGATGACGGCCATGAAAACTGACTTGTTGCAGTGTGTGGTGTATGGTCTGAGCACTGACAAGCTGACCTTCCACTTCTGCAACCTCTAAAGCAGGCATCCTCAAATCTGGCCCACTCCTGCAGAGTTTAGCTCTAACCCTAATCAAACACACCTGAGCATGCTAATCAGAGTCTTCAAGATCATTAGAAAATCACAGGTAGGTGAGTTTGATCAGGGTTGGAGCTAAACTCTGCAGCGGATTGGCCCTCCAGGGAAAGATTTGAGGAACCCTGCTCTAAAGCAATGCTGGCAACACTCATGCATCTGTTTTTTGAAGCCAGCTTCTGCACCTGACGCACAGCACAAGGACTCAACTTCTTTGATCGACCCTTGCGAGGGCTGTTCCGAGTGAAACCCATCTTGGAAAACCTCTGTATAACCCTGGCCACTGTACTGTAACTCAGTTTCAGGGTGTTACCGAACTTCTTATAACCTCGGCCATGAATAGGACATGTGGCTTTGCGTGGTTAAACGATGTATAGCTGTTATCACTTAAGGTGTACTCAGTTTTGTTGCCAGCTTTTTTGACAATAATGGCTGTATGTTGAGTTATTTTCAGAGGACAGTAAATCTTTACTGCTATACAAGTTGCACATTGACTATACTCTAAAATATATCCACGTTTCATTTCTATAGTATTGTCCCTTAAAAAGATATACTAAATTGATTGCCGAAATGTGAGGGGTGTACTCACTTTTGTGAGATACTGTATACACACACACACACACACACACACACACATGCATATATAATATATTTTAATATTTGTAATATTTTTTAATTGATTTTTTTAAAGATATGTACAAGTACTTGTATTCAAAGTCTATGTTATTACTTTTTTATTATTTTGTCTCTCTATCTAATTCAGCCTAGTTTAGTGGAACGTTTGGTGGTCGTGGACATTAGTCCCTCTCTGACTTCAGTCCACACCAGTTTCCATGCCTACATTCAGGCAATGAAAGAGATGAAGATAGCCAGTAATATCCCACGTTCCACAGCACGAAGACTGGCTGAAGACCAGCTCAGGAAGTTAGTTAAGGTAACCATATTAACTAGAACAGTTTGGACTTTTATCAGTTAATTTTTTTTATTGCTTGTGTTGTTTTTATTGCAATTCTAGAATAAATCACCCACATTTATGTTGTTTGCAGGAGCGTTCAGTGCGTCAGTTCCTCCTCACTAACCTGGAGGAGCAAAATGGTCACTACGGCTGGAGGATTAACCTGGAAGCCATCTCAAACCACCTAGAAGACATCATGGGTTTTCCTCATTTTATTAACACCTATGAGGGTCCAACTCTTTTCTTGGGTGGCAGTAGTTCAGCCTATATAAGGTAAATTAAACCACTACTTGCTAACTCAATCTCTTTCTATTACTTGTGAATATTTGAATGTCTTAAATGCATGTTTATTTAAGCATACACCTGTTTTCTTGCTATGGACCCCTTGTTATTCTCTTAGCTCGGAAGATTACCCTGAAATCCAGAGGCTCTTTCCTTGTGTTGATATCCAGTACATCCCAGATGCCAGTCACTGGATTCATGCTGACAAGCCTTTGGATTTCATCAGCTCCATAATAACCTTCTTACAATCATAGTCCTTGTCTCAGGAAAGGATACGCACAGGTGGGCCCAATCATAAAGGGACAGTGAATGAATTGTAAGGGTATGGACCAAGCTGTCTCTTACCTTAGTCTCTTACCTTATAATGCACAACTGAATCGTTACATAATTCCTGATAGTTAGTGTATTCATTTTTTAATGTGGTATTTGCACTGTGGCTTAGCATAGTACATTAAATGCAATTCTATCAAAAGGATATGTAGAAATATGTCCGTGACGTTCAATCAAGGACATTTGTTTGTAGCTCTGAAGTGTAACAAGGTACATAACAGTGGATCCAGTGGCTTTAAAAAACGAAATACTTTACCTTCATGAAATTGAATTTTTGTTCAATATTAGGATTTTAATTGTTTAATTATACTAAATTATAATTGGACTAGAATTACATTTTCCTTTTTTTAATATATAATCTTTTTAAGCATATTGTTGACATGGACACCCTTTCGCTGTTCTCTGATAACAAATACAAAGATGTCTATGCAACAGTGTGTGACTTATTTAACAGTTTCAAGCCGAAAGCATCTCTCACAGACTCATCTTAAGGTCCGATAAGACCACAACACTTTGACGTACAGCCAAGGCTGTGTTTGAATTTGTACTCCTTTTCTGCAAACAGAAAATTAAATAGTTTGTGAAATGTTTTAACTAATGCTATAGGGCATTATAGCTTAGCTCTCTCTGTTGTTTAAAAACTGTTGAGCCTGTGTTATAAGTTAAGTGTTTTATTAAAACAGTTTTTTATGGCTTTACAACAAACAAAGATGCTGCAATGTAACCAAGACACCTTTCAGAGCATCAAGAGTTATGAAATCAGGTACTACATTTCTGTTAAATACAACGGTTTTACTAGAAATCTTTCTTTTTTGGCCCTGGGTCCTTTTTCTTTTAAGCCCCTTGTTCTGTGTTTTAAAACTAGTTCTGTGTATTTAACGAATAATCAATAAACAGATCAAATACATAAGCATGTGGTTAACAAAACCTGTTTTGGTGCTTGTTCGACTATTAGACGCAGCACAGAAATGTTAGTGTGATTTATCACAGAAAGAACAATGTGCCTACCTCTGCACACTGTTTGTCCTTTAATCTTGGTAGGTTTATTAGTTATCTGTAGGTTTATCGCTATTATTGACGTACCAAAGCAGGGGTTTATGGAAAGATTTTCCTTGACCAGTGGTGTGCTGACATTATGTGGCACACATTTAAGAATAAACGTACACGTACTGTTTTTGGCAGTCTTTAGTATAAAAACTGCTGTTATAAGGGGATATTTTTGTTCATTGTGAAAGTGTCGATGTTTGTAAACGATGAGTATTTTGTATATTCATATACAGTACTGGTTATATAAATGTATACTATATTAAATATATATTTATGATTACAATATCGTAATGATTGATAAATCAAGAAATATGCTGCAAAATGACATATCCTTAATGTCAGTGTGAGTTTTCTCATGTCACGTAATAATTGTAGTGAATGTGTATGGTGGAACACTAGAGTCGTAGCACTGCCATTGCTTGTTATGTCTATTCACACACAATTTGTTGAGTATTTGTGTTTACGTGGAACTGTATCTTTCAGAATTTAGTTTTCAAAACTGAAGTTTACTGCCAGTGATTAGCAGCAGCGCTAGTTCAATGTCTTTTGCCAGTTACCCAGCTAACAGGAAACGTTCTCAGTTTTGACGTTCTTCAACTTTGGCGTTTAAACATTCTTAGAAAATTCCAGTAATGTTACTAGAATGTTTATTCAAAGCTGTTTGGTCTTTAATAGTGTTCTCAAAAACATTCTTCATGGAGTGTTTTTTTTCTTCCCCCTGAAGTAGTGTTGTTGGATGTTCGTGTAACATTTGTAAACGTTACTGATTGTTTCAGAATTTTCAGAGAACATTCAAAAGTAACGTTTTCATAATGTTTACAATTGATAAAACAGAATGTTCACTTAACTTTTAAAACGTTTAAAAAAACTGGACTTTTTGAACATTTAGAGAACATTCAGAATGTTTTAATAACTTAATGTTAGCGTTAGCATTAGCAAAACATTATTAGAACTTGTTTTGTTAGCTGGGTACTTTATTCTGCTAGATTAAAACACTGACTTGGGTCTTTATTGATCCTGTGAATTTTTTGTTGTTGTTTGTTTTAAGATTTTGTCTGAACTTTTAACAATTCAGTGGGCTGTTTTATAAAGCTAGATTAACTCAAAACATTTTCATTTTAAATCCCTCATTCTTCCTTATGAAACAGCCCTTTGATTTGAAGAATGTACATGTATGCAATACTAAAGAGATGAATCGGTTTAGAACGTAATGCGCAGACATTTATGATGTTGTTTTTTAACAATATAGTATCTGATTAGCTTATTCAGAAAGTACTGAAATTAATATATAGAATTTGGATTTGTTATCTTGGCACTCACAATACTTGATATATTTTCATTGTACGTAATGTATACTTAAACTAAATTAGAGAGTCGGACTTATTCTTGTGGCTTCAAGCAGTATTGTTTGTTTGAAAGTGAACGTAACTAAATGTATTGTTACTATTTGATACACAGTGATATTGGTTCGTTTTATTGATCTAATGTCATGAAAGAGTGTGTGGTCATTCAGGCAGTAACAGTATGAGTCCATGTTGAGCAGTTTGTATGAGTGTATAGCCTTTGCATGCTAGAGTGTATCTGTGTGCAGATTTGTAACTACTCAATAAATGTACAAGTCTTCAACCTGCTTATGTGATTGATTTGCACCGCCTTAACAGATATTTTTACCACATATACAATGCTGTAATTCCACTGTTTTATTCCTATCAGGGGCAACGGTCATTGTGAGTAAACACTTGTTTTTTTTCTCATTTTCAATCTTTCCATTTAGGAAATTGTTTGGAAAAAGTAGCACACATTAGGTGATGTTGCAGCTGCAGTTTCCCTCCAAAGTTGGCTGCACATTTACTTAGCAGCTAAACTGTTATTGAATTCATAATAACGCTAAAATATTAGCATTTTTAAAGAAAAATATGTTGTTTTGCACAGCAACCATCATGCTTAGGTAAATGGGGTGGTGACATATACTGTGGATATGCAGGAAATATCAACTGTTGGTAAACTTTATGTTGGTCTGTTAAAACAGATCTAGGTAGTATGTAAGTATAAAGTAGAACTGTTTGTCACTTACATTACTGTTAAAAAGTTTATTTTTATTTTTTTTATAAATTAATACTTTTATTCCTCAAGAATGCATTAAATTGATCAAATGTGACAGTAAAAGTATTTTTAATATTACAAAAGACTTTTTATTTCAAATTAATGCTGTTGTTTTAAACTTTAAGAATCCTGCTTGCAGTTTCCACAAAAATATTAAGCAACACAAATGGATCATGTGACAGAAAATTTAGCTTTGCCATGGAAGAAATTACTTTTTTAAATGTATTCAAATTTATTTATTGTAATATTTTACATTATTGTTTTTATTGTATTATTTTTTTTTTTTAAACTTACCGACCCCAAACTTTTGAACGGTAGTGCAAATGGCCCTTGAGCTTATTAAAACCCAATGTGGATTAATAATTAATAAAGTAAACAAAACTGGGGCCCTTATAAATCAGCCTTAAGTTGTATATTGTTGTTTCTGTCACCTTTATTCCCTTCTTAATATATTACTAGGAAGTTCATGACTGCAGATCAACAAAACCCTTTAAGATTCTCAGCACAGCAGTCACATTAATATATTCTCTACAGTGTAACGCACATCCATAACATAGTTCAAATGTGTCAAAACATTATTCGTAATATTATTTACATCCTTAGGATTGATGTACAAAATGAGGTGAGGCAATATGATTAAAATCATTGAACAATCACAGAGATGTGAGATCGTCTGAAACGGCCTCATTAGTCCAAAGAAACCGTTTGAAAATTGTCCTCTTTATCGCTCCTTTGTGGCAGAGTCTCGACAGGTCCTTGTGTGCCGATTCTTCCTCGTCTGAACTTGTCTTTCCATGTCTGTGTTCCTGCAGGTGATGGAGACTGGGGGGTCGGGATAGAGGCGTGTATCATGGAGGCGTAATCAGGTTTGGGAGGAAGGGGCTTATTTGAGCGCCGCAGAACATTGAACCCTCTAGACTTCTTCTGAGCCTGTTCTTCCTGCTGCTGTCTGAGGAGCTGGTGATGAAGAATGGTCTGTACGTCATCCTGTAAGAGACAAGACACAGTTCACTGACTGCACAACTGCTTTTAAGTATATCCATGTGGAAAACCAACATGGCCAAATCACATCCATGAGTGTTTTCAAAGGTTTGTTGGAAAACCAGACAGAGTCCAGATGGCAACACAGGGTTCAGATCCAACAGTCCTGCAGAGATGCAGCCCTAGCAGGTGTTCTCCCTACAGTTTACCCTTCCGCCTTGATTACATTAAATAAAATCAATCACATACAGTATTGATGGGATGGTTCACCCAAAAAGGAAAATTACCCCATGATTTACTCACCCTCAAGCCATCCTAGATGTATATGACTTGCATCTTTCAGATGAATACAATCAGAGTTATATTTAATATTAAAGAATGCGGAAGCAAAACAAAACACACGGTCACGAATTAGAAGTACAAAACTAGGATTTGTAAAGAAAAATGTTGGAGGATTTTGATATTTGCCAAAAGAGGAGACTGGTTTTCATTTGCTGTAAACAAAACTTGGTTCTCGTGAGACTAGTATATTCTCACCGGAAACTAGATTACGGTTTATAAAGTTTTAAATATGGATATTCTTCTTACAAAAATGTATTGGTTTGCTTCAGGAGGCCTTTATTAACCCCCGGACCTGTATGGAGTACTTTTTATGATGGATGGAAGCACTTTATTGGACTTCAAAATCTTAAACCACATTTACTGCCATTATAAAGCTTAGAAGAGCCAGGACATTTTTTTTTAATATAACTCTTATTGTATTTGTCTGAGAGAAGCAAGTCATATAGACCTAGACGGTGAGTACGTCATGGAATAATTTTCATTTTTGGGTGAACTATCCTTTTAAATTAAATTAATACTGAATTGTGTATTTTCCAGAATGTTTTTACAACTTTTTTTACTCAATCAAGACTCCAGGAATTCACCTTGTCTGTCAAGGTAAACATGTCTGTTTGATTTTTACCATTTTAAAATGAGCTAGACCAGACATGGAAAAAATACAGGGAAAAAATCTAATATTTCTAGGTAATTAATGTTAATATTTTCTTCCCTTTTTCTTTCCTTCTTATTTTAGACAAATATTCAAAAGCATTTTTATTGATCATTAAATGTGCAATTAAACATACTTTCCAGGCCTCCAGCTCTACGGACAGTTCTAGTCGACTCTGAACAGATTCCAAAAGTTGGTTGTTCAGTGTCATTAGTTCGTTCTTGCTTTTCAGTAGCTCAGTCTCCATTGCTCGTTTCCTGCAATAAAATTAAAAACTGATTCATACACCAAAAACCAAAAGTCTGTTATCAGCTAGCAGATTTATTTCATAACACAAAATAATTAGTGTTAGATATCAACTGAACTCACTTTGCAATGGCTTCATCTCTGTCCCGTAGAGCCTGTTGTAAAATGGCAGCATCTTCCCCAGACATCTTTCCCTGTCAATTTGTTTTAAAGGACACCTAGTAAGCTTTTTTATCATACCTTTCCTTTAATGTGTAATACAGTTGTTTGTGCATGTAAACTATTGGTAAAGTTACAATGCGCTAAGTCCATGCCAAAGGGAGTTAATGTCGCCAACAGAAAAAAAAAGTCCTGAAACACCTTGTTAGTAGTTCTGCCGTTAAATAAGTGTTTGACCAATAAACACCAGACTAGGCCAGCTGACCAATAAAAGCAAACTGGCCTTTTGGAAAAGTGGCCTTTAAATCACGCAAGTATATTCTAGCAGACCTCAAAATGAAACTATGTACTTGTAAATAAACACAATATGGGCACTTAAAACATTTCTACAATTATTCTAACAATAATAGGAGCCTGCAATGGTTACGCAAGGCCTAAGAATAGAATGGAGGTATGTGCATATTCAAAAAGGAGGCGTGTCCCATATGAGCTGATGGGCGTGGCTAAAGCTCACCTGAGAGGTGTGGTTAACGGCGAGTGTCCGGGCCACTTTCTGCAGTTGAAGCAGTGCCTTGTCTAAAGGATTGGTTTGGGACGGCTGATCAACTTCTGCTGACTCTAAATCTGTCAGAGGGAGTAGCAGGTTTACAACCGACTGAATCTCCTCTGCCACCTAGAAACAATGAAGATGCAATTAGGACAAGCCCTGCTTGCATAAATTAAAGCACAGTCCAGTCTGTTATAAACTGCCATCGCTTATAAGAGCGTGTTGTAGGTTAAAGAACATTTACATGACAAAGTTGAGACTCACCCGGTGTCTGTTTTCACTCCAGCCAGGTCCGCTATCATTCTGCTGTTGCAGTCTATCCACCTGAGCCTTGAGCTTTAGACTGCGCTGCCGAGATAATTCCACTTCCCTTTTCACATGCTTCAGCTGCCGCCATAGAGAGAGTGGTACATGAGCACAACATACAAGCTTCTATTGACATACTGTAGGGTTCATATAGCTACACTTGTGGTGCATGTTTAGGTCCGCTCAGAATGATATCAGACTGACATATCTGCAAACATAAACACAGAACGTCTTGTGCCTTTTACAACCTTACTATTCTGGATTCTCAAAAAACTGAGACAGGTGGAATCCGGCCATTCCGGCAAAACTATAACATTCTGAACCAAATCTGAGATGACCTTTACTTCCTAGTGTGAAGTGATTTGGTTACTTAAATCTGCTGAAAAATGTTTAGACTAAATGTTTCAAATGTCTGAGTATGGTGTGTCAAAAATGTCTGTGTTGTTTCAGTTTTAGTCAAACAGGCATCATTAGGAAAACATAAATTCAGCCAGTAAAACCCACATTCCATTGACAGTTTGTCAATGTCCTGCACATGATTTGAACATAAATAAAAGATAAAAATGTGCATGTTCATTATTAGCGCTGAAGAGTCATATTACTTTAAAAAGAATTTGGCTGAATGGAGAAAAAGCAAATTAACTTTCGTTTGGACATCTGGTCCTTTCATTGATCTGGCTCTTTTTTTTTGTTTGGTTGGTTCTTCAATGATGACACTTTAAAAATCTCAAAATAACATGTCTGGTCACTTCAAACTGTTTCTCTGCTGTGCTGGCAGAGATGTGCTCATCAGTCACTTTGTATTAACATCATAATCAAATAAAAACAAGTATTTGAAATGATTGACATGAAGGTAGTGAAAGCTAGTTTGAAGTGATTATTTGTCATGAAACAATATGAATTACAGTATTACAGAATAACAATATTAATTTACAACTATGTAAATAATGAATAAACAGAAAGTGTTAAAAACTTTTTATTTTATTTTTTATTTATTTTTATGAGTCTGCATGCGTGAGGGATAATTGTAAATAGGCATTCTGTTAAATAGTCATACAGTCAATTCTGTCAAATGTAATATTTCAAAATGATGAAATATCAATTTAAAATATACAATAAAATTAAAGTATTAAAATTCTTGAAAATAAGTCTGAAATGTAAAAAAAAAAAATGCATTAGAGTCTGGGTGAGGGATAATCCAAAACTAGCATAATTCTGTCAAATGTAACATTTTAAAATGAATAAAATTCATTTCAAAATGAATAAAAAGGATATAATTAAATTAAAGCTATAAATTTAATTAAAGATATAATTAAATTAATTTTAAAATGAAATTAAATTCAAATTCTTTGAACAGAGAATAAGAAATTTGAAACACTTTGCATTTCTTAGAGTCTGGGTTGAGAAATAAGTCAAAGTCTGTCAAATTAAACCTTTTAAAACGCTGTGAATTTAGCAAAAATAAATAAAATGTAATTAAAGCTATAAATATATTTTCCTTAAAAGGAACAGAAAGGTGCGCCTAACTGAAGAATCGCCATTATACAGCTAATTTCCCCTTTGTTTATTTCCCCCCCCCCTTCAGATGCGTTGACTGATTTGAATCACTGTAGTCATAACAAGCATGACTCACCGTGACAGACACCGGGCTGGACACTCGTCTGCGAATTGGGCTTCCACTCCGGAGCAGATCCGGTAACGCTTCATCTAAATATGTCCGAGCGGGCTTCTGGGTCGCGTTTGGGTCAGATTGTTCAACCACAGTCATAAAGCGAGAGTCACCCGTTTGACCGGTCACAACTGTCCGGCCACTGCTGTCATCCACGGCCAGCTGTTCTTGTAACTCATCCAGTGTGCACAGCGGCGAGCTGTTAGACTCTCTGTCCGTGTCATGACTTGAAATTGAATCCTCATCGTCAGTTAATCGTCTGTGGACTTTCTCAGCGGTCAGTGGTGGCTCCAGGAGGTCCTTAAACGTACGCAAAGTTACTGGTGAATCTCTCCTATAGGTCTCCATTGTCATCTAAGAGCGGCCAGAGATGAAATGCACGCTTTTATCAGGAGAGTGAAGACTGAAACTCAGACCAGAGAATGTCTTCAAACCAGTTTTTCCAGTCTTTTGACGCTCAGAAATGTCAGGTGCGTCAACATCCCTCACAGGTTTGACATCACAGAGGGTTTTACCTGTGGGACTCAGGCTTTTGTACGTAGATTAATATAAACATTGACGAGATGACCGTGCGTGTTCAGGCACGTCTGTGAAATAAGGATAACGCCCTTTGATTATGTTAAGCTTTGAACACAACACTTAGACTATAATTAAATCTCGCTATGAGAGAAGTGGAAGCTAGAGAAAGAAATTGCATGCATATTATACAGGCTAAATGAAATGCTGCTAACATTATCAGATATGTCTAAAGTAAACACATGGGTACAAGCTGTTCCGTTTGGCTATGCCCTCACCCTTACTCAAATAACAGCTGGTATATTTATAGTAGTGATGGAAGCTCCGACTCATTTCTGCGAATTGGTTCTTTCGAATAGTTTGTGTCAGAACGATTCAGTGATTCCTTTACCTCATATGCCTAAAAGTGCCCAATAGCCTATATAATAGCTGTTTATCGTTATTCTTAAGGTTTATTAACGGTAATTTAATAAGTTCTAGTTTAGTTTATTGCAGCCGCGATTCAGCACATAAAACAATGTAAAATTGAACGTAAATTACTTTGATTTAGGTGTTTTTTTAGTTTATTGGAGACAAATCGGCTCGGAGCTGAAATGTTCAGACTGAGAACCGGTTCGACTGATTCAATGATCCGACTCATAAGATTCATATCTATTCACGAAACTGTCATCACTTATTTATAGCCGCTTCTGGAGCGAAAACTGGCGCACTGTTAAGGTTATACAAACGACACAAAAACAATTAACTTCTAAGGCGTTTTGTTCTTGAGGGTGTTGTAACTAAGCGACGTCTGTTATGGATGAGATATAAACTATGAGCTTCCATAAATACTGAAGGACGAGCCGCTATAAAGGTGAGTGAACTCAGCTTGTCCAAGAATAGACTGTGCTGTTTTCTTTCTTAGTTAATATAACCAAAAATCATTGGTGCAAACAATTTGACCAATGACAAAGTGAAATATGTTCTATGTGTCTGTGTATGTGATAAAAGGAAAAGACAAGGAATTTGAAGTAGTCTACAGCACTGGATATCTGACTCTTCAAAATGACAAAAGAAGAAGAAAACCCTGAGTGGGTTGGTGGTCAAGAATTTTACCACAAATATGAACCAAAGGAGATATTAGGACGGTAAGTGTCTCCTATCTTGATGAGGTTTGTGTCTGGAAAAAGTAAATGTATAACAGTTTCACACTACAATAAAATAAATATCAAATTCTGACATTAAAATGACATTATAAGTCCTGAATTTGTCTGTGTCTTCTTTTCCAGAGGTGTGAGCAGTGTAGTTCGCCGATGTGTGGACAAACGGACTGGCCAGGAATATGCAGTAAAGATCATAGACATCACACCATCGGACAAAATGACACCTCAAGAGATAAATGAAATCCAGCAGGCCACTGTGAAAGAGATCGACATTCTTCGAAAAGTGTCTGGACAAAAAAACATAAGTATGTACTGTCCACTGCCAGTTTGATCCATTATAAACTATTCCAATACATATAGGCTACCGCAGAATATAGGCCTAATATAATGGTGCTACGATACAGAAATATAATATCTTTTAAGAAACTACATTTATTTTTGAATTACAAAAATAAAAATGGTAAGGCTATGATGTTTCTGCAACAACAACCAATCAGATGTATTTTCCCCCTCTTAGTTCAGCTGAAGGATTGCTTTGAATCAAAGGCCTTCTTCTTTTTGGTATTTGATCTGTAAGTACAGCTTCAATTGCTTTTAATGACACACACAGCTCTCGTGTCTGTGCATCACTATTGTTAGTGGTCACATAGACTTGAGAAACCCATGACAAACTTTTAGCAAACACCCTCAAAACTATTAAATTGTGGCTGCAATTTTTGCACTGGCAAACCACTCAAATTTAGCACAGAAAATGTAACTATTAAGTTTTATCCTCATTTCCCTGGTAGCCCATTTTCACCGCTAACTGTTGTTTTGTTTACAAGTTTGCTTTCTATTCAGATGACATTCCCTGTGGAGATTATCGGTTGGTTGACACTCCACAGCATACAGATAAGACACTGGCTATTCAAAGAGCCCACAATATGGCTCATTGCCAAGATGCCAAGTTTCTGCCAGAGCCTAACTTTCAATACAAGCGTGCACAAAATCCCTCCAAATTTCTTTTTTTGACACTTATATTTATATTTTTATAGTCTGTCTGTAATTTTTCATCACCGGACTAACTGGTATTGCTTATCATTCTTTAGTTTTTAAAGTTTATTAGTTTGTGTTTAAAGATGAATGTTCTTTTAACAGGATGAAGAGAGGAGAACTCTTTGATTTCCTCACAGAGAAAGTCACTCTAAGTGAGAAAGAGACACGGTAATAAGTCTGATGATAACCAATTTTCGATGCTTCTGATTGTATTCAAATTGTGTAAAACAAATCCTATGCTGAAGGGGGATTGTATAATCAAACCGTTTAAGCGGGGCATCTTGAGTGTTGATGGGTTTAAAGTTAGGTCACGGAACACTACCATGCTCATAAATGTAGTGCTGTGTCTACTTTTAAGAATTGTATGAAATTTTATTAAATGTATCAGTTTCCAAAAAAAATATCAGGCAGCACAGTTTTTAACATTAATAATAAGAAATGTTTCTTGAGAACCAAATCATCAAATTAGAATAATTTCTGAAGGATCATGTGACACTGAAAACTGGAGGAATGACTGCTAAAAATTCAGCTTTTAAGTATTAAGTACATTTTTAACACAACTCTAATCCATTCATTGCAGCTGCTTTATTAATCTTAGAAGTAAGATCTTGATTACTGGCCCTCAGTTTTCTCTTTTCTCACTCTTTGATAGAAAAATTATGCGAGCTCTTCTGGAGGTGGTTGAGTATCTTCACACCCACAATATAGTCCATCGTGACCTGAAACCAGAGAACATTCTGTTAGATGATGATGTGAATATCAAACTCACTGATTTTGGCTTCTCGATCCAGATTGAGCCTGGACAAAGACTGAATGGTGAGTTCTTATGAGCACCTTTAAATATACGTATTTGGAAGGAATGATTGCAGATGCTGTAGTTTAGAAGAACCAGCTTCTGTTTCACCCCTAGAGGTTTGTGGGACACCAGGTTACTTGGCTCCAGAAATAATTGAGTGCTCCATGGATCCCAATCATGCTGGTTATGGGACTGCTGTTGACATGTAAGTGCATAAATTAAGTATGCAACAGTGTTATTTTAGTTCTGTATTCTGTTATATTCAATAAGTATTTATTTATATTTTAAGATGCTTTTTAAAGGATTAGTTCACCCACAAATTAAAATTTGCTTAACATTTACTCACCCTCAGGCATTCAAAGATGTAGATGAGTTTGTTTCTTTATCAGAACAGATTTGTAGATATTTTGCACTACATCACTTGCTCAACAATGGATCCTCTGCAGTGAATGGGTGCCGTCAAAATGAGAGTTCAAACACCTGGGGCCTGTACCATGATGGTAGATGAACAAATTCAGAGTTACAGGATTAGTTTCGAGTTGACAAAACCAAACTACTCTAATCCGGCTTTGTTGGTACCATGATGCTGATCATCAACTTTCTTTGTCAACTCAGGCTTTGATCCTGAGTTTGTGGAGCGTGTGCACATGAATGTGTGGCATCACTGGCGAACAGCCAATCACGAGCCTTGCAACACAAAGCCAGTTTGATTTACTTCTCGCAAGAGAAGCGAGATTCAAAACTAAAGGTTAAAGGTTTTGCTAAAGGTTAAAGGGATAGTTTACCCAAAAATGAAACTTCTGTCATCATTTACTCACCCTCAAGTAGCTCCAAACCTGTATGAATGTCTTTGTTCTGCTGAACACAAAGGAAGATATTCTGAAGAATGTGGGAAACAGAGCAGTTCTGGGGCACCATTGACTTCCATAGTAATTTTTTTTTCCTACTATGGAATTCAATGGTGCCCCAAAACAGCCTGGTTACAAACTTTCTTCAAAATATCTTCCTTTTTGTTTGGCAGAACAAAGAAATTCATACAGGTTTAGAACTACTTGAGGGTGAGGGATAGTTCACCCAAAAATTTTTGGGTGAACTATCCGTTTAAGAGATTGAAGAATATGACAAATTTAAACGTCATATGAAAGAGGACAAATAAAATAAATTATCTTGCTCTATCAGTGCAGTCACAAGTGAAACTTAAGTTAGTTTATACATTTGAAAATGTATAGCGATAGAGACTCGAACATGTAAGGTCACATGTAGTCGTTTTTAAAATAGTGTTATCTGTTGATTCTATACAGCTAATTTATATTACATATGACCTGTATATATTAATATTCATTTAAAATAAATGATTTATAATAACTCTTAAGCTAAAACTGTGTGTAATGGATTAATAATAATATAAATAATTTAATAATTATATAAATCATATAAAATAACTAAGTAATTATCATTAAAGCCAGACATTTTGTGTGCGTGCGTGTGTATGTGTGTGTTTTAGTACTAGTGACCTTTAATTTGGAGCTAGAGAAACTGGGGAAGAAACTGACTTTTTGCGTCAGACATATGTCACTTTGCTCACATCTGATTGGTCCAATTTCAGTTTGAGATCTCTAACTCAGAACATAACCTGCCCTGGAGCAGGTTAAACTGTGGAGTGTAAGTTACTATGGCAATGAACGCAGCTAAAAGCCAAGCCACTTTCATGGTACCTAAAACCCAGGATTGGTGCAAACTAAACTGAAAGTTTACCTGGCTAGCCAGCTAATCTGGCTTCATGGTACAGGCCCCTGATAAAAACAACATAATCCACACGACTCCAGTCCACCAATTAATGTCTTATGAAGAGAAAATCTGCATGTCTGTAAAAAACAATAAATCATTAAGGCTTTTTAACTTTAAACTGTCGCTTCTGGTCAAAATACGAGCCCATAATCCATAATAACACTTTCTCCAGTGAAAAGTCCATTCCCTGTTGTCTTCTCGCATCAAAATCCACTGACGTGTTTGTTTAGAACTGTTTTGAACTGTATCCTACAGAAAATTAACATGTGGCCTAGAAAAATATTGCTTTAACAGCAGTGTTGGGCACGTTACTTTAAAAAAGTAATTAGTTATAGTTACTAGTTACTTCTCCCAAATAGTAACTGAGTTAGTAACTGAGTTACATCATTATAAAAGTAACTAATTACCAGGGAAAGTAATTATTGCGTTACTTTAAAAAAAAAAATTCAAATGTCAAATAACTTGGATGCCCCAATATTAAATATGTTAAATGAATGAAATGGACACTACATAGAATAAATTATTATTATAAAACATTGTACATTAATCGACACTATTTATCGACACTTAGCATCAGTTAGTCAAGCATTATATTATAATAATTTAGCATTATATGATGATAGAACTTTAGTAATTAGAATAACCAAGTATGAATTCATATTTGTCATGTTGACTGAACTTAGGACTGGTGGTGGTGCTTAAGATATTGTTTGTCATTTAGTGTTTCTATAAAAAAAAGGGGGAAAAATTGATAAGATAACAAAACTACTACGAATTATACCACTAATAACAATATAAAACGCACTAAGGATTAAAGGAGCTGCTGGGTTCATGAATATTAATCACGTTGTATGGGTTCGCTCGAATTGATTCGCTGAAATCAAAACAGGGATGATAATAGGTGAGCGCCGGCCAATGAGATTGTCGTTTGCGCATTAGTTCCGCCCACTACCAGAGGACCTCAGTTCTTAAAAGCTGAAGAATTCCAAAGGAACAAAAGTTATTTTGACAGAAAAACACAACAAAGAATATCGTTTACATGTAGCGCGTCATTTCTGCATGTTATGAAAGACTCTCTCGCTCTGTATTTTTTATATATATTTCTCGCTCTGTATCTTGCGCGTGTGTGTGACAAAGCTACGGCGAGTCGTGCGCTTCACACTAGAGTTCACGGTACGTCAAATACAGCTACACTGCACATCCATTCAGATGAACTGAAAAATAAAATGATAATAATATTATAGTAACGCCGCATTTTATTGTCAGTAACGGTAACGGCGTTATAACGGGGGAAACAGTAATTAGTTTGATTACTCGTTACTAAAAACAATAACGCCGTTAGTAACGCCGTTTATTTATAACGCCGTTATTCCCATCACTGATTAACAGTTAAATAAACCAACCAAATAAATAAATACATGAACTTCCTGGCATTGACAGTGAACCAGAAGAATATGAAATGATTACAACAAACTAGTATGTTTAGTAGATGAATGTGATGTTACATAAACTTCATTCTGTCTGTTCTTGTGCAGTTGGAGCGCAGGCGTGATCTTCTACTCTCTTTTGGCTGGATCTCCACCTTTCTGGCACAGGAAACAAATGCTGATGCTTCGAATGATTCTTGCAGGAAAATACGAATTCAGTTCTCCAGAGTGGGATGACCGCTCGGACACCATCAAAGACTTGGTGCGTGTCGGTTGTTGTCTTGTTTGTCTTCCCGACAACTAGTTTCAAAAGTAGTTACGCAAAATTGTATGTGAAAATGCCTTTCCAAAGTCACCTTGTTTTCTTCCCAGTAGATTTCCAGGTTATTAGTTGTGGACCCACAAAGTCGTTATACAGCCACAGAAGCCCTCAATCACCCGTTCTTCCAGCAGTACGTGGTTGCAGAAGTACGCCATTTCAGCCCTTACAGGAAGTTCAAGGTAAAGAGCAGATGTTCTTGATGACATCTTTAAGAAGGCATAGATTTTGAGGTTTGGAGTTTCACCATACACCATCGTTATCCTGCAGGTTATTTGTATGACCGTACTTGCCGCCATGCGTATCTGCTGCAACTATCGTCGTGCCAAACCAGTCACCAAAGAGGTGATCCGCAGCGACCCGTATGCCATCAAACCTCTACGCAAGATGATCGACGCATGTGCCTTCAAGATCTACGGCCACTGGGTGAAGAAAGGGCAAACTCAGAACAGAGCAGCTTTATTTGAGAACACTCCAAAAGTTATTCTGCTCTCCATTGCTGCTGAGGAGATGGATGTGTCACCCAGGACTTGGTGAGGGTTCATCATCTCCGAATAATCCCAGATACCACCATTTACCTCAAGAACATGTTGATAACGGTCCAAAAATACACCTCTACTGCTACAACAGATTATTTCCACCTTATTTACACAGTCAAAAGGAAATAATATTGTTAAAAATGTACAATTGTGACCTGAACTATTTAATGTGTGGTATTATTTAATACAATTACATTTTGATTCTATTTTAAATATATGTTACTTAAATGTTATATGTAAATTATTTTATTGACCATAAAGAAACGTTAAAAAAAATAAAGAAAACTATAAGATAGGTTGTTAAGATTTTTATTTCACAGTATTTTGTGTAAAAATCAAACAAACAGATATAACAGAAGTTTGTGTCTCCACAGGAGAAATGTAGTATCCCTCCAATAATGCACCACTGGCATCAACTAGTCTTGAACATTTGGCTCTTAAAGCTCAGTTCTTTTCTGTTTTGCATTTGAGCTCATAGCACAGCGGAAGCCCAGGTTATCAGAGGCCGAATCTGGTGTGTTTCCCATCCTGCATGCGAGAACATAAAAACACAAGTTTTTATTTATCATATTCTCATAAACTGGTTTGGACAATAGCTTTTGGACAATACAGACACGTTTGGGGTCAGCTGCCTGGAACGGTTACAAGAAGCCATTGTATAATGAATAATAAAAGCCTTATAAAAGTTGACTTTGAATAACATGAATGTAGCAGGATGGAGCATGACTGACCTAGTAGTGACACAAGCTCTGTGATTGGCCGTGCCATCGGCTGTGTCGATCCAGGATGCTCCGCGCAGGACGTACATGGTCTGAGCACCAGGAAATCGTGAGGAGGTCCACTCCCAGACATTACCCAGCATGTCATATAGTCCTGGAACAAGGTGGGATATTATTCTCTAAATTCAGAACAATAGTGAAAGAGTTACACTGCCGAAAAAAGTTTGGGGTTTTTCTATTCATCAACAAATCTTGAAAAAATGTTTAATAATAATGCTTCTTGAGCAGCAAATCAATATATTAGAATGATTTCTGAAGGATCATGTGACACTAAAGACTTGAGTAATGACTGCTGAAAATCCAGCTTTGCCATCACAGAAATAAATTACATTTTAAAATATTTTTAAATAGAAAATATTTATTTTAAATTGTAATAATATTTCACAATATTACTATTGTACTGTACTTTTGATCAAATAAATGCAGCCTTGGTGAGCAAAAGAGATTAAAAACATTTAAAAAAAATCAACCCCAAACTTTTGAATGTAGATTTTCTAGGAAGCTTTGTCTCGGTCTATGAATTCTGAATTCATCAGTGCAGAGTGTGATGCCATACTATACAAACTACATTACCATAGTTATTCTGTGGAGGATAGGCAGTAACAGGAGCTACACCATGATAACCATCTTCTGCAGCGTCCCTATCTGGAAATGAGCCCTTTGTACAAAGAACAGCGACTTCACAATTACCAACAGCTAAATAACTTTATAACTGTCTTAAAGGAAAAAACACACATTTTCCCACCTGCTATGGACGAGAATGTACCTCAACTGACCTGCCACAGGTTAGTCCGGTTCAGCGAGAACTTATTGCCCCATGGGTAGGTCCTGCCTGAAATACAAAAATGTGCTGGCTATGATGACTACATAAAATGAAGTTAAACAGGTGAACAATACTGCATGACGAGCAAGACAGCAGTTTTTAGGTGCTGGGAGGCATAAGGCTTTTTTGGCTTGCCTTCTAAACCTCCACGTGCAGCCATTTCCCACTCTTCCTCAGTTGGCAGTCTTTTCTTCTTCCACTGACAGTAGGTTTGGGCATCATTCCAGCTGACCTGCACCACAGGGGATTCCAGTCTGTCCTTGATACCAGAACCTGGTCCTGCCGGCTGTACACATCAAAACCAGAGACACCAGACATTCATACAATAAAAATAAATAAATTAACTTATTTATTAATTACATTTTTTATGTATATATATATAAATACATACTGTATATATTTAGAACATATTTACATGTATATATTTATATTCATATAATTTATGTATAAATATATTTAATATATAAACAACGTATTTTTCTTAAATATATACATGCATGTGTGTCTATTTATATATACATAACAAATATGCACAGTAGTACACACATATATATTATGTAAACAACTTTTTTTATTTTGGATGCGATTAATCATTTGACAGCACTAATATATACTGGTTGACCACTGATTAAAGTCATTTATACACTTCTAGAATTAATCATACATAAAGTGTTAACTATGTCACCTGTCTCCAGAACACTTTCTCGACTGGTAACCACCAAGGAGCCGACTAGGAAAGAAGAAATGGGACATTTTCAAGAGAACAAAGGGTTTAAGAGAAAATCTAGTATAAAAGACAGTGTTTAGATTAATGTGTCTGAAAACCAGACAAGAAATAGACATTCAATTTAGGACCCAATTGACCAGTAGATTTTGTTTGTTTATGCTCCTGCTTTGGGTTCATACCTCAATTTTCTGAGTGACCTTACTTTTCAGTTCATCAGACACAAAATCCTGGAACACAAAACTCCAACCGAACTTTTCAGCTTCTGTTTTATATTTCTGCTGTCTGACAAATTCCCTGGAATGAACAGAAGCAGCTGTATCAGGCCAGTAAAGATATACAAGCAGTAGGAGGATAAAGTAGGTTTTGAGCCAATCTCTACAATGGCAAGTACCTAAAGTCAGAGTTAGTGACAGGATACTTGTCTATCTTAAATGGCTGGAGAGTCACAGCTCGTGTTGGTGATTCCCCATCTCTCCCATCAGCAGCACTGGTTCCCATCATCATTTTTCCACCAGGAATAAACACCATCTCATCAACTGCCAAAACAAATTGTTATTTATCTTAAAGTATAGAGCAAATGGTGGTTTCAGGGCCTTACAAACATTTCCAGTTTTCACTAAAATACCACATTTGAGTTTCTTCAACCTTTAAGAGTTTAATTTTATTAAAACTACTCTTAATAGTTTTCTTACAAACCATATTGACAATCGTTTTACCATGCGTTTATTAATTTTTGCTACCTAAATGCCTTTTATGTATAATTTTATTGATTTACACTTTTCCCAGACACAGATTTATTTTTTAGACACATGAATAAAATAAACTATTTCAAAACATATGGTATGGAGATTATTTTCAATAAAAATATCTTACACAACCGAAGCTGTGGCGTCACCACAATCAACAAGTTTTCCAATATTTCATTTTGTTCAAAAGTGTGCACTTTAGTTACCAGAGACAACAACAGTGTGAAATCTGACATGTGATGTGTGAAGAAAATAAAGAAAAACCAAGGTAAATATCTCTTGTGAATAGAATATTTTTTTATTGAGTATCAAGTTGTAATTTTGTTTATTTGGAGTACATAAAATGCCATAGGCCTATTTATATTTTGACAGGGACATGACAGTGGTTGGTAACGCCAAGTTATAGGAATTTTAACTTAGCAATAATAACTTTAGTGACTATGACATACTGGCGGAAATTATGTAAATATTATGTTATTAAAACAAAGTAATAGAATACTGATTTTTTTTGTGACTTCCTACCTGCTGCACAAGAAGACATGATGCACAATAATGCGAGGTATAAGGTTTCCCAAAAGATCATCATGATAAATATAAAAAGACGTGGTGGACGTGTTCTTGTCCAGAGTCTGATTTATTAAACTATAACACAAAAAGCACATTCAACTTCATCTAAAAACAAGAGAACTGTCCGTGTCCGTCTACGCGTCGACGAAGCTCGTTGAAAAGTGTTTATCGCCATCTATTGGTTTGGAAGACGAATTAACGGCATAGTTCACCCAAAAAAATAAACATTCTGTCACCATTTACTCACTCTCAAGCTGTTCCAAACCTGTATGAATTTCTTTCTTCTGCTGAACACAAAAGAAGATATTTTGAAGAATGTGGGCAACCAAAGAGTCCCCATTGACTTGCATGGAAAAGAAGTAGGCTACTAAGCTATTAGTAAGTAACTTTATTTTTCCATTACTATCATTAGTTTAATGATCAATGGTCACAGATATGGAGATGCAGCTTATTCACTTTCATGCTTTAGGACCTCAGTTTGAGAAAAAATTAAATAGTGTTTTGTTTTTGTATTATTTAAAGCTATATTTGGATATCTTTTTATCTATGGTACAACTGTTTTAGATCATATCTTTATACCAGTTTTATGCTTTGCTATCATATCAACAACTGATCTGTAATAAGCAGATATTGATATATCTGATATTTAGAAAAAAGAGTTTTTCAGTAAATGATGATTTATAGCTGTACTGAGGCTGTCTGAAATGTTTTCCTGCCTTGACCTGAATGCAGTCTTTTATTACACCTAATAGCAATGCTGTGAAATTCTCTGGCCCAATTGTCAAAAATGATTCTGAAAAGCAACATTGTTGTGAGGACAGGACATGCTTTAGAGCTGTTAGCAGAGCACATGAATGAGGTATTCGGCTGCTTGACTCCACACAGTGACTGTGAGAGCATGTTCATGATGGGACTACCATGGCTGCTAGTTTTAGAGCTTGTCCTTTACGCTGGTTGTTTCATTTGTGGTGTGATAGCTGCCGCATGGATGACACTCACTCAGGTAACACTAATTAAACATCTCCACAATGTCTGATCATTGCTATTTTATGAGCACTGAAAGTGTAAAATGATTTATTATTAAGAAAACTAAAAGCATAATCATGTCACTAGAGTAATGTGATATGCTATAACTTTGTCTCTGAACTTTAAGTATCAAGATGATCATGGCAAAAGTTTGCATGCATATTTATGGGACATCTGAGGCATTATTTTGTTATACACCATTCAGTTTAATGTTAATATGTAACATTGTGTGATCACACAGCATGCTAGTATATTTATTGAAACGGTCAGATTGTTTTCTTACTTTTTTGGGGAAGATGAACTAATAATTTTCAATGATAGGCTACATTTGTTGTTATTCATATGTGCAGTAAAATATAGAATATGTTATGTTGCTGATCCCAGGTCAGACCCTCCAGAGCTTTAAAATTGAATCACCATGTGATCAGCCGTCCTCTCGTACCATATTATAGCTCATTAGAGTCATATGATACAGGGACAAAAGCTCTTAGCACAGCACGTTCCTTCTATCTGTGCGTGTCACAGAGAAATACAAATCTTCCACTTAGTTTGCAAAAGAGTAAGAAAATGACCCCTAGATGTCCTTTGCTGTTGTTTCTCCTTATATTTATCATATGCAAATATGGATGACTTTTGTTTATTGTCTTTTTAGGGCCACTTTGATGGACGGTGCATCCTCTATGGAAGTGTTCATTATAATGCATCTGGCCAGGCTCTGACCGTAGAAGGCTCTAGTTCTCCTTCCGTCTGCTATTTCGTGTCAGCCATCGCTGTGTGCATGGCTATTTACTGCTTTTCCCTTATTCTTTACTGGATTTATGCCAGCTGTGTAGATGAGGATGTGAGAAGGTGAATGTATTGACTTTTCTGTTGACATTTTCCATATTTCCTTTAGATGTTTCACATTCCACTTTCTTTTATTCATGCACATGGGACTTAACAGTCACATTAACAAT
The DNA here is from genome assembly GCA_027422415.1 of Schizothorax lantsangensis. Lineage (NCBI taxonomy): Eukaryota > Metazoa > Chordata > Actinopteri > Cypriniformes > Cyprinidae > Schizothorax > Schizothorax lantsangensis. The sequence continues at coordinate 16,288,819 of CM049859.1, forward strand.
TTTGTTTTTGTCTTGCATCATGTATATGCAGGGGAACTGGTTTCTCTCAACACGTCTCTGGGAGTCTGTGGTCTTCTTCTGTTTTTTCTCTTGGTATCAGGATGTATTCTCAAGATCGGTCGGGACAGCCTGTGTTTCTCTGTCCTTCACAACACTCCCTCCATTACCAGGTGATTTCATCTGCTTTCTTTTGTGTATGGCATTCTGCATCTGTGATTTTGGTGCACATTTAAAGAACCATATACCCTACAGAAGTATAGAAAATGAGAGTGTCTCATAGTTCCCAGATGCTGTGCTTACAAAATTAAAGTAGGACCCTTAAAGAGAAATGGTGATGTGAATAAAAAATCAGATGAGAGGAAAAATTATATTTAAATGATTTTAAATGACTTTATAACACTTATCCTGTTGCAAAAGTATTGTGTTCCTTGTGAAACTCCTGTATTAAATGATTTCCATCACAACATTTTTTTGTAAACGCAAAGTTTTTCAAAAGACTGCAAAAGCTTTGTGAAACAACACAAACATTTTGCAAGCAAATGCAAAGGTTTTCAGGTAAATGCAAACATTTTGCAAGCACAAAGTTTCTCAGGGAGACACAAAAGTTTTGTGAGAGAACACCGAAGTTTTTCGAGCTAATACAAGGTTTCTGTGGAACAGAAAATCTTGCGAGCACAATGTTTATTGGGAGAAGTATCTTGGGGTAACACAAGTGTCTTGCAAGCAAATCCATAGTTTCTCAGGGGACCACAGATGTTTTGCAAGAGAACGTAAAGTTTCTTGGTGGGGCGAAACATTTTTTGCGAACGAATGCAAAGTTTCTCGGGTTAGAGCAAAAGATGGAAAAGCACTGAAATATTTTTCCTCCCATCTTTTTTTCTCAATCACAAAACAATCAATGTTTTTGTTTTAGTTGTGAAGATGCAGAGAATAAAACTTGGGCCCATCCATACACTGGAAACCAGTTCTACACAGGACTGTACAGTACTGAGGTTAGTGCTTTGGATTGGTTATTCTTCATAAGCCTCTCACAGTGGCGGCTATGTTGAGAACACATGACCCATCAAAAATAACCTTATCTTGCTAACCCACATTAACAAACACTTTTATTATTGCCAAATAATCTGATAATTGCGAATGTTTCTTCAATGGCCTCTGAAACTAAAAGCTTTCACAAGATGCTGCCTCCACACCAACAGGTGTCAGAATACATGTTTAGAGTTTCTTCATGCATGTTTTTATTTGTATTAATAAATACAGTAGAAATAAATCTCTTGTGTTTCTTGAGCACTCACCCTGTTTATTTCTCTCCTCTGCAGAAATCTATGTGGGTAAGCTTCTTCTTCTGGGTGTTAATAACGGCCGTGGTGGTCATACAGAGGCGCCAGAGCTCAAGGTTGAAGGTTTGGGGTGATGATGAGTGGAGCCGTGCTGAGACAGAGCCCTTCCTCCATCGCCCGTCCCGCCAGAGATAAATCACCAAGGCCACTATTACATGAGCTTATCACTACATATCATGTAGAATTTAGTATATACACTTAGCACCACAAGCAGTTATATAATACCTAATAATATGTTTGTTGCAACATTTGAATTTTTATTTAGTTATACACAAAAACAGTTCTTTGATGTCTGATAGCTATAATTATATACACAAAGTTTAAATACTTTATATGTCCAGAGACGTCTAAGACCATGTCTTTGGACATGACGGATATAAGAAACATATGAATCATACTGTCTAATATACAGTCAAACAACCATTTTTGCAAAATAAAGTAATCAGGACCCTAAAACAAAGAGGAGGGTTCTTCTATCACCCTAAAGGGGTTTATCCTGCTTAATACAAGGATATTTAGAAAATAAATAAATAAATGGACATAACATTTTAATTTGAGTTGAAATAATTATGTATTAGAATCATCTTAATTATAGTATATTGGTGATGTAAATTATATATATTACTGACTCTTTCAGCAGTAACAGTACTTTTCTGACTGGTTACATGTTACACTTAATATCCTAAAATAAGAGCTAAATGCAAAGTTGTGAAGGGGATCTGGATTTTGTATCCATTTTTATGTTACTGTTATTCAAAATTGTGAACTTGTGTGCTTAGTGTAAAAATATTAATTCTTCACACATGTATGCTGCGGATTGTTCAGAGTATTAAATGAAAAATATGCCAATAACTGATGGTACAAAGTTAACATTTAGAGTGTGTAAATTCTGCCCCACTACTAGGGATGGGCGGATCGATCCTAAAGTATCGATACTTTCGATACTGATGTTGTATCGAAAGGATCGATCCTCACATAAAAATATCGATTCTAAAGTGCATTTTTTTTTAACCACTAATTTTATTTATTAAGAAATTCAGTGCATAAAATAAGCTTCTAAATGGAAAAATAGACTGTATTAACGAACAATTGTGTTGGATAGAGCTATTTCTCCTGCTCACGGGAACACACGCAAATGCTGAAAGACAAAACCAATCAATCACAGACAGCGTTCGCTGCTGAGCATGGCTCAGTCAGTGTTTGTTCAAATAGAGCTGCGTTTCCCAAAAGCATCAGAAGCATAAGTAGATCCTAAGAAACCATTGCCACATTATTACATTACATTACATATCATTATTACTACAATCTGAAAAATGCATCACGATTTCTACACAAATATGAAGCAGCAATAATAATCAGAAATGTTTCCTGAGCAGCAAATTATTTATTTCTGAAGGATTATGTGACATTGAAGACTGGAATAATGATGCTGAAAATTCAGCTTTGATCACAGATGCATTTTAAATTACATTTTTAAAATAGGCCTATATTAAAATAGAAAATAGTTATTTTAATGGTTATATTTCACAATATTGCTGTTTTTACTGTATTTTTGTTCAAATGGGTGCAACCTTGGTGAGCATGAGACTTATTTAAAAAATATTACAAAATCTTACTAACCCCAAACTTTTATGTACATGTAATATTTATTTTAAATAGGCTAGTATGTGTAAGTAAATTTAAACTGGTTGTTGAAAGTTCAAATGGATTCTGTTCTGTTCTGCAATTGCTGTTAATAAATCTGTCAGAAAAAAATATGCTAAAGTTTCACCTTTAGGAGTACAGCAGCCTGGCAGCCTTTAAAAAAATTAACCATGGTTTTATTACAGTAACCACAGTTTACCACAGTATTTGTAGTAAAACTGTAGTAACCACAAATTTACCATGGTAATAATAATAATAATACATTTTAGTACTTACTGTATGTAACACCATGTTTATTTTTCATGAGGTACCCTCAAAGGTGCACCTTTGTAAATTATCTATACCCTTAAAGCATGCATACTTGTATGGTACTAATATGCTCCTTTGATACCTTTGAGGTTACTGCCCCAGTAAAGGGCTAAAATACAATTTTAGTATATTTCATTTCTGACAGTGTAAACAAAAAAAGGCCTGTGAAATGTTTAAAAAAAACATGGCTTTAAAATCTAACATTGAGTGAGTATAATTACTGATTATATTCTTTTAATAATTTAAATGATAATTTTAGTTTACAGGTATCGATATCGATATCGACGATACTGGGCTTGAAAATATCGATATCGGATCGAAAATAAAATAAGAGGTATCGCCCATCCCTACCCACTACCAGATTGGAGAAATCATGGTGGTTTTCAAAAAGGTTTGCCAAACACTCCCCCCATCAGCCATTGGTCGAGCAAACAGTTCACCCCGCCCCAAACTCACACTATTGGTTGAGTGATTGTTGTTGTCTCAGGATTAGATTTTAATTTTAAAAAAGAAATTCCAAATCATGTTTAAAATTGTGAATTAGCAGACCACTATTTTTTACTGTCAATGCCAATTTCATGAATTTATGTGGCCGGACAAGCTACTTTGTTTTACAACCTCCATTGTTTTAGAGCTGCTTACTTAGTTTGCGAGCCTGCCTCTCTTTGGCTTCAAACGCCACCTTAGTGTCCATCAGAGCTTCCAGTGCTTTGCACATCTCAGCCATGTCCTGCTGAAACACGTCGCTTTGGCTGAGGAGACTCTGGCTCTCCTCTCTCAGCTGCTCGGCGAGAGCGGCCATCTGCGCGCTCTCCTCCTGACACTGCGCGTGCAGCTGAGCGGCCAATGAAAGCAAGCCCTCCGCGTGGCTCACCACTGAGTCCAGCTGGTCCTTCGACATCCTGTTGTTCTTCACTTCACAGCTGCTCCACACCAAGTCCAGTTGGACAGTGGAGGAAGAAAAAAATTTCAACCAGAAAGAAAGTTATAATATTAATACTGATAGCCTATATGGGGCTATATTTTAGTAACTAAATTTGGAGTCAAATGAAATTACACGTTTGTTTTCTCGATAGAAGGTTTTTTTACATTGACTTTCAAACACCCATTTCAAAAACCCTTTTAAATATTAATAATAATATTTTTGTGAATTGACTATTTTGTGAGATATTCATATAAATAACATTTTTGTGAATATCATGTTTTTGTTATGGCTGTTGGGTAAACAATTGAACACAATAAAACAACTATATATTTGAAGCTGAAAGGTTGAACTATGTCCTCAGGACAAAGGTATTTAATATGAATGTCAGGTTGGGGCAAGTTGTCACATGTTTTAAATGTCATTAATTTGTGTTTTATAAATGTGTTACTGTTTAATATAAGCTATTTAAAGGTGGGCTCCGTTGAGACAACTTGCTCTGCTATGTGTCACACATCACAAAATGTAAACATGTTCAATGAACAGTGTTTTTTTATTTTATTATTAATTTGATTGATTGATTGATTGAAAATTAACATTGCCAAATTCAATATATATTTCAAGAAGAAAATGCAGTACATTGAACATGTTGACCGTAGACCACTTTGTTAGGTACCAGGTTTGACTTTTGATCTGCCTTGATTCAACAAGGTGCTAGAAATGTTCCTCAGAGATTTTGGTCCATATTGGCATGATAGCATCATGTTGTAGATATTTTGTAGATTTCCTACCATAAATATATCAAAGGAGCTATCACAAGTTGGGAACACGTTTATCTGGTTGTGTTCATCCTGTCAAAAAATGTGACCCTGGACCACAAAACCTGTCATAAGTAGCACGGGGGGGGGTATTAAATCATTAGGATCCGATTAAGTAAAGATCATGTTCTTTCATTTAGAAGATATTTTGTAGATTTCCTACCATAAATATATCAAAACTTAATTTTTGATTAGTACACAATATGCATTGCTAAGGACTTCATTTGGACAAATTTAAAGGCGATTTTCTCAATATTTTGATTTTTTAGTTTTTTGCACCGTCTGATTCCAATTCGTATTTTCAAATAGTCGTATCTTAGCCAAATATTGTCGTATGAATTCTATCCTAACAAACCATACATCAATGGAGGTGGCTAAGCTTATTTATTCAGATTTTCAGCTGTATAAATCTCTATTTAAAACTATTTCCTACGACCCTTATGACAGGTTTTGTGGTCCAGGGTCACAAATGTGAATCTCATGTTCCAGTTAGGTGTAGGTCCACATCCCAAAGGTGCTCTGTTGGATTGAGATTTGGTAACTGTGGAGGCCATTCAATTATAGAACTCATTCAAGAAACCAGTTTGAGATGATTTGAGAGTATACTTTGTGGCATGGTGTGTTATCCTCCTGGAAGGAGATATCACAAGTTGGTTCAGAACACGTTTAAAGGATGCTCAACTGGTTTAAGGGCTTAAACCACCAGCAGAAGCCTCAACCATGGATCCATTTTCATAATTTTTTATCTCATATTGTGAAAATTATTCTTTTTTTTCATATTGTTTACACCAAATAGAAACACAAAACCAGTCTGACCAAAAAGATTGAATCTACATAATGACATTTATAAGCTTGCCTTTCTATTTTTGAATTTTGCTCAAACCATTAATCATTAAAGTCTGGTGAGAAACAGTGCATTCTAAAAAAAGATTTTTTCCTCAAAAATGGCATCAACAAGGCAAATAGAAACTTTTGCAAACGCTTGGATATTTTATATTTATTGAACCATTCTCTGTAAACCCTAGAGATGTTTCTGTGTGAAAATCCCAGTAGATCAGCAGTTTCTGAAATACTCAGACCAGCCCGTCTGGCATCAAGAACCACGCCATGTTCAAAGTCACTTAAAACAAATTCCTTCCCCATTCTGATGCTCAGATTGTACTTCAGCAGATCATCTTGACCATGCATGTCTAAATGCATCGAGTTTCTGCTAAGTGACTGGCTGATTAGATATTTGTGATAGTTGGGCAGTTACCTAATAAAGTGGTCCACAAACACACACCCATAGCCTATTTATAAAAGATTTACAGTATGTACCTACACTGAGAAATACTCCTGGAATAAAAAGTGTGGCATAGCTGCTTAAAAAGTGGTTCTTTTTTAAATTATAATTAGACGCATTTAAATGCAATCCAAATTATTTAATGAAACGGGTAGGCCTATTTGAAAAGGTGGTTTTCATCATTGTCACTAGGACAACATGCTGTGTTCTCTGTGACCTAAATCTCTGATGGCAGCACTAGTCTGAATCATCAGGCTCAAGGGAGCTAACAAGCTGCTTAGTGAAAAGCCTATCTCAGTGCCACTGTTACTTCACTTCTCTTAACTTATATAAGGACATATTCAACAATGAAATAAATTAAACAATGCAACCACTGTATTTGGAAAGCAATGCTCATTGGAAATGCATTATTAGCAACAATATTCCATTGTCTTGGAATCAGAGTTTCCTGAATCAGACAATCCTGCTATGTACATATTTAAAATTTCAATCTATAATTGAGTATTTTCATTCTACTCTGAAAATGTTTGAATATTTGTTGAATGCATGGTTTCGAAGTTTGGCTTACCAGGTCTGGTTTGTATCCCTTTTATGCAGCGCACAGTCACTCTCCTTTGGCTCTCTCTCACTTCCTCTATTATTTGTCAGCAGCAATGAGAGAACTGCTGCCCTGTCCTTCAAACACAGATTATAAAGAGGGAGGGAGAGGAGAGGAGAGGAGGACGACATGCAAGGTAATTCCCTGCAAGATTCCTGACATTCCATGCAGTTAAGAAAAAAAAAATATATAATTTCATTTAGACCTATATTCGGTTTTACACCATTTTGTACTTTTCCTCATAATAACACTTAAAACGTCCCAAGGCTTCATTGTGAAAACCACCACTAGGTGGAGCCATTGATCAAACACACGTGATTTGACCCTGTATAGTGTAGCACGTGGTGAGATTTGTTTACCCATAGTGAAAATCCCAAAAAAATCAAATGTCATTGTTGGGAATTGCTAAATGCTTATGCATTCAGTTATGTAATCAGAATATTCACTGTTCATGAAACACTGTTGAGCACATCTCCAACAAGAGTGGAGATGTTTGCCAAGTCTGCATTGATCCAACCCTAAAAACAACTCTGGTCATTAGCCTAGAGTTACTGAGACGAAATCCAGAATTTCACAGCATTATTAATTAATACTAAAGGGTCATTCAAAGTCAAATGAAGCATCTATGACTTTCAGGTTCTATCAAAACTCTATAAAACATCTGAACACTGTACTATGCGAGTTAATATTGCATATAGCCTACTGCTTGTTGTGATGATACCTGCAATTTAGGTAAATAAGCTTCTTTTTTTTAAATGAATAATAATATAGCAGTTTTAGTAAAAATACATTAACAAATAATAATAATAATAAAGCAGTCAATAAACACATTGTTAATGGTTTGACTTTATTAATAAGAGCATCATGGTCATGGCCACTGTAATCAGTTCCTCATCGCTGACAGATATGCTAGTGCTTGTTGACGTATTAGCAATAATTTGATAAGTAGAAATCCTGCAAACAATACAGGTATGCTCTTAGTGTGTGCTTTGGACTTTACCTTTTTTATTATTAATATCCTCTCCATGTGCAAGGCTGTGTTTATACATTCGTTTCTTCAGTGTTTCCAAGGACAGCTTATTTTAACTCAATCCCTGCACTGTTCGTAAAGTAGGTGACACATTGTGCTTGTACTGACCTACACTTATATTTTTATGCTTGTTTGCTCTTGGTATCTAAGTGTATACCACCGATGTGACTAAATGGGACGGTGGACTGTTGCACTACTTTGTATTGTGTGTTCTCTATTTTATCTCTTAACAATAGTTGTATTAAACTGAAACAAGCTTAATCAAATAACTTTTGAAACATTCTAACAGTCTAGGAAGGAATTAATGTGGAGGCCTATAAATGGATGGATGGATGTCCCAACAAATCAAGGACAATGGTTTTATAAACACACTAATTGATGTGGTAATGAAAATCTAAAAATGCAAAAACATTTCTGTGAGGGTTAGGTTTAAGGGCATGGGATAGAAAATATCATCAGCTCAGTATAAAAACAATAGAAGTCAATGGAAAATCCCCACCATGATAGAAAAACTAATGCAGGAGAATAAAAAGGAATACATTGAGTTGCTGCTGAACATATCTACTTTCAATAGGCTGCAGTAGACATGAGGCTGACATAAGAAACCTCTAAGGCAGAGATAAGTGAGTCATAAGCACCGTGCTTCTACCAGGCAATTAAAAAGAACAGGAGATTAAAATAAATCATTAGCCAGGACAGTGGATTAAAGCACAGTGTCAAACAGTGAGGGATTACAATTCACCAGCCTACATTCACTCATTGATCTTTTACCTTCCCTTTTTATTAGGTCTAGTATTTTTTATTTTTACTTTTCCCCCTGAGGACCTTTTTTTTCATCAGCTCTACCTTAGTAGATTTTTTATTCTTGTTTCTTTCTAATCTCTATTTAGAACTTCAGTAAATGCAGTTCACATCTCAGTCCCTTTTTCAGTAAGCTACTTGTATGTTGTCGACGCATGGATTTACAAAACTACACCAGCATGGGCTTTTTCACGTTAATGTGGAGTCGCAAAAACTGCTTCGCAATGTTAAAAGCAGGTTGCAGACGCCAAGCTTTTCATGTATAGTACATTATTCCCATGGTCAAAAGGAGGACACGCTGATCTTTTAGTTTGTTATGGACATGATATGCCAGAGATTTCAATAATAGGACATTAAGATCGATATAGGACACTGATGTTCCATGCCTATCAGTATTTTCTACTAGGTATGTACTACATATATATATATATATATTTAGGGTCAGTCCGTATCAAGTGAGTCGACTTGGATATGACATGACCGATGTATATTATTTTCATTTCAATCCCCTACAACATTCTACACATTCATGAACAAATTGTTTTTCAGTCTTACACAGAGACACAAATCAGTCTCTTCAACTTTTCTATCCTGGTTCTGGTCAAAATTCCCCTCTTTTCCTCGACTTCTCGGTCTCCCTGTCTCCCATCTGCACCCAGATGTCAATCTGCCTTTACTTTTCAAAAGCCACTTCAATCATTCTTTACATCATATTGGTTCTTTTAACCCGTGTCAATGCCATGCCCCCCATGACAGCTCTCTTCCCCGTGAATGATTAACACCGGAAAGTAAAGAGCATCTTGGTAAGTGGGTGGCCCGTCTCTCTCATCCTCCCTGGCCTCTCCGTTCTCTCTCTCCTCTTGTTCCTGGCCTGTCTCCTCTACGTCTTCGTCTTCTAGCCCCTCATTCTCTAATACACCCCTCCTCTCCTCATCTGGCACTCTAAACCCAAGACCAAGGAAACCCCCACCACCCTCTTCCACACGGCTGGCCATCCCACCTCCGAGGCTTCTCGAGTGAAACAGGCAGGGATGGCGGCTTCTTGCAGTATGCAACCGGCCAAGAGAAAAACCGCTGCGACTAAGAGAAAGCCTACCACCAGGTCTAATGGGGAATGAGTTTGTCCCCGCAACCATGTTCCCTCTAAACCAGGAAGGGAGCGAAGAGCTGCTTGTTGATTGCCGGCACCTGGGGCAACTCTGAAGGAAGTAGCTAGAATTGCGTCGCATACGTGCAGTCATTGCAACTGATAACGGTGTGTTTGTATTCATATCCAAATCCATAAGCAAGGCCTCGGAGTAGCTAGGTACCATCTGCTGGTTACAGCGAATGTGCCATTCAAGTTCGGTCATATCCACCGTGTTGACCCGTGATATGACGCGCAGAGTGGGACCCCCAGTGCCATGATCGAAGCCCGTACAGTAATTTCCCGCCTCCGTGTTATCATTGTCATTTGCATCCTCGTTTTCTCCAAACAGTTTCTCAACATGGTAGTGGACGTATGCAGTACGGTACTCGGCAATCACACGAAGAGGCCACGATAGCAGGAAAGCCGAGGCCAGCCAATACACCCAGCGTCTGGTGTACCAGGGCGGTCGAGATGGGTCAGGGAAGGCCAGCATGTGTTCCCGGAAGTCGACGTTTTTAAGGTGCATGCCCTCCCGCGCTTCCATATAGTCGTCCAGGCCCTCATTGTCCCCGAAGAAGCGTGCTCGCTGCGTGAGGTAGGCGGTCTCGGCACGGGCGCTGGCGAAGCTGAAGCACTTAGTGAAGCGCAAGCGAGTGACAGGATGTTCCAACAGGCCCTGCAGCTCTTTCGAAACGTCTTTGACTCCGAGATGTGAATAATCAAACTCGGAGCTTGCTGCGTGCGTGTTGACCCGTTCATGGTACACCTGTGTAGTCGTATAGGCGTCTCCGTTTCGGTAGCGCGTCACCTGTCTGGTACGACGTACGTAATGATAGCTGATGGCCTTCCACCAGATGCAGGGTGTAGCTTGTTGCAACCGCTGTATCCTGTCATACACCTCACTGATTTCCACCTTAGCAAGGTTAGCTGTTTTAGAGTAGCAGTGCCAGCACTCCACCAAGTAGACGATGTACAGCATGGCCAGGAAGGCTACAGGTATATAGACGTAGCCGTTGGAACACGGGCTGTCGTGATAGAGTCGGGCATTGCCTTTGTAGAAGTAGGCTTGGTCATCAAAAGTAATTACGGTGATCCGGTATAGGGAGCACCAGCCTAGCGTGCCAAAGCAGCCGTACATGAGCAAGGTGAGCAGCAGACACTTCCAGTGGGACTCTCTGCACAGTGAGCCACTCAGGGACTGCTTGAGGGGACGCTGCTATAGGTGGGAAGAGGGAGACCGGATGTGGATGGAAATATAAGAAGACCAGGGGACAGAGGGTAGTGCAGATGGAATAGAATTTGAATGGGTCAGGGTTCAATAGCAGATGATTTGGAGGTTATTGGACAGAATGGGAGTGAGTTGATGCCAAGGCCAAAAGAAAGCAGAGGGCAGTATGGTTGGGGGAGAACAGGAGGGAAAGAAAGGAAGAAAGAAAGAAAATGTAAAAATTAGTTCTGGCAGAAATGCATACAACATACAACATTGTACAAGAACAAATTATGAAAATATATATGTACCAATTAAACTCATGATTTCACAGCAGTCTTGAGAAAGCAGAATGCCTATAATGCATTACTTTTACATTTGTAATGAATTTAAAGGGCACCTATTATGTAAATTTCTCTTTTACATGTTGTTTGAACATAAATGTGTGTTGGCAGTCTGTGTACACAACCACCCTTTAATGATAAAAATCCACCCGCTCCTTTTTTTTTTATCCCCATAAATCATAAGTACTGTCTCAGAATAAGCCGTTCGCAGAATCCATAAAATGTGACATCACATTTTACAAGTTCTGGGGACCCCTGAGACTTATATTACATCTTATAAAAAGGAGCATAATTGATGCCCTTTAACACTTATTTTCTATCATATTTTTTCTACAGACCCCATAGGACTCCTTTGCAGCCTCCTGGGGGTCCCCGAACTCTATGTTGAACCTGTGTTTTAGATGATTCAGGGAACTAGTATATTTCATTTGTATTACAACATGCACAGCTGAGTGAAGCACAGCCTGCTATATCCACTCTGACATGCAGCAGAGAGAACTCGGTAATAGCTCATTCTCCTGAGGGCTGAATACATTTCCTGGCTGCTCGTAACCCAAACCATGTCTCCTTTTAAAACGCTCTGTAAGACTGTGGAGGGGAAGTCTAGATGCTTTTAGACATCATTGAGTGCATCATCTCAACTAAATGCATATGGATCTCTACTGCCTAGTCTGAACCCCAGTGGCGGCTTTCAGTATTGAGGCCATATGGGCAAAGATGAACTGGTTCCAAACTAGCAGGAGGGAGAAAGAACAAACCATACAGTTTCTCTAAAAGGTATGGCACAAAAAGATTAGGTTTTCTATGGTTGGTCTGCATTTTTTTCGTCCTTTCTTTGTCCTTTTTCCCTGCTGTCTCTTTTTTTTAGCAACATCACATACACACTCTCTAATACACACACAGATACTTACACACATAAATCAGCTAATAGTACGAGCAATGCCCTTGCTGCGAGAAACTGCAGCACTAAAAGCAGGCCGCAGACCAAGCGTGGCATGGAGGCTGCGCTCCTCTTGGCAGGAGTTTAATTGTTCCTTTTACAAGGACAAGAGAGCAAACTGGGATGGGAGAGATAGAATCCATTAGGACCTGCAGTGAGCTTTACCATGTGCACAAGCTGATATCTACGCATGTTTTTAATAATGGTGACTTGAGCCATGAAACATGATAATACAGCATATTATATAAAAATAATATTCCCATATATACACATTTAGGTTTGTATGTCTGCAGATTTTGGATTACAAAGTATCATTACTCCTTCAAATTTCAATAAAATATGCAACCTTATCACAAATGAATTATTTATTCACTAGATGCTTTCACTGCACAGCATCTCAGAGACGTGCAGTTGTGGGAGGGTGAGAAGCTAGTGTTGGTACCACAAGAAAATGTGTCCTAAGAAATGTGAATGATATTCAGTGAGATTCAATACTGGAGGCTGTGATTAGGATACTTGCATAGAACAAAATGGCAGTGATGTATAAATAGTGGATAAAGTTTGCTATTTCAGAGCCCTCTAATAGGTTAAATTATTTAGATGCCCTGAGAATGTCTGCAGTCATATGATCATGTGTATTTGAATGCTTTTTACATGAGAGGCATCGGTGGATGGTTAAAATAATAAAATCAAGCCCAAGTGTAAGTGTTTTCCTGCAAGTGCGTATGAGTCAATACATTATTTGCCCTCTTGGGAAAGGAGATAAGACAGCAAGAGCAAGTGGCTGTTTGTTTACTTGCTGGTTGTGCATAAAACCTAAGTTGGGAACGAGAAACAATCCTGTTCATATTCAGGTAAAAATAGTACATTATTCGTATATTTTTGTACGATCTGCTCAAACCTCACACTCTCAGAAAAAAAGGTACAAAATCTGTCACTGGAACGATAACTTTTCAGTAAGTACAGTTTTAGTCTTTTTTTTAACTCCTAAAGGGAGCATATTAGTACCTTAAAACATACATATTAGTAGCTTTTGAAAGGGTTGCCTCTTATGTGCAATTGACCCTTCGCAGGGAGTTTGACTGACAGGCGATCTGACTAATCATAACAGAATTCCCCTAGAGAGTAGAGTAATATTGGTGGATTTGAACTTGAAAAATTGATATTGACATCTTTCTGCAGTTGAAACAAGATACCTTCTAATGTTCATTCATGTTTATTTCATGCTATAAATAGTAACGAGGAAGAGATGAACGGTTCACGTGCCGCTTGAACTGAGTCACGATATGTCACAACTCATTAAAGAGTCACAAAACGGTATTATTGTTTGAATTTCCTAAAAAAATTACAAAATTTGAAAGCTGAGACTTTGTTTCATACCTAAAGGAACCTGCTCTGTCTTGTCTGTCAGCACGTCCTCAGTTTACGCTTTGCTCTGCAATGTATTTTTGTGAAAACATTATGTGTGGTGTGAGAGCGGCATGTTTTGTTGGACATAGTAAAAGGGGGGGGGGGGTCTTTGCAAAAGGTCAACTGCCAAAAGAAAAAATGCAATTATTTTTACTGATTAACAACTTGCAGCTTATTACAACTACTGTGAGACTTAAATGAGTGTAGCTACTGAATGATTGTTGAAATGATAAATAAATGAAACCTGCTATCATATTTTATTGTTTGTTCATTAGCCTATTGTTGTTAAATATGCTAAGGCCAATTATTAGATTTTATTTAAGCCACCTCTAAAATATTGTAAAGAATTAAAGTTTGTGTAAACAATTTTTGCATGAATTGTTTTAAATATTTTTTATTGACATTATCTCATCATTTGGCAGTGGAATCTGACACAGAATCATTAATGAACTGGAATCATTAAGAGGAAATTCTTTATGATTCCCATCTCTGCTAGAGGCTTTCCTTTCATTTCTATTTGTGAGTGCAAAATTTTGAGATGAAGGACACTGGGCTCATAAAATATTCAGTCTGAACAAATGATATTGAGAGTGAAATGCATCAGTGGTTGGGCTACAGAGCACATTAATCAGTGCATAGCTTGTACACAAGAGAGTTTAGTTATGTGTTAGAGGCGTGTGGAATGGATATACTAACAATGGTAAATAGCAGAGGAGAAAGGCATACTCATAAATTAAAACAGGAAGGTCTGAGTGCCCTCTTAAAGTCTTAATTGCCTTGTCAGCATATACATCTATTTCTATTTGACCAGGCGAGTGCACTGAGATGCGTTTATCCACAAAGCAACACGAACGAAGCATAAAGACACATTGGCAGAAACACTGCCCTGTACGAAGCAGAGAACAGCTGAACGACAGACATTGTAAACTGAGAGCTGTCACTAAACAGAAATAGCTGCAGCTAGAAGTATCGATACGTTTGTAAGTGACAATGTAGCACTAACATTATGAAAACTCAATAATGATTACAAAAACGTCCCATCCCCCACTGTCTCTCAGCCTATCGATCGGTCTGTAACTGTATATGGGGGGTAAACTCAGCAACTGAGGGTGTGAGTGAGAGAAAGAATAGAGAGAAGGCTTGTACTGTCACATAGAATGCATTTAAAGTAATGCAAGGCACTGTGTGTGCTGTTAGAAAAGTGTGTGTGTTAATTATTGGATTTTCTTTAATGAACTTAACACTGGATGAATAACCGTCCAGAAAATAATGAATGCCCCACTGAGACCTGACCTCCATTATCTAAGATAAACGTTGTGAGCCAGATGGGAAAAGTCAACGTGAGAAAATCTGAGCGCAAAGAAAGCCTAGTTTTCAATGCACATATTTAAGGTGATGAAGTTTTTGTATTTTAAAATATTTTCTTGTATCTAACTTCATATTAGTAAGCCATTTGCAGATTGGTTTCTCTGAAAGTGTCATTTTTTTTATAACAAACAGAAGGCAAAAAGCTATAGGAACATATTTAGCCAATCCTCTCTGTATTAGATGCATGATATCATTCTTTCTATCACAGATCTGGCAAAATAGAGAAACACGGGGGTGCATTCTCATCTACTAGCTTTCATCGTTCCTATGGTGACATAGCATATAGACAGGTTACAGGCCCCTCCCCTTAATAAACAGGCAATTCCAATCCAGAATAAACAAAGTCAAATGTCTTAAGCAAATACTGGTAAGTCTCAGAAAAATATCCCAACACCTTTTTTAATGCACTAAGCAATGCAGTGTTAATGCACAACATGATTTCACATAAAATAATATTTTCTTAATGTGATTAACTCTCTGCTGTACCAATTTTCTTTACTTTGCAACCGCATTTTTTATGCCAATAAAATAGATAAATATGAAGGTGACTTTGAATAAACAAAAAACAAACAAAAAAGCTTTTTCTTGATCACACCCCTTTTAGTAATTAGTCATATAAATTATTTGCATGTAATGATTAATTGCTTGAATGAGTTTGTTAACTATAGCATCATTTGGTTATTGATAGTAGATACAGCTCATCTGTGTTTAGAATTTTTGGGGGAGTTTTTTGTATTTGTGTATAGGACTATATAATATGTAACATCTAATTACAATTTAAGTGAAAATAAAGAAATTTAGGTTCCAATTTTATTAGATTGTCACATAGTGTGATAATGTGCAGTGTAATAAATTTTTTATTTAAACATATTTTATTCTGACATCAGTAAAAATGAATAGCAATCACTCACTTGCACTATAAATAAAATCTTTTGATTAATGTCCTTTCATTCTTGCACATTGTTGCCTACAGGGAAGATAACTAAACATGATGTATTATTTCTGATTTTGTCTTTGTATTACTGATGTCATAATGCATGTAACAGACCTGTGTAATAAAATATCAAACGTAGGCTATTATATATATATAAAAAAAACAAATGTCTACGATATTTTCTTTACATCGCATTTCACCTTCTACATATTCAGAAGACAAATGCAATACATCAAGAAGAAACTCATGGGTTTATTTACCAACATTTTCACGCCTTACCTCCTCCCTTCCGCCCCCATTCAGTGTGGGCGCTTCTCCCGTCACCGTCACCCCTTGCATTTTTCTCTAACATGTATTATCACGGCACACACAGTCCAGGATGAAAAATAGCGCCGCGGTCCACCGTCAGGACCTCTCCGTAACCTATTTCACCCCATCAGCGGCGAGTGCCACCACGTTTCTATGGTGGCGACGACGTTCACTACAAAAGAGCATCCCCAAAAGATGCGTCCGTTCCCTTTCGTGTCTTACAGAGGTTATCACATCACCTAATCCCGGTAGCGATTCTTCTGGATTCTAGTCCGGCCAAGAATCAAGAATAGCGGGTAACTGTTGCGCTTGATTTCCCCATCAGTCTGTGAGATAAAAGCATCGCAAGCTCGAGACGGAGCGATGGCTGGACAGCAGCGCGCGCATCATATTCGCGCCTCGCGATGCACAGTCGAGGGCTGCCGATCACTGTGTGTCGTAATCAGTGGCGGCGAGATTAATCTTTGATTATATTCTCTACGTTTTAATTGAACGACAGCTCGAAATGATGAAATGACGGAATCCTCAAACTCTCCTTCCCGAGCATCGCGTATTTACCACCTCAACCTCCTTTCACCTGAACGGTCTCCTCGCGGACTTCACTCTGACGTCATCCTTAAACGAGCCTTCAAATCCTAACAATTGGTCAGTTCATACCAGCGCGTGCAAGCCTACGGTTTTAAATGTAGTGGTTTAGTTTTCGTTTAGCCTAGCTTATTTAATAGTAATACGTCGTTTTTACATATAGGCCTATCTACAAGTTTAAAGCTGCAGTAGGCTATTAACTAAAGACAGCAGTTCACTTATTTTGATGTGTACATGTAAAGTATTTAACTGTAGACCTATAGCTGTTATTAAAATAATGGACTATTTTAAATGTAGCTACTAAATTGTAACGTTATAATTACAAATATATTTAATTTTTAATAGAAATGACATTAAAGTAGACTATTTCTAGTTAAAAAATATTTTTTATGAAATTACACAAAGATGTAAGTAAGTCCTATATGTGCAGACAAAAAAGCTCTCTTAAGTTCAACTATTTGAATTTAAGAGGCCTATAAATTTAAATTACAATACATTACATTACAAATAACATGCAATTAAGTCTCCAAAAATATTATATGCAGTTTAAAATATACTTAATAATAAGTATTGTTTTAAGTAAGCTAAAGTGTAGGCTACTTCACTTTCACAAGAGAATATGTTCAAAACAAGCAAAAACATACCAGAATTTTATTTTTTCAGCATAATTTGTCATTCGATACACATATTTAAATTATTTTCCTAATTCCAATAATTCTATAAGGGATAAGCATTCATTCTGCCTAGAATTACTGACTTACAAAAGTGCATGTAGAGTGGAACAAAATGATTAATCATAATTCATCAATAACTCCTCTATTTTTTTTCCTCAGCACTTTATGTGGGGGGGTTCAGGTGAACACGGTGATGTGCTATCTCCAGATGTGTAACCTCTCAGTTCATTGCTTTTTGTTGTTATGAGTCTCTGTGGATGTTCAGCTTGAAGATGATTCTGCAGACCGTTCCGTGTCTGTGCAGTCAAGCCACACTCCTCACACACATATAGTTTGTCCCTACGCTCTTTGTAGGCATATTGTTGAGTAACGGCATGGATCTTCCTCAGGTGAGACTCTAAGGAGCAGCGCTGAGTGAAGGCTTTAACACACAAAGTGCACTTATAGGGTCTCACACCTGTATATTGTAAGTTGAGAGGAAAGTTAGAGATGAAAATATACAAACTTGCATATTTAAACATGTAAATATACTTTTTTATACTAATTTAAATGCAAACTTACCCGTATGAGTGCGTACATGCCTCTTCAGGTCAAAAGCATCATTAAATCCTTTTCCACAGTGCTCGCAAGAGTACTTTTTTGTTTCACTATGGCAGTTCACATGGCGTTTCAGCATACGTGCTGTAGTGAATGTCTTCTGGCACACCTGGCAGGACAACACTGATGCAGTGGGTGGAATATCTGCTAATTTGTTTGCATTATCTGGGATGACTGGAGATGGCATATTACCTGTAGTTATCTGAAAATGGGAGAAGAATGGAGAGATATGTTCTTGACACACACACACAAAATCAATACAAAATGTGTGTTTTAATTTAAACCAAAAGAACTGTCGGCTCACCTTTATCTTTGAGCGCAAGTAAGGCACTTTTTGGGTCCTCATGTGGCATTCTGGCTTGTGATCAGGTTGACCCTGTGCAGCAGAAGATGGCAGCTGTGCAGACAACACACGTGACTGAACATGTAGAAATGTGTTTGTGAAGCAGGAGTATTCTGCAATGCTGCCCTCCGAGACTTCATGCACGTATGGTGGAAAAATGGACTCTATGGGAGCAGCAAGAGCAAAGAGATTTTTAATAATAATAATAATATTTTATATAGCGCCTCTCTACAAACTCAAGGTCGCTTTACAATAACAGAACAGAAAAACAAAACACAGATAAACATGAAATCCATGGAATGAAACAGATCATACAGTCAGAAATCAGAAACAAGAAATGAAAAGATATGTTTTAAGGTGGCTTTTGAAATCTTGTAAGGAAGATTGATCACGAATGTGGAATGTGTTTTTAAGTCAGAGCAGAGAGAGCAACAGATTTTGACTGGTCACTGAGTTCAGGTAGCCTACGCTTTTTAAAGTCCTCATTTAATTCCATGCATTAAGTTCTTCTTTTAAATTATTATTATTTAATTCAATTCAAGTTTATTTGTATAGCGCTTTTTACGATACAATCGCTGTAAAAGCGCTTTACAGGAAATTAAGTTTTACAATATATTTATACATTGTAGAAACTTATATTTAACTTATGGCAAAATTTTGTTAATTCTGTATGTGGTTGAATTAATAATGCAAGAGTATTAAAGTCTTTAGAACGATTTAATGCAAGAAATCAATACAGCATCACAAGTCACCACAATATCAAGTTATTTATAAAAATATATATAATTAAATAAAAATATAAATAAAATAGCCTAACTGTATAAAACAATTTGACTCAGAACACCTCATCATAACATTTTATATAACGAGAATGTAGTTTTCTAGTTTAGTCTGCGTTTGTCAAGTGATTTGTTTCCAACAACAACCATCGTCAATATAGGCCTACAATTAATTATAACAAAACCGTATGCACTAAGTATTCAATCTTTTAACTCCCTATGCACCCAGTGACACGCGAACATGAACGAGACACTCACCAGGTATGTAAACGTCCCCTCGCGCGGAATCCGGAATCTCACTCCAGCTTCTTTTTTCAGCAGCGATGTTCACTTTTTTGACCAGGAATGCGCGAGGCATTTTCGATAACCCTAGCGAATGATTTACGTTCTAAGATATGTTTTAAAAGCGATCCTCTCGCAACACACAGTTCTACAGTTATCTACAATCAACTATCGCTTTCCTTATAACAAGGAA